>JAVLVB010001023.1:453710-492886 GCA_032876305.1 Orestias chungarensis | reverse complement strand
TACTTTGTCTTTACATTCTTTCTCCACTTGAATTGGGAAATGTTTAGAAAATAAAATGGACACGCCTCGTTTTTTTTGCTTGAAAGTATTATGGTAGGCTTGTCCCACCCACCTATCTTTAATTCTGTTAACGTCTTTCACTAAGAAGTGTGTTTCCTGTAGCATTATCACATCCACTTTTTTCAGTTTTAGATATTAAAGTATTTTGCGTCGTTTAGTGTAAGAGCCCAGACCGTTAACATTCCAGGAGGATATTTTAACCATAGTCCCCATATTTTATTTCCTTTGATTAATAATAGCAATAAGGCCATCATTAGGTTTTGTGGTGTAGCAGTTGTGTTTAGACATATAACAAAAGAGAAAATAAAAGGAGGCTGGCTGAGATGAGGGACCCCAAAAACAAAAATTAGACACAAACAACAGTGTGTTTTGTAAAGTAAAAGCGCCTTATTCCTTATGACGAGCATGGAGGTCTTCAGAGTAAGCCGCCTAAGCCAATTATGTGTAATAATAATAAGCATCAAGAACTTCCGCCAGAACTTTTTTTGTTCATATCACTCAGATAAAAAGAAAAGGGGAAAAAATACCAAAAGGAGGCAAGCTATTAAACTGTACATATTAAGAGAAAATGTTGGACATTAACATTTATCATTTTAAATTCTTTATTTATTTATTTATTTTATTTTTTTCTTGTCAGCAAAGCGATGGAGTTACACCAAAATAGCATAAATCTGTCCAGTTTAACGGTTTTCAGTTTGAACGTGTATAATATGATAAACATTTTAGTCTTAATAAATTTGAGGTTATATTTAGTGTTCACAAAGAGGAGATATTACCACTGATCATCGCAGCCTGTTCATTCATTCAACTTCCTCCTGAGGTTGGGATTTGTCTATCATCTTCTTAGCTGCAGCCGCGTCTTCAAAACGGAGGCGTTCCTTACCAAGGGAGATCCAAAACACTGCGGGGTACTGCGTGGTGTATTTCAGTCCCTTGGCTCTGCACTTACGTCTCACCTCAAAGAATTTGTTCCGTTTTTGTTGTACTTCCTTTGTGAATTCTGGCAAAAATTCTACCTTATTTCCCCTCCAGTGAAAAGTTCTATCTTCTCTAGCTCTATGTTGTATTTTCTCCCTGTCAGTGATGCAAAGGAATCTCACCAGGATGTGGCGGTGTCCCGCTAGTGTGTTTTGTCTATCTTCTTTTAGCATTGCAGGTATTCTATGAGCCCTCTCAATGGCGATTTGATCTGTGTCCTGGTCTTGTGGAAGAAGGGATCGTAGTACATCCATGACACACTCCAGTAAGTTATTCCCTGTCTCTGAGAACTCTGGGACACCCTTAATCCTCAGATTGTTTCTTCTGCTGTAGTTTTCTTGGTATTGAATCCGGCCCTCCAGCTGTGTAACTTTGGACTTCAATTCAGCCGTATTAGTAGTGAGCGATGTGTTTTCATCTTCGAGTTGTTGATGTCTGTTTTTGACTACCCCAATCCTGCTACTGAGGCCAGCCACATCAGATTTCAGTGAGTCCAGAGAGCCCTTGATTGTAATCACATCTGCTCCGACCTGCTGTATTTTGTCTTGAAGATCCCGGTTCATGGTGCGAATCTCATTTATAATTGATGAGTTCGCCCCTGTGTCGGCGTGCGTCTCCATGTTGGAGTTAGCATTAGCCTCATTAGCTCGTGGCTGCGACAGCATCATTTGGTCAATTTTAGGGCCTGGTGTGCTCTTTAGCTTTGGATTTTTCCCTCTATTCATCTGTGCTGCTTATATTATGCCGTACTCACACGAGTTAAGCTGTTTGACGGGAAGTAGAAACGTGAAACTGGCCGATAGCAACTCTAGCTCTTCAGCATGCGTCCTCTCCTCGGCACATCGTCACCGGAAGTCCCAATGACTTAATCCTTGATTATCAAATGGATTTGATTTGTCTCACAGAAACATGGCTGCAGGAGGAGGATTATGTTAGTATCAACGAATCAGCTCCCTGTAATTATTCAAATTTACACATTTCACATTCCTTTTACGTTCCTAATTAACATTCAGGAAGATTTTTTCAATTACTACTATTAATAGTTAAAGTTCAACCTCCTCATCCAACCTCTAAAAGAATTTAAACAGTTGTTTTTGTTACTTTTTATCATTCTCCTTACACTGAATTTATACATCAGATCTTAGATTTTTTATCTGAATTAGTCTTAAACACTGATAAAGTCATTGTAGTGGGAGATTTTAACATTCATGTTGACAACAAAACTGAAAGCCTAAATGGAGCCATTACTGCCATTTTAGACTCAATTGGCTTCACTCAAAAAATCCAGACACCAACCCACTCTCTTGGTCACACTTTAGACCTTGTGCTGACTTATGGCATTGAGTGTGAAAAAGGTACAGTAAGGCCTCATAACCCTCTCCTTTCTGCCCATTTTTTTGATGACTTTTGAGTTCTTCTATGAAAGGAAATTTCATTATAGTAGGTGTCTATTAGACAATGCTTTTATAACTTTTAAAGAATCCATTCCAACTTTAATGTCTTCAGTATGTCAGAGAAACGCAGTGGAGGGCAGCAAATTAATTTAAAGCCCTATACAAATTGATGCCGTTGTTCATACTATTACGTCCTCATTGCCTATTGCATTAGACAACGTAGCCCCAATAAAAAGGAAAGTGGTTACTCATAGGAAGTTGGCTCCCTGGTTTATTTCAAAACTTCTTACCTTGAAAAAAACACCAGGAAATTGGAGAAGAAATGGCGGTGTTCGCATTCAGAGGGGTCCTATTTAACCTGGAAAAACAGCATACTTCTTTAAAAAAGGACCCTTCGCCAAGCTTGATCTGTATGTTTTACATTATTAATGGAGGAGAATGAGAACAATCCTAGGTTTCTTTTAAATACAGATGCCAAACTTATGACAAAGGAAATCTCTGTTGTGACATCCATTCTTCCAGCTGTTAGCTGGAATAACTTTATGGATTTTTTTATTAATAAAATTGAATCTATTAAAACTACAATGTATGGCATCCTCCCAAACATAACTACTACCTCAGTGAGCGAGGAGGAACTGAACTAATATTTGTTTGAAGTGTTTTGTTCCAGTTGAGCGTTCTGAGCTGTCAAAAATACTGTCTTCAACTTGTATCTTGGATCCAATCCCAACTAAATTGTTAAAAAAATTATTTCCTATTATTATTACCCCCATTTTGGTTAGGAATAAAATTTCATTAGTGAATGACTATGTAACAAAGGCTCTTAAGGCAACTGTAATAAAACCCTTACTTAAGAAACCATCTCTTGATCAAGAAGACTTAATAAATTACAGACACATATCAAATCTTCTTGTTTTATCTGAAATCTTTGAAAAAATTGTTGCTAATACACTGAGAGAGCATTTGAGGAATAATGACCTATTTGAATAATTTCAGTCAGGTTTTAGAGCTCATCATACTGCTGAGACAGCTCTCCTTAAAGTCACAAATTATATTGTCATGGCCTCAGACGGTGATCTCATTTCTACTCTAGTTCTGTTAGATCGCAGTGCTGCTTTTGACACAGTCAATTACAATATCCTCTTAGAAAGGCTTGAACAAATTGTAAGTATCAAGGAAACAGCAATAAGCTGTTAATTTGTCTGATAGATCCCAGTTTGTTCATCTAAAGGACAAATCTTCTCTGCATTGTAAGGTTACTTGTTTTGATTACCACAGGGTTCCATACTTGGCCCAATTCTATTTACTGTATACATGCTCCCTATTAGTAAAATCATCAGACAGCATGGTGTTAATTTCCACTGTTATGCTGATGATACAAGGCTGTATTTATCCATGAATCCTGATGAATCCAGTCAGTTTGGTAGATTGCAGGCATGTCTAGAAAAGATAAAAATGTGGATGATTTTAAACTTTCTCTGGTAACAATGTAAAGAACCATGGTGTTATTTTTGATTAGGATATGACCATTGCAATTATAAGTCTTTAGTTGGCCAAAACCCTGTGACAAGAGTTCATCATTGACCATGACGAAGTGTTTAAATTTTGTACTGCTTAACTACATACTAAATAGCTGAATTTTATTATAATCTGACATTATAATCTATTTTACATGAATTGCTGACTGATTTGCAGCATAATCATGAATTGTTTGACTTTTTCTCTAAATAATGCTCTCTTAGTCAGTTTAGGTAGACAGCTATGTCTTGCCAGCTTTGTGGCTGTGCCATATTTGAAATCCTAGTATGTTGTTTAAAAAACTAACCCTGCTTTAAATGTCCCCAAAACTTTATTCCAGACCTGTCCAGTCAGTTATCCTCTAACATAGCTCTAAGAATAGCTATGTTATTACAACATTTTAATTGTACACACATTGACTCTCATCTATACTTAATTGCTATTTGAAAGCAACACATTTCACTGTATTTATTGTAAAAGGGACCCAACACAAACAAATATACCGATATATTTATATGTAAAAGAACACATTTCTTATTCCTTTTACCTTTTGCAATTATGCTTTACTTTGTGTTGCCCTATAGGAATAATCCCTAGAAAATAGGCTCCAATGTATAGATTTAAGATGACAAAATGTAAAAAAAAACATGTTCAAGAGTATTGAGGTACTTGCAGACACAGTCCCTTTACCTTTAATATCAAGCAGAAATGTCAATATTCTTAATCACATAAGAGATCAATTAAATTCTCTGACCAGTCTGAAATGTCAATTTCTTCAAACTTCTATTGCTTTTCTGCATCTTTTAGCACAATATTTGGTTTTCTGCTGAATATGTGTGTCTGGATCTTTGCTGGTTGGTATTAATGTAATTAATTTAGTGTGTACCTGTGGAAAGCAAAAATAAACTAAATAGAACTGTCCTGATCATTACTACAACATGATCTGTATGGTAAAGTTTAGCTGTTTTTCAAAAATTAATCCTGAAATTGACTGTATCTGGAAATCAATCTAATCTATATGTTGACCGACGGTATTACATCTGGTTATGTTTTATATTGCAGTGGGACAATGAGGTCTTCAACATGGTTGGATTGATCTATAGATTGTTGTTTTCTACACTGGTTGGCATTCAACCAGTGTATACCGATGCATGTGCTGTCCTTTGAGAAAACAGTAACCTCTGAACCACAGTTGATGCTACTTGAAGCTACAACGCAGACTCTTTAAAAATTATAAGGTAAATAAAGCACATTGCTATGGCTGCCCCAAAGTAATGGAACATTGTTTGGGTGGCATAGACCCTTTCGCACATAACTCAATGTTAAAGAATATATGAATATGGACAGTAACATTAGAAAATAACACAGTCTTATTATTCTTTGTCTTATGAATCAGTTCAAAATAAAAAATGTTTAACTTTTGTTTTTTACATTAGAAATTTAAAAATGGCTTGACATAACAAATTGAAAATGTATTGCTGTATTTAACACGTTGGGTCAAATACTGAACTCAGGTGGGGCAATTTGTTAACAAGACATCAATTAGTTTTGCACTCTACAGAGAGAAGAAAAGAAGTGAATATTTTCATTCTAGTATTCAACTATGAATTTGGACAATATCTTGTACATTATATTCACAGATTCTCTCCATTCAAGTTGACCGACTTTTGATTGTGCAGATAAGCAAAGGGAAAAATGTCACACTCAAGAAATACAAGACTGACACAGCAAACCTCAGACTCAAAGCTATCTTTGATATTAGAAAGAGGTAGGTTACTTAAAGCTAGGTACTGCCTAAGATTGTCACAATTTTTAGATATTCATTTTTTTGAAAAAAAAAGGCTTTTTTTTTTTTTTTTAAATGACCCAAAATACAGTGTTTTTTTTCTGTACTGCTACCAATAGTTTGCTTACATTAAGGGATTCCTTCAAAGTCAGTGACTCTAAATAATGGAGCTTCCAGGATAGACAAGTTGGTTGCTTCGTCAACTCAATTTAATTACATTTTATTGTTGAGCTCATGTTGCATTGTATGTAATTCAATCCGGCTATACGGTGTTAAGAATATGGATTATATTTTTTTCTCTTTTTGCCTCACTTTACTGCCGTGCTCTACCAAAGGACAGATCCTGTCTACTGTTGTCCCTTGAGGCCATTGCAGAAAGATCACCTTCAATGTGAGGCCATATGTTCTCCAGACTTAGTTGAGATGTCACTTTTTTTTTCTTTTACCTTGGGCCTCTGGTCCTGTGCTGAATCGACACAGTAGTGTCTGTTGGAGCGTGACTCCCCCCACCAAGTCAGCACGTCCTTAGGGAAAAGAGCTATATGCTTAGAGCAGCAACGCTCCTCTTGTACTAAAAAAAAAAATGCTGAGACAGAGTAGAGATGCACTGATCTGTGTAAGATACACTTATGAACACTATGATGGGCGTGATGGATTGTAACCTTTTGATGAAGTTTCAAGGAGTTACTGGTTACATCAGTCTTGTAGTTGTCGGAAGAAAGGTGCTAAGCTTATACTTTGACCGTTAAACAGCTGCATCCTAGTTCTTGCTTACACCTAAATCACAATAAACCTTAGTAATTAGTTTTCAGCAAAATCTGCTGTCTACTGTAGGTTTATCCCCTTCTTTACACAGGTTCAAAAGAAGATCCTCCTTTCGTGTTCATTCGTTCTCATTTCCTACTTTTCCACAGTAACACTGGCTTAAAGCTTCATGATTTCCCACTTTTTGTAGTCAGCCCTCCCCCTGGAGCTTGTGAATAGGGTAATTATGGACCCTGTAGGGTAATTACCAGAAGGTCGCGTTGTTTAGTTACGGCCTTCTTGAGAGCTGTCTGATGCTAGTGACAGTAGAGGCGCCACTTGCTGATGGAATGGTTTCATCCTCTTGACTAGAGCAGCCCTGTGAGGGACAGGGCGAGGAGACGTGGTAATAGAGTGAGGAGGCGTGAGTGGGAGGGATTGCAGGGAGCTAAATCGAGTGGGAGAGAGGTAACAGTGAAGCGAAAGTTCCTAGTTTGATAAATGTACGAGTCTGCAATGATAAGGGGAAGTATCAGTTGATTGTATTGTGATGTGACAGATAAATGCAAGTTATATACATTCTGTGAAATTCAATGAAAATGCCCATTGTTTTTTTTTTACATGTCTAAAAAATGTGGCATCCATTTAGCCTTTTACACCCATTTTAGCTCCAAACACTGAGATTTGTTTCTGCTAGCTTTGCAAATCTAAAAACTGACTTTTTTATCCTGTTTGTTTTTTTAAATAACTTGTTCTCCTCCTGAACATTTATGCTTTAATCTCCATCCTACCATGCAACAAAATTGTTCCTAAAGGGATTTAAGTATAGACGAAGCTAATTATACTTTAATCTCCAACCAAAGACCAATTTTGTTGTCAATGCTGAAAAAAAAGGCAAAAAAACAAAAACAAAAACAAAACATTTACATCAGTATTCTGTTATCGCCGTGTTTTACCATGTGACGAGTATATTTAAGGTGGCGTGTTGTGTTTGTTTTTAATGACACATTTAGGGCAGGTTAAACTTGGACAACATGCAATCCATCACAAATCATCAATCACAAAATTTGCTTCTTCAGCTATACAGTAGTATGTGTGGAATTTTGGCTGCTGCTGTTTCCATACCTGTTTTACAAAATTCTGGTAAATGGATTTAACCACATTAATTGTTGATTTGTTGAATTGTATTCACCCCATTAAACCATTCTATACCTTTTTGGGGTAATGATAAAGTTATTATTTTGGATATATTTTGGTTGTATTGCTTGGAAAATAATAAAACAGGTTTAATTGGACCCTACATGTTATTTTTACATGTAGGGAAAACCTAAATTTTTCCTGTCATCTGACTAGAACACCTTCCACACATTTGTTGGGTCATCTTGTGGGAGATTTAAAGCAGAACTTGTAAGTTTCTTCCCACTTTTCATAAATCCCAGGTTTATGTGATTTCTGTGATGAAAAGTTATCCTGTGAGAAGATTCTCTCATGTAACTTAATCGTTTCTGCAGCTCCACCAGAATGATCACATCCCCCTTTGTCTGACACTCTCCTTGCCGGGTTTACCATCATTTTTTTCATACTCTTCCCATTTTTAGAGGATAGAGAGAGCAGTGCCCTTTGTAGACTTTTAAAACTTTGGATATGTTTTTTTATTTTATTTTAATGATCCTCATTTAAATATCAGCGAAGCTTTATCCTTCTGAAAGGTGTTGCTTGTATTTAATTACATTTAAGAGTAGCAAGATAAACTGGGCTAACTACACAGGCAAGCAACACAGATTTTGTAAACCCTTTTTTCCACCACTATATCACATTTTGCACTACTTTGTATCCATCACATAAAATCGTATAAAACACATCAACATTGTGGTTGTAATGTATTGAAATGAGAAAAAAGTTAAATAAATGTTAATATACTGGCTTTCATTTTAGATGGTGCATTTCTGTTGTTCTTCCAGCTTCTGAATGACAGCAAAGAAATAAATATATACAAAATATAAATACTCACACATGAGCACAATGGTTCCCATTGTGCTCATGTCCCCAACAAGAAGAAAAAAAAAAAACTCTTGTTCAAGTCTTCCAACTGGCTATGACGGCCATCCAGGTCTCTAACAGTAAACAACCTGTGGACCTGATGATTTGTGGGGCAAAGGGCCACAGGGTCAGTCTCCAAACTAGAGGAAAGGAATTCATTCCGGCAGCTTGACATTCCCCCTAGGTGAGAAGATAATTATGTCTGTATGCTGTCTCTGGACAATCCTGAAATAGTGCATGGTGAGCATTTTCCCGCTACCCATTGACAATACTTCAAATATCCTCACTACTTACGTAGTTTCATATCTTACTGTAGGTCATGAAACATGTTTTTGTTTTTATATTTAGGTGGTGTTTAGTTTTGTGTTATGCGAGCCAAGTGGAAAGGATCTGCTGGTTGTATTTGCACGCATGTTTACTAAACATAAACCTTGCCAAGGTTTTTATCCTTATTAGCGGTGATTGAGATTGTGCTTTGATGGTGCGATTTGCGGTTAAATCAAATCCAGAAATTGCATGCAAGCATTTTTTGTTTGTTTGTTACCAATGTACCAGAGTTACTCATAACTCAAAACCTCAAATAAAGATGTGAGGGAAAAAATATTTCCTAACAAATGTAATGACTGACAATGACTCAATAACTTCTTGACCCCTCCACTACATCAAAAGTTCTAATAGCAATAAACCCAATTTTCTATATGCGTTTGTGTGAAGTTCTCAGCAGATGAGGCTTTTAATACATTTAAAGATCAACATGTCTTTCAAATACTAATCATCAGACATAGTTTGCAGCTTTTGGAATGGTTTTGGTATAGTATTAGTCTCTGAGATAGTCAGCATGGTGCCTGACAGATGTGAAAGCATGGTAGTGGAGGTCCACGGGGGATAAATGGTGATAGATCAACCAGCTGCCTTCCTGGACTGATGTACTGCTGCAAGGGGGGAATTCAACTTCTCTATAATTCACGGAAGACTGACTGGCCATACAGTTTAAAAAAACCAAACTGTTATACTAACTTTGAAAAATGTATTTGATTTATGTAAATTTTTATTAATTCTTGGTCTGTCACAAGTTTGAATTGAGGCAACACCAAAGGGTTGTCTTAAAGTTTTATTTCCAGATAACCTAATCCTTTCTGGTGTATGATCCTCAAGCAAACTATCCTTGTCAAAAAGTGTTTTCATTTATCTTCCGGGATCTAAATAAACTGCAGTATTGCCCCAAACATTAGATTTAGACAAAATAATCCTGTCGGTGATGTTAAAAGGTAACAAGGTGTTAAAAGGTATGAAGGGTATATACTTGTGGTGGACCTAAGTGGAGCTAACTAAGCCTGACACTGAATATCTTCCTATTTAAAAATGTATTGGACCTCTACACAAAAAAAGGTATTGTTTTTATGTTCTACAATGAGCAAATTTCCGGGACGTTTTATATTTGAGAAGTCATCTATATTTCATAGCTATCAACCACCATGTTTGACTGTGAACATAATTTTATTCCGAAATGCTATTAGTTTTGTTTAAGATGTACAGGGATAAACACCTTCCAAAAAAGTTTCACTTTTTTCCCTATCAGTCTTTGGAATTTTCAAGATTTTTCTTGGCAAATATGGAAAGAAGCTTGGTATTTTGGTGGTCAGAACAGATTTTCCATGGAAGCTGTTTTTTTAATTTTATTAATAAATACTTATTGTAATTTAGCCAGATGGTGCATGTACTGTACAAGCACCCCAGTGCATGATTAATGATTTTAGCAAAAAAATTGAATCAAAGCAGCTTCTTCCAAATGTTTGCTGTGTCCACAACATGAGTTCTGGTAGTATGCAAACAGGACCTCTTATGGCTTTCTTTTAACAATGGCTTTCTCCTCGCAACTCTTACATAAAGACCGCATTTGTGGATTGCATGACTATTGCAACTATGCAGTTGTCCTATCAGCTGAGTGGATCTCTCAATTTTGTCTGCAGTCACTATTGGCCTTTTGGCTGGATCTCTGATCAGTGCTCTCCCTGCTGGCCTGTAAGTCTATGTGTACAGTCTTGCCTTGGTACGTTTACAGTTGTCCCACACTCTTTCCATTTCCGGATGATGGATTAAACAGAACCCCATTAGATGTGAATTTGTTTTTATAGCCTAAGCCTAATTCAAACTTCTTCACAACTTTATCCATGACCTATCAGGAGTGTGTATTGAACCTTATGGTACGATTAGCTCCCCAATATCCTCTTAACCAACATCTGAGGATTTGATTACACACAGGTGGACTATTTTAAGGATTGGCAATTATTAGACAAATTCTTCAGGGCAGTTGGTACACTTTTCAGTTCAATGTACTTTTTATTCATAAAAGTGTTTTAAACGTTTATAGCTTTCTTTTCACTCCAGAACTGTATACCAGTTTGTGTTGGTCTTTCCTGTTAAATCCAAATTAAATCCATTTATGTTTGTGATTGTTATGTAAGGAAAAATAGAAAGGTTGCAAGGGGTACGGATAATTTTGCAAGTAGCTGTACCTAAAGGCTGTACAAGCATCTATTTGATACGTTCTTCTCACAGTTTCAAAACGTATCAGCTCCCCTTTGTTTTGTAATGAAACCAAGCAAGCATAAATTTTTTGTGAATTGTAAGTCATTAAGATCATACTATGTTACCCCTTCTGTTATTTATCATTCTAAATCCTGTATTACAAGCAATCATATAGTAGTTTTGCAATATGTTTTTAATATTTTAAAGCAAATGTCTAACGTGTGTATTGTAATTAGATCAGTATCGATATTAAGCTCCTTATATATCACCATTCATATGGTGATATACAGTTATAGTTACTGATATAGGCAGGGATTAAAATATGTTCTAATTGTCTTAGTTTTTCAAAGAGATTGAATGAGATGTTTCTCTTTTTTACTTTAATAATCTGGTTCTAGCTATCATATTTCCTCTAAATAAATACTTTAAAAGTGTCCCATATAACATGCAGACCAATTTTTGCATTCTTAACTTCCTTCTATTGTTTAATGTTCTACTTCAAATCATGCATTAGTCTTGTATTATTTAGTATCCCTGTGTTTAGTCCCTGGATTTTGTTTTTTTGTTGTTGCTTTTAATATTTATCTTCAGTAAAAAAAATGCAATATTATCTATTAGATTGGCATCACTTACTTTACACTCAAATTAGGTTCACACACAGGGCCAAGAAGGCTTAGATTACTTTTTTCCTTAATAAATTAATTGCTATTAATTAATTATCGCTTTTTCATTACTTGATTTTATTTAAGTCAAAATGTATGCAAAAATCATGGCAAAAACATTTTTTACAGCTGTGGCTTTAATTTAAAGGAATACTGAAAGAGCTTTTCTAAAGATAAATGTTTTATCACTCATAGGGTCCAGACACATGGTTTGGATTATTTTTATTTTTTTATGTTTGAGGCTCTGATGTTTTAGAAATGTATTAGCAATCTTTGCTGAGCTAAACTGTCTTAATCCAAAGGCTTGAATAAAAGTGTGTTTGTACTGTGGTTTTGATTGGCCAAAAACAAACATCTAATTAGTTTCTTGCCAAGCATAGTTACTCTCTCAGCTCTGACGGTCCCACGCAAAAATAACTCCACTGCATTTAGAATGGATTTAGTTTGCCCGCATGTTTGCTCTTTGCTCATATCACAGATTTACCTTTCCTAGTTTGATAATGTTGCAGCATCTTGTTATAACAAAACCACAGGTATTTTAGTTTTGTTTTTGTTTTTTTACAATAGGAATAAAGAATTTGCAGAGAAAACTTATTATGAACATTCCAAGCTTTAGCTATCTTCTGTATCCTTAATCCATAATTCTTTACTCAAATTAGTGCAAGAAAAACAACTGAGACCTAAGTCAAAGTGATTCAGTCATAGAATGAGAGAGCAAAATAAGCCACTGTGTTTGATGTTTGCAGTCCACAGCATAAAGAAACTTCAGTGAAACTTGTTATCTTCAGAACGGATTTAAGACTCAACTCCTCCACCTCAGTGACCTCGTCGTTTGGCTCACCATGTTATCAGAAGAGTGAAATAATGTCAGCACTCCTCTCTTCTCTCTGTAACAAGAACCAAAGCCAGATTCCTGCAAGTTGTTCTATTTGACATAAGCCTGTTCATTGATTTAACTAGAGACCATAGATCAATAATATTCTCTAGTGTGGAGACAGAAAATGCTGGGTACCGTTTTAAACAAAAATAAAGATAGAATATATAGTCCTCTCCATGGATTCTGAAGTGTTTCCAGTGTCAAGTAAGAGTCTGGGTAATGTGGTTGGCTGCCAGAGTTTACTTTTTAATTGGTTCCCCTGTGTTGATTATTTCACTATTCTCTCCCAGACTCCTGAAGCAGCAGTATACTGCAATACTTTTGCCTATTAGGACT
Source organism: Orestias chungarensis (assembly GCA_032876305.1). Lineage (NCBI taxonomy): Eukaryota > Metazoa > Chordata > Actinopteri > Cyprinodontiformes > Cyprinodontidae > Orestias > Orestias chungarensis. The sequence continues at coordinate 479,962 of JAVLVB010001023.1, read as the reverse complement.
GACAGTTTAACATCCATCACTTACTGTGGTCAATTTCTCATCCTCCTATCTTAAGACAAGCTCCCAGACAGCACTACTTTTTCATTATATATCCTTGATTGTTTATTTGTAGGTGTTTTGTGGATGTATGCAGAATACCATTAACCTCTAGTCTTCTGGTCCCCATCAATCACCAGAGTCTCTGTTCATTGTGTGTCGCAACACTTTAAAAAAACACAAAAACAGTCTTTTAGCGGAAATGAAAAACCCACCTGACCTGTGAAAGTAAAGCTTCTGGTGACTCTGATTGCTCTACCATTTGTGGCCCTCCCCACAGTTTGTGTTTGCCCTCACATTTACAGCTTCAGACACTCGCTGAGATCAAACCCTCAAAGTCCTGACCCCCTGCTGAGGTTCCCTCTGAAAGCGCTAATGACCCCGTTTGTCTGAGGAGCAACCTGCTCCTCTTTCCATGTGCAAGCCTTCCTCCTCTGTCCCAGATCCGTTCTAGTTAATAGTGATTGCTTTGCCACTTGTGCACTTCTCGTATGACCTTAGGAGGCGGAAGACAGCTGAACTTTCACTACAGGTCATCGTGTTTGGTGGGACATAAGTACGGGGCTGGTTCTGGGGGGGCGGGAGGTGGGAGTAGAGAGGAAACACCTGCTAGAATATCCATTAACACACAGGTGCTGATGTGTCATGCAGTTGTGATTTCTACAAAAATCTTTAGGGCTAAGGCTTTTTTAAAGATTTGGTTGAGGTTGAGGAAAATTTTACTTGCACTGCTTGATAGATCTACAAGCTGTAAATGCTGTCAACGTTAGAACTTATAAATGCTGTTGTCAGCACTGGTGGGCTGTTAATGCTCTAAAATTAAATGAAAAATTCAGCTTAATCAATTGTTAAATACAACAAGATTAAAAAAAATACAGATTGTACATTTTCCAACTGGCCTTGTTTTATCAGCAACAAAAAATTTAAGATCCTGATATGAGACCTGTCACTCAATACCTGGTGTTTTTTCAGTGTTCCATCTCCCTTCTGAGTCAGTGGTTAGGATCGCAGGGAGATCATCTATGCTGTGATGATGCTTTTATTGGGCTTGAACCAACTCCGTTATACAAGAGACACGAGTCTTAAAGCCTACACCTCTTTAGCTTAGGACTCCAATTTACAATGAACCCTTAAAGTAGCTTGTAGAGAGAAAAGGTTATTTTCGTCTGGAGAACTACTTTGTAGAGTTTTAACACGAAAAATGAAACAGAAGAGTCATATTCTACTGGGAATTCTTCTGAAGTTCATATTTAAATTACTCCTGCACATGGTGTTTACATTTTCAGTTTTGACTTTCTTAATTCCTATCCTGTTTTTAATACGTTTGAATTATTAACTGGGTACCTTATCAACTCCAGTTGAGGTTTTAAGCTTCAGTAGATTGTAAACACTGTGTTAATTTAAAATGTGGAAAATAATCCTCCCTTTGCGTACAATAAGTGGAGAAGTACTTATCATGGTTATTTCATGTTATTTACAAAGGCTTGCAAAATAATGAAACTGATTGTACCCCTTTAATAAATTATTACTTGTGCTGACAAATAAGTGCAAAGTTGGCAGGTGAAAGGAAATGGACACATGGATTAAAAAAAATTGAAACAGGGTTTTAACAAATTTTAGGGTACTGACTTTGACTGGACAATTATAGCACTTTTACAGGATTTGATGTAGCTCTGGCTTAACTCTTAGAATCTTTTCTCCCTGCACTAACGAAAAACGTCTACATTGAACATCCATGATTCACACACAGCATAAGGCCAAAAATTTCAGTATTGGTTTCAACTGTAGATTTTTCTATACTACTCGCTGTATCTCATGGGACCGTCCGTAGCCTTTTTTTTCTATAGCCACTTTGCATCTATTTCATAAAGACCAGGTTTTGAAGTGTGTGGCTAATTGTTGATGTGGGACAAATTCTCTAACTTGAGCTGTGGTTTATTAAATGTTCTGTGCAATGACGATGGTAGTCTGTTTGGCTTCTTTGGGTAATCTTCTTTAAGTTATATTATTAAAGAGAAATTATTTAGTAACACTGGGATTTTAAATTACTTAACAAATCTCATTGCATGTAAGTATATTGCCTATTATTACTAAAAAGGCAAAAATCACCAAAGTTTTGCTTTGGATTTTCTATTTATATCCACTAAACTGTTTTCTGACAAGCATTGGGACAAACTAAACCGACTTGCTTGCAACAAAAGGAGCATTGAATCAAAGTAATTATAAAGAAAACAAAAAAATAACATTTACTGTATTTGCAAATATGTCCACCTAATAAAGTGTAGGTAATAAATACCAACAATGTTTTACTTAATAACTATTTGAACAATAGTTACAGTTCTAACAAGTAGTTAAAATATTACATTCGATTTAAAAAATATATGTTTTTTTTCATCCTAATTTTAGTGATGGAAAATGTTTTCTTAAAATGAGGACCAGTTTATACACCAGACCAGTATATGCTATCAAATCTAATTAATTAGCATCACATTAAATCGGTTATAATTTTGTAAATATATTTCTTGTCAGTTTTCAAGAAATCCCTTTCTGTTGCTCATAACATTTTCGTGGATGTTTTTTTTTGTGTGGGCAGAGCTACTATTAAAACACCAAGCATTTATTTTTTTATCATCCCTGAGCAGTTTACAAGCAGTCCCACAGTGGTCTGAACTTAAAAAGCATCCACAATGAGCAAAAAGGCATTATTTTGGGCAAAGATGGGTATAATAAAAATCAGAAAGCCAGTGACTGGTATTTTTCTTGGCAAGAGGATTTGATTGTGCTGTAAGAGTCTGCATGTGAATGAGTCAAAACCAGTCCTCGGTGCCTGTGAGAAAAAGTACCTGTGAAAAACAGACTGACTACTCTTCTAGCCTGCTGTCTGATTAGTCAAGAGCCTGACATAAGTGGTTTTCATTTTAAGGCCTTGACAAGAATTCAGACGATTTTGTGGTAATCCCAGAAATAACTGCTATGTTAAATGTGCAGAGGCAAAGACAGCTGATTGTAGATTTCATGCTCTGTGTGTAAATAACCAATCACAGTCAGTAGTGAGCCATGGAATGAGTAAACACTTTCCTTTTTACAACAATGGGACTTCTAAGAAGCTAGTGCTCAGATGGTTTCCTCTTGTCAGGATGTGTTTCATCTAATTCCAGACCCAAATCATTTGGACATTGTGATTAATTCATGCTTGATTTATAATTAGATGAAAAGTTGACCCTTAGTATGTTCATGTGGTTGCTAAATTTAAATTAGAAAATGGATACTTGAGGTTTCAAGTGCATTTTTCATTTCTTTCAATATTATAAGATGCTTAACATTTCAACAGAAACAAAGTTAAAGTGACATTCCATATTTTAGAACTCAGTAATGCCAGACTGTTTAGCAACTTTACAAAATAATAACACACTAAATGAGATCAAATCTCGATTACCTTCTCACTTTAAGTGTATTTGTTGAATTATAATGTTAGTAGTAAGTATAAATACATTTTATGAATGTTTCAGTCTTTGGACTATGAAACATAATGAATTACAAATTATAATCTCAAATTATTTGCTTATTTAGTTAGGCATTTCAGCTTGTTGTTACAATGAAAACAAACTGAATATGAGGTGTAAGAAACATCAACTTATGTAATATTTTACCCAGGAATAATATATTAGGAAAGGTTTTGTAATTTTTTTTGTAGTTTTTTATAGATCAGATTCCTGAGATGGAAAGGCTTAAGCAAGACTTTAGAACACTAAACATAAGTAAGTACAGAACAAAGGAAAAGTGTACACAAAAACTAAAAACCAGAAAACCCTCTGTGATATAATAAAATGAGAAAATTTCCAAATTGTAAAACCAGTAGAGGTAAGCTCTATAAAATTCTCTTTATTTATATCCTCGGCAAAATATTCAGCTTTCTTAATTTAATATTGATTAAATATAAACCTTGTTTCTTCCTCTGTTGTGACAGCGGAAAGACCCTCATTGCAGCTGAAATCAATAAGATCTTTCGAAAGAATCTGATGCATGAGTAGATAATTACAGTCAGCATGGCACTGGGAGAACTTCTATGAGTTTCAAGTGTTCTATAATTACTCATCAGCAAGTGAACACCAGTGCCTTCAGTGCTCATTCTGTTGTTGCATTTGATGGTCTCATTGAGGGGTGTAGGGTACATGGAGTTGGCTCTTAAAGACACTTTGGTTGCAAACTGAACATGTAGGGATTAGTTTAGGAGTGGACTATGGCAAGACTCTATCGCCAGTCCATACCAAATGTTTTTATGAATAGATATCTTACCAAATGTCTTGCTAGGGATTTTTCCAGTGTTCGGGAGGTGCTATAAATTGTTATCTAGTCCTAGTGTGTCTACATTTATGACACAAAGTCCAGCCTTTTTTACCAGTGTAGCTTAAGGCTAAGATTATTACTTGTCACCAATCCTGGCCATAGTTATGATAAGGAGGGTATGTTGTTTCAAAACCTTTGCATCTAAGCATTGTTTACAAACAATGTGGTTCGGTTGGTATCTTTAGGGATGATTTTCAACGTGATCTCAAAAGAAAGTTTGCAGGTATAATGCATACAAGGCTCTATTTTGTTGTGGTGAAGGAAGAGCAAACCCAAAAAGTAAAGCTCTTGTTTTATTGGTTGGACTATGCTCTGATTAGGGCCAAGAGATAAGGCTGTAAGTCAAAGAAAGAGATTCCAGAATGAAGTGTCTGAAAATAGTTTCCTCTAAGGACACAACCCAAAAGGTATCATGTGATAATGGTTAGGGCATTTCATCAGATTGCATTTAAGGGCACCTGCCTTTCGTAAATCCTAAAAGCAATGGGAGGAAAGACCCCAATAAAGTCACTCTACTAGATTTAAGATACATTATAACTTATTTTATCATTAATGCATGTTCTGGTCTGGTCTGTCTTGGTGAAAACATTTTGAAAAACGATTCCAGTTTTGTATTTCTCGGCTGTCAATGTATGTTCTGACTTTTACGTACATTATAAAAAAAGTTCACAGATGCAAACGACTAAAGGGTTCCAGGGTAGTGGTAGATTCAGGGCTCGGGTAGACTCAGGTAGCTGAAGGGACAGAATAGAACATGGTCTTCATATCCAGCCCCCTAGAAACTACTTAACTGAAACTTTTTTAAACATCTCTGCTCAAACACAGTTGAACTAAATAAATTACCTCTTAAGAATAACACCAAGTGTGGCAAAGGCCTTGTAATGAGGCGCTGGAACAGCAAAGGTCCAAAAGCAACTGTGCTCTAGCTCCTGGGAAGTTGGCGACCCCTTATGTAGATTTTATAGTCGTTGAACAACTGCCTAGGATGAGTTAGTGAATAACAGGGGGTAAACAGATGTCTTGATTTTCCTAATGAACCCGGAACCGGATTTTTCACATATATTTTTTCTGTATCTTAGGTATTGTGAAAATTAAGTTTTACTTTAACCTTTCTTTGAGCTATGCATTGTTAATGTTCTAATTGTACAGTAATAACAAATAGAATTTACTTGATGACAAAACTAATTTCATCATATTACATAAGAAATTCTGTATATGATTCTAAACATTTGCAAGTTTACAAAACAGTGTTGACATCATGTGTGTCTGTTTTATTTAACAATTGGAAGAAAGATATGACTAGATGTTTTTTATGTTGCAGCCCACTAACTTAACCACAGTGGCTAATTGACACCACAGCAATGCATTATAGAGGATGACCGGCTTCATTTAGACATGCTTCTGCTATTTTTATTTTAAAAAGACACATTTAAAAAGCCAAATCCAACATCTTTTGGGAATCGCTTCCTGACCCTGCAGCCTGTGAGCTGGATATTGTTAGGTTGACTAAATTAAAACCCAATTTAGGCCTCTAATTGTTTTACTTCAAGAGGGTCACATTCTTTACTGGGGGACTAAATTGTTCACACCTTACTGTTAGAGACCCTTGTTGGGTTGATTTTTAGCCGTACAGCAGTATAATGTCTCTTCCTGTGGGACACTTCTTGAGTTTGAAAAAGGGCAGGTTGAGCCTGGAGAATCTGAACATGTCTAATGGACCTGTAGGAGTCCCAAAGGGGAAGTTGGCAGCTACGGGTCAAAACAGGGTTATGTTTACTCAGTAGATGTTGGAGCGTGCCGAAAGCCACGTGGTTTCTTCTTGTCCCCCTAAACTTAGCCACCTATTCTTTGTCTCTGGGTCTGAAGGACTGTGTGCCAGAAGATTTCCACATCTGGTTGTAATTCCCCAGCAAGCTGATACTGAGATATTTGCTTGAAGCTCATGAAAGTGAGACAGTTTTAAAATTGCCAAAATGGAATGACAGTGAAATGTTAAATCATATTACCTTTTTTTCTTTTTTGAGTGCATCATAACATCCATGAGGTCTTCGTAATTACATGAACTATGATCTGTCAAGTGTAAAGATTATGAAAAATAGGATATATTTATATGGATATTTGTAGCCTTATGGGATTAGGTGGGGAGATCTAAACTCCATAGTTGAGGACTGTTTCAAATCAGCAGTCACATTTTATTAAATCCAACTAGACTTTGCTGTACTTGCCAATGGTTAACTGCTCTCTGTATGTATAATTCAGCTGGGAAAATGATTTGATATGGAAAATAAATATATGGCTCTATATTTTTTCAGAAAGGAAAGGTGAGATGCTTGCAGTAATCTTGACTTGGTCTCTAAATAAAAACTACATACATTAAACTTGTTCACTATGTGGAAGTATAAGACTTTCTTCTGATTTTCCAATACTTTCGTAACATGCAAAAAATAAGAGCACTTTAAGTATAATTTATAGACATGCAAAGAACTTTTAGATTTTTCCTCATTTGTGCCTACAATTATGGTATAATATTAGAAATAAGTTTTAAATATATGAACTAATCCCTTTGAGTGTGTAAGGGTGGTTTGGTAAATTAATTATAATTGCTCCAATTGCTTTGATGTTTCATTTTAATTTGAATGGAGTACATTCGATAGAAAATAACTATGTTACCACTCATTTGAGACTTAAACAGAAATAATTTGATTTTGATATTAATCATCATAGATTTTAGGATATTGTAGAAAACAAGTGCTGTAACTGGAATATAAGATGTATACCGCACATTTGGGCCAGTGCTACAGATTGACACAACTGCAACTTTAAATTCCCAGAGATTTTTCAGTAATGAATTTTCTGCTCCAAATGTTGTGTTCTCAAGAAAAATCAAAACCTGCTCATACCAATTACATAAGCACTATCAAGAATAGGTCAGCTGTTGATGGGGAGTTATTCAGGGGTCTAAAACCATCTAACAGGTCATATTTTGTGGTATTCACCTATACAAAAGGTATAAATCTAATTAAGACTTACATAAATGTTAGTGGCAGTAAATCAATCACGTCAACACGAAACCTTTATTATTCCTGAAACCTTTGACATTTTAAAGGTTCTACCTATGTGTGTCCCTATGTATGGGTTTAGTCGGTTCAAAACTTGAACATTTGCTACACAGCGTGATTTTTTTGTCATTATTTATCGAAAAACATTTATAGATATTTTTTTCTTCAAACAATGTTTATATTTGTCAAATGTCAAAATTTCTGTCAAATGTTTATATATTTAAGTGTTTTGTATTTGTCCTAAACTGTTGTTTGATTTTCCTTGGGAATGTCTGCTTTCAAAAAACAACAGTATGAATGCATTCTATTAGTTTCACTTCTGCTAAATGTTCATGTGTGTACTTTTGTGTGTGTATGAGTGTATACGGACAAGAGTGTCCAACCCCCAGTGGCCCACAGGGATTTACAAAGTATCATGTTCTGGTTCTCTGATCCAGTGTAAGATGCTGCTGACCTGCTAATACGGCAAGAAAAATCAAAACCAGCTGGGAGATGTCACTCATTGTTTACGTTAATTTATCTGTGACTCAAACTGATTACATGACCACTATCATCCAAAGGTAAACAGGTGATGGGAAGGGATTTGGTGGTCAAAAACTGGCTGACAGGAAGGATTTTGCAAATTGCTTGCATTTTTGGACCAAAAATGCTTAACAGAAACTATGGGAGTATATGCTTTCTTTTTTTTGTGTGTTTTGATCTTTTTGATCACTCACACATATTATTTGCCATAAAACAAATTTAGTGAAACTAACAACCTGTTTGTATTCAATTAAGTTTAGTAAATTTGTGGACTGAAAATGGCTCTATTTTTTTATTAATTAAATAGTAATGTTGTAAGTTTCCAAAAACAAATGTATTAGGTTTTACATAATAAAATCAAACCACAGAACATGTCTCCAACAGAATAGTTCGCCCCTAAAAGTTTACCCCAAATGGTAAACTGGGATTTGATGTTGATTTTATAGTCATGGCCTCTTCTTCTCTGAGTGGCCTTTGTCCCCAAGTCAGTATAAAACAAAATTTAATATGCATAAGAACATAGAGCCCTAATCTAACTTGGTATTTCCTTTTGTTGGGTTGCATTAGAACTTTTCACAAAAAACATTTAGACTTATTAGATAATGTGAATTAAAGCATTTCTGTTTTTTGGCCAGTGTATTTAAATATCTTGTTTCAAGCTTGATATCGCCTTCATTTGAAACAATGGACATGAATGACCATCAATATCAATCCTCTAAAGGTTCTACGTTTCAAATGCCATTAAAGTTTTTGAACACGACTTAAAATAATGTCAACATAACACTTAAAAAATCAAACTTCTTTTGACAAACAAGTCATGTTATTTATACATTACTTTAACAATGCATTAGACCACAGGAAGCCTTGGACTTTCTCCAAACTGAATATACAATAATGGCACTGCCATGATGCGTGGGTGACTTGTTGAGGAGAGACTGGGGCCCTTCAATAAGCAGGAATTGGTTTTCCGAAATGACAAAAGGTATGTTGCCTACTAAGTTAGGCTTATGATTGACCATCACAACGGCCTTATCTTGTCCTCATAGAAGATTTCCGGGCAGAGGTGAAAATTTTTGTGACAGAAAGGCTTACGGGTGCAGTTAGGAGGTATAGACTGCAATTCCAGCAGAATATTACAACATGCTTGTGAAAGGGCACCAAATTTATTTAATCAAACTTGTACAGTAGAAAAGGCACTGAGAGAAATAAGATTTAAACTTCTAACCATAAAGGAAGTAATTAATGTAAATAACGCCTTTTTTTTTACATTTCCTGGCTTTATCTAACAGAAAAGCGTTACATTGTCAAAAGTACTATAAAACAAGAAAACCTCAGTTTTTTTGTGACGACAAAAGGATATCTTACTTTAATTACAGAAAAATAAATAAAAATATCAAATCAGATAAATCATAAAGGCGATATTCAGATTATGGTCTTCCTCTCCATCGTTAGTTCTTTACCTAAGAGGTCAGGGTTTCCCATCAGAGCATTTCCTGTAGGGTTTCTCTTCATCTTGTCCAGACCTGAATGTTATGAGCTCTGTCACATACACAGACTGCAAAAGTCTGGGACCATCATCCCAATCCGCCCATCAGGTCTCAAAGGAATTCCACTAATGAGGCTCTATAGGGAACAGATGCCGTAAGGGCAGCCAAGGCAAGAACAACCTGCCACAGTCACTTAATGATCACTCACACAAGCCGTTATGTCGTCAAGTCATTTTGAATGAATTATTTGTGTATGTCTTTGAGAGTGATGGTATCTGTTTCTGTTTTTTGCAGATCAGATCATGTCTGAGACTAATTCCGGAGTTTAACTCAACAAGTGTGTCAGCTGTTATTCTCTCCGAAAACTCATTTGATTAGTTTAATTTACCACCTCTTTTAGATGCCATAAACATATTATTTGGTTCATATCTAACAGTTCAGTGTAGTCTTTTTAACAGACCGTTCATTGTAACATGTACATTCTGTAATCATTAACATTAATGCTCATATCAAATAGACATTTTTTTTGTTTTGTTTTTCATCTCTGATTTTAGAAAGGGTTTTATTTTCTAGAGTTTACGCTTCACTCTTTGAAAGGGATGACGTGGTTTATTATTACAGTACGGAAGTAATAACAGATGTGATGCTCCCAACTGCCAAGAACAATGCCCAGAACATGCCTCGAATCACACATGGCCACCATTCAGATCCACACATGTGCACTCTGTGTGCTCTCAGGAAAACGGGCTCATTCCAGTTCCTCTTATATTTCAGGCCTTGGCTTCAATCACTGCTGTGAATGTTAGGACAGGTTTGTGTTTGTGCAATTGCCCAGTGTATACGTCAGTGCCCCATGTTGTTTGCATGGAGTGTGGTTAGAAAGGATTAAAGGGCCAGTTCATAAAAACAAGACGAGGCGGCCAAGAGCAAACAAGAGAATGAAAGAAGTGGAATCAGTGCCAAGCGCTCTCAGGCTGTAAAGAGTTGTTTTAGAAGCAAAAATCTTATGGAATGTGTTGTTTTATTTTACAAACGATAGGGTGATTGCAAAAGAACAGAAGAGTTAGCTCTTCAACCAAGGCACAGTATGCAAACATTTGTTGAAACATACACTCACATTCTGGCCTTTCCATCGGTTTTAGTTGCATCTTGCCTCATGTAAGCTTTTTCAATCTCTCTTGATTGACCCTTTTCTGTTTTATTCTCTTTCTATGTTCTACCTTACAAACTCCCCTTTACTATCTGTCTAGATAAGATACATGTTGCATCTAAATGTGGTGAGCACACATACCAGTTGTTGGTGCCTATCAGCTCACACTTACCTCAGTCCTGGTACTGTCAAATTAAATGCAAAACAGAAACAACTCACTTCCTCTATCTGAATGCAGAGTTCTTCTCATCTAATTTATGTTTGCTGTAGAATCAGTGAAAACCCACAATGAAATTCCAATGCAAGGAACAAAATAAATTGAAACTTTAGCTGGCCAAAAGTTATACTTTTAACTGTATTTCTTGATTTATGTATACGTATGTTTAAATCAAATATGTGTTTATTTCATCTTCCACTAACTGGCCTCTTTTGTGGAGACGCCGTTCAAATTGCATGGTAACCCAAATAGCATAATGTTGGGGATAATGACAAAACCTTGGGCCCTTTAGTACCCGCCGAACATTGATTACACAAAGGCCTACTTCAGTATTGCTAACCATGTCTAGCATTTTTAATGCCATAGCATACCAATCTGTTGGCTGCTTTCAGCAGGATATTGCACAATGTCACAAATGTCTAATCATCTCCAACTGTTTTTGCAAAGATTGTAATTTATTCAACTCACTTTAAGTTAAATTTAATTCAGTTTGTTTGTATAGCACTAATTCACACATTTCATGGCACTTTAAAAGACAAATATTTTCAATTGAATCATACATCCGATCTAAGTAAACTAAGCTGATTGCATTCACTCTTCCTGGACCGGCATACAAAGACTTTAGAGGATAGCTTGCGTTGTGTCGTTGAATTTACAGCAATCCCTCATACTAAGCATGCATGTAGCAACAGTGGAGACTTTAACTGGCTCTGTATGAGCTGCCATGTACCACAACTGACAGGGGGTTTGAGAGGAAGGAAAACACACAATGAAGCAGAGGAACTGCTGTAGGGTTACTGTTTCTGTTTTAAGCAAAAATTTAACAAAAAATATTAGCAGGAGTAGGTTGCAAGTGTTGCTTTGATTAAGAGACGACTGAGAGGAACTGATAATTGAATTAACAGCAACTAATAAAAATTGGAGCAAAGTAGCAAAGAGCAAAGTAGCAGAGTGAGGAAAGATGTCATCTTGTCCTCCAACAGCCTAAGCTTGGCAGCAAAACGAAAGTAAAAACTCAGGATAAGCTAACCCTTTAGAATGAGGCTTAAAAACTTAACATAGAACCAAGAAGCAGCGTTTTCCAAGACTGACATCCAAACTCATATTTGTGTTACATTTTTCAATCAGTCCCCTAAAAAAACTGAAGGCAGTTTTAATGGCAAAAAGATGTCCAACTGGGCACTAGCAAGGTGTAGCTACTAAATCGGCCTGTTGTAATATTTATCTTTTTATTCTTTTCATTCTTGGTCTATTCAGAGAGATACCTATCATCCAATTTTTTAAATTGGTTGCAACTATGAGGAATACTCTCTTGACTATAAAAAGGGGCCAAATCCCTACCTAATTACCTTGACAAATAAAAGTTGAACTAAAAGTCTGGCCCTGATCCAAATCAAAAGTACTTACTAAATGTAAAAACAGATGTAAAAACAAATGCAGATGTTGCATAGGTCAGGAGCTCCATTGTTCCTCAATGATAACTTGCTATAAATGTTTAAGGGGAAAGAGCAAGAGCACCAAAGACTCAGAACCAGATGATTAGGAGCCTAGTAATATATTAAAAGTAATATATTGTTTGAATAAATATTAATAATGCATTAGTTAATAATGTAGAAAAAACGAGACCAATTCTTTCTGACTATCCGGTTGCTAAGTCCCCACGGATGTTACTTCAGAGAAAATGACCGACAGCTGATGTGTACATTTTCCAGTCAGCACATTTTTTTATTAGTAGTCTGCAAGTGTGAAAACGGCTCTGTTATTATATTGATTGGCCTCTAGGTCTCAGGACCTTGGTCGATTAAGTCATGAATAAGAAGCATGTCTTTTAAGGGGGGATTATGGTGCAAACAGCGTCTGAATTTAACTGCTTTATCCATTAACATTGTGAAAGACTGTCCTGAGGACTGAAGTTAACTGACTTTGTTACAACTCCGTACCAAGAAGACCTGGTTTTAGCATTTTGGGCAGACAATCGAAGATGGGCTGAGACGAAATCTGAGAATTAGCTGCACAGAATTATTTTTATAAGAACATGTGCATTATTCATTTTTATTAAAGAATTGTGTCTGAACTTTTAAAATCAGATTGTGTTGCATTTCCTTTTTTTAGTCTCTGTATTATCAGATCTGTTGCCTTGGAAGATGGTGTCATGTTTTACTTTAATATTTTGATTAATATGTTTTCATATAATTAAAGAAAGCGGCAGATTATGTCGAATGGTTATCCAAAGTCAAAGTTTTTGTCCTGTAATAAATGAACAATTTTCTATTTGGAGTTAGGCTTGAACTTAGAACGGGCTGTTTTAACATGTGGATGTTCTTTTACTGAATGCTTTTTATTATAGCTCTACGTTAGGGGTCAGAGTCTTGCTCAAGTTTGTTTGTTTTTTTGCTTGGAGTTGCCTGTAAACCTATAAATCTATATATTTTTTTCAGCAGGGTCTAAAAATCCACTTAGAAAAGACATCCCCCCAGCATGATGCAGCCAACCCCATGTTATATGGTGGGGATGGCATGTTCAGTGGCTGTTATTCAATGGTTTTGGATAAAACAGTCACAAACTTCCAGCAGCCTAAGCCTATAGCAACAAAACTACAGAAATAGCTCAGGATAACCCAAGCCACTCTAACAATAGGCTTAATCAAAAATGAGGTTTTAAGCTTTTAAGAGTTTTAAAACTGAACAGAGTCTCTACCTAATAGATCGTAATTAGGAGTTGGTACCACGGGAAAGGAGTGTGATAACTATAAGTTTTGCCTGCTGAAATACTTAGGAACCAAGTTTTGCTGTTTTAACTAAATAGACTTAAAATTCGACAAAGTTTACTGTCATCAAATAACTAACTTTGCAGGGTAATTTGATCCCAGAAATATTTTAAGTGCTTCCTTCTCAAATCCTACAAGTGAAAAAGATATCCTTGTCTGCAGTAGCGGAGAACGGACATGAGGTATTTATGAATTTGTCAAAGAGTATTAATAGACTGTCTGCTTGGGTTTCTAATCTTCAAAGGTTTGACCTGGACGCTTTTGTGTTCCTTTAGAGAATATTTAGTGTCTGAGAATGTTCCCACCTCCATCTCTAGTTTCATGTTTCTGTTCAGTATGAAACCCACTTTGTAGCTAAACATGAACATTGCTACAGTGCAACCACAAGGTTACTTGGATGGAGGCAGATCAAATCTCACCATGTTATACTTTGGCATGCATTAGTGTTGACTTATCTTCGTTGTAAAACAGTACAGATTTATATCAAAGTCATACTGTCAATATACATTGGCAGAACACATACAATGTGCCCTTTTTCTTTTTTTAGGTTTTGTTTGCATGGAGAGCTTTCTGTGAATGCTGCTCTTATTTTCATAGTGGGTTTACTTTGATGATTTTGACAGTCTGCTAGAGCAATAGTTACAAAAACGAAGTTTATATATTTTTTTAGAACTGACATTAGGTCAAATGATTTCCATGGAAGAGTGTATGAAACATGAAGCTTTGTGTGTTTTGCCCCCTACCTCTGCAACGTTGGCAAAGTGTTGGCCCATTGGACCTCAAGTACCAGTAATTGAACTTAAGTCAAAGTGATAGATGTCTTAAGAAGAATGATGAAGCAGCACCTTCTGACTTTTGGGATTATGCAGGTCTTACTCTTCTTTTTTTAAGCAGGATGTAAGTCAAGATGTCAGGTTTTCTAAACCTGGATCCATGCAGCTTTTGCATCGCCTTAAAAGAGTTGACCTCAGCAGTAATACAGATAACAGTAGGGTAATACTGGTATTAAGGCAGTTTCGGATGTTGGTATTGAGAGGATAGCCAGACAAAAAGAAAAGTGCTTGACTGGGGCATGGGAATCAATGACTTGGTAGACAGAAGGCCAATCCAATCAGGGAGCCGATTGAGGCAAACTCTAACCCTGCTGAGCCAGCACCAGTGAAGAAGGAGAGAGTCATTTGGAGCTGGGTGCCTTCTACTTGTCCTCTGCACAGCAAATACTATCCTGCAAGCACAATAATGTACACACAGTATTACAAGCATTAATGTTTGTCCCACATTTCATCACACTCGTGTTGGCTTACATTCTTACTCTCAGACCTCTGCCTTTCTGTGGTTATTAATAAGAGCCATTGAGACAGAGATGAATGAGTTCCAGTTTGATTTCAGTGCAGTTTTATTTGAAAGGGAAAAAAAATGACCACTGAAAATAACTTAATCTTTGCAAAAAATAAAGGAAAAACATTACAGTATTTCCAGGTTGAGGTCACTAGCACTGCAATGCACAACAGAAAACTACCCATAGTCTTTATGTGGTGTTACTTGTTAAAAGAAGTGACATTACTCCAGTGGATTTCCTGAATCCCTTATAAAAATCAGCATGCAAGTGCAACATAGCTCCTAATTCCCACCATCAGTGTGAAAACAATGTTTTTGCACTGCATGGAAAGTCTCAAAATGGCACATGATGATGGAGACATAAATTTCACATTCACTCACAAATTGACACTTTGATATTTTTCCCTTCCTATTTAAGGGGTGGTCTTGTCAGGAAAAGTGAGATCATTACCTTTATTCAAGTCCAATGAAAGCACAGATTGTGTGGTTATTGTAGACCATAAAAAGTAGTTACTGTAAATCCAGATGAAGTCTAAATAGATCGTTGCACAGAACAAGCAAAATGGCTAATTTCCCCCAAACCCCCTACCCATAACTGTCTTATGACTGGCTAGTGTGCTGACATGCTGTTTTCTTTGTTCAGTCTTTGCTCGGGTCTTTGTCATCTGGCTTTACTGTCTGCAAAGCCTGATTCTGTTTTTTCCTTTTCTACTTTAAGTTCTGTGTATGTGACCTTAAAAAGAAATTGCACACATAAGGAGAATATTTATTTGTTTTCTGGGCTAACATATTACCCTAGACAGGAAAAGCCATTGTTGTTTTGACTTTTCCTTTGGAAAATAAATTTTACGAGAACAAGTTTCAAGACAGAAAGCCTATAAAGAAACAAATAGTTAAATTCTATCTTAAGCCGTTTTCCTCCTAGTTCACTCTATGAATGGGAACTTTGACATTAGTCATAAGTTTTATTACTTTGTCTCATAAGAGGATATTACAAAAAATAAAGTTGGTGGTCATAATTACCATTTTATTGCCTAAGTGGAACTAGGATTTCCACCGTTAGACTTCTCTCTTCAAGCTAAATTATTAGGTTTTTATGTTGATTTAATTCATAATTGATCTTATCCGGTGGTAATTTATGTGTTAAAATAATTTACATCCACTAAGAAATTAGAGAAAGCAGAGTGAGGTCTCCAGCTAGTCCTATGATATATAAAGTAGCAACCCTTACAGAATATTCCTGTCAAATAGCAGCATTGCTCCAGGTGTCTGATCTTGAGGTGCAAAAGTGTCAGTGTTGTGAGTTAAGTCTACCAAACTTGTATCTGCATTTAAAGCACTTACAAAACTGATACTAAAATAGTGGATGTTTTATATGTTTTTAAGTGAATAAAAAAAAAACAATAACACAATGATTTAATTAAATTTGAATTAAAAAATTGAATGTGAGCATTTGCTTAATCAAGTTTGTTATGAAGACCAACGGAAATCAGGTCCGGACCATAATGAAGGTAACGATCATGCGAAAGAGCTTCCCTAAGACAGTTTCTAACAGGTTGTGCATACCTTCTTACGTGATGCAAAACAATACTTTAAACAGCTGTCCGGGTGGCTGGTCTGAGACGGTATTAGAGGTGGATATGCTGAATGTGGTCTGCGGTAGTGAAGCCAGTTGGTTGTACTGCCAACTTCTCTGAGATTTCTGTGGAGACTGCTTATGATTAAGAAATTGGTGGCAAACCTCTGCTGGACATTCCTGCGGTCAGTAAGCCGTTGACATGCTCCCTCAAAACCTATGGCATCTGTGGCTTTGTGTTGTATGAAAAGACGCCACATTACAGAGCGCACCTGTGCAATAAACATTCTGTCAAACCAGCATCATGAGCTGGTTTGTGAGCAATTTAAGAGAAATAGGTCTATCCAGCATTTCAAAAAACTTCACACCCAGGTTTCATATAAATCTATAACTTGAGCTCAGAGCAAAACCAAGTATTGTGTTCATACTTTCAGCATATATCTAAATGTTCAAATATATATATATATACTTTTTACTTTTTCTTTGTTTTTATTTTTTGTTTTTTGCTAGAAAGCATGTGCTGGTTTAGATTGCCAGCCGAGCAATATGACAGCCTGTTTTGGTAACTCTGCTCCAGTCATCTGTCTCCGGGGACTGGAAGTGGAAAGTGAATGCTGCCAGTTCAAACATTGGGCTACGACAACTGCTCTCAGCAGCATCTCATCTCACAAATGTCTTAGCAAAGATGCCAGCACACAAGTGCAGAAACAGCGGTCAGGAACACAGGGGTTTAAACACAGGCTAAAGTATACAACAGTTGGGGACATGTCTGCACAAAACCTTTGACAAATTTCAACTTATGTTTTATCAAAAACATCGATTTGACATGCAAGTAGACACAATATCATGGGAAAAGTTAAATAGGTCTTAAGTACTGCTGCTTTCAAGTGTGATAAATACCAGACCAGAAACTAATTATTGTATCGTTTGGTTAGATGATTCTCTCCACATTTATAAAACTTCCTCATATGAGGCCTAAAGGTGTTTTGGGCTGTTGACATAACATGAACAGTGATTAATTAAATTGAGTGCTGCTTTTATCATGTAAAGCACATTTCAAGGCCTTGCTGCGTAAATGGGTTATACAAAACAAAAATGTAACTTGACCTGTTATCTCTTTCCGTTTTAATGTAGAAATTATACATTTAGATGCCTTTACAATGCAAGTTGTTTAGAGTGAAAGGTTGTGAAAGTACCTTTAGGATCAGAATTTGTCTTTAAAATTAATCTAAAAAAATGTGATATAAACAAGCTTTTTTGTCTCATCACCAAGCGGGGGAAATAGAAGCTAATACAGCAGTCACATAATCATAAGCAATACTAAAACAGATTCCTGTGGAGTTGTAGATTTACTTTCATTAATTCTAACACATATTTGCCAAGATAATAATAAACCTGTTTAAAAGACGTTAATAGATGTTGAATCACTTAGTTTATTTCAATGCCTACATTTGCAGTAAAAAAAAAAAAGTTTCATATGAATGTACATCATTCAACAGAAAGTGGCACCTTTCTATTGGTGCCCACTTACACATATCACAAATCAAGGAATAAATGGTGAAAGAAATGTGTGTTTCATATCCTCTTACGTATTATTACCCTAAGTCCTCTTCTTCAAAAAAGGAGAAAACTGAATCAAAACCAGTTTTTGTATTTTGATAAATAAGATCATGATGGGCAGTCTTCTATGAGGTGCAATTGCGATTGATGAAGACAGAAATTAAAAACAATTTGTGGTTACCTCACCCAAAACCGTTTGCCACTGAGGGTAGTAACTAAAATAGGCCATAGGCTAGGGCTCCGACAACTTTCAGCCATTATATGTTTCCTTTGCACTCATTGATCGTTTCCAACTGGCATCTCTCTTTGGAGTTTAGTAAAATGTGTTGCTGCCAGGGTACAGAAAAAATCCCTTGGCCTTTTTTAATTGTTTATGATACAATTGAGAACAAATGTGAAAATAAATGTCAGACAAAAACATGTGCATCCACTAAATAGTCTAACTAGTTTGTCTCATTGTTAAAAACGTTTCATAATTATAAGTACGTAATAAAAAAAAAAAGTTGACTAAAATTCTAGCCATGAAAACTGTAGGCTTATCTTACAAACATTTTTGCTTGGTTATAGTTTAATTTTGTGAGTAATCCATAATCTATTTGTCTGAGAAGAGTCAGGTTGCCAAGAGTCAGACTGATTCATGCGCAGCTCCTGGTCGTTTGATCGCAAGTCCATGATTTCGCCGCCTTGCATTCGATCATCATTTTTGGCATTGATTTGTGCAGCTGATGTTGTTGCTCAGACACCCAGGTGTTTCTCATCAGTTCTGTAAGAGGTCTTTCACTACTCATCTAAACTTTTCCATACGTAGAGGTGCCCTTTTCCCTCTGCTCAGGTTTCAGCCTACTAGCAATGATGGAACTCAAAGAGAAAGCTCTGCTCCTTTAGAAGTGATGTTTGTTTGGTAGTAAGTTTAATTTATCAGGAGTTGTTAAAATCTTTTGGATATGACATTACTAGCTTGCCTGTAGATTCAGCATGTTTAACTTTACTTATATTTTAGTATAGGAATACTTTATTGTTATTTGTATTCTAACTATATGAGATCTAAACCTGTTTTGATAAATGTTTCCGCTACAGTAAAGCATATACTATTAGTTGTACAGCCCTTGGCAACATTTCACAACAGACTTCAGCATACTTTAATGACCATTAAAGGAAAATGACCAATGTATTTTTTATGAAATCCTCCTAGGATATGTCAACTTTCTGTCAAATCGTATCCACGTAAATTATTTGGCTGTTTGTTCTAGTATTAAGCAGACACCAGTAAAACACCAGTAGCTGTTGTCTGATTAGGCACTCAACCTTAACATTGGCCAGTGTCAACCACATCAAGCTAATGGAAAGCCAAGCTGAATCACGTCTCTATGTTTAACAGCCCCTCTCCACACTTTATAGTAAACAGGCACGTTATTTTCATTGGTGCACCTGGAAGTATTTTTGTGGCTTGGCACAAATTTTTTCAAGGTGCATGCAAAACAGACTTTTATGAAGTTGTGATGGAATGAGTTTCTTAATTTTTACCGTCTAGAATCATGCCAAAATATATTTTTTTACATCCTTAGGAATGTTTTCCTGTAGCATTGTTGGTTTTGTTTTTAACGACAGTCCGTTATGTAAAATGGCTTTGTCATTTACATAATTTCTCAGCAAGACTTCTTTTGCGACAATGATTTGAATTGAAAATGTCAGGTTCTTTAGCTAGCCTCTTTCTATTTACTGTTCTGGGCATCCTCTTTAATAAAACTTGGAAATAAAAGCAGACTCAAATATTAGCACTTTCACACATTCCATGCTTTGCACCAAACATACATTTCTCAAACACTTACTTATATAAAAAAATGGCTTTTTGGTAGAGTGGACTGCCTTTAGAATCCCACCTCCCTCCACAGACACACACACACACACACACACACAGACATTATATTTATCTGTCCTTGTGGGGACTTTCCATTGATGTCCCTTCATTTGTCATACATTTCTGTACTCTCAACCCAACACTAATCCTAAACCTAACTATTGCCAGTGCTCAATTCACACCATAGTAGTACGCCCAATCGCTACACCAAAAACAGGGTTTGGTCCCTACGATGAGAAAAAAAATTCAAAAATGTCCCCACTACGTGAGAAAAACAAGTACCCACATTCATACATCTAGTATCAGTTTCAGATGCTTTTTCTTATATAATTTCTCTGTTCATCCTTTAACACAGAAGAGTGCACATGTCCTGCATTGGGTATGGGTATTTATAATTTCTGAAATGACAGAGATTAAGTTTTTTAGATGGTCTTTTTCAGGGGGTAAAAATAAGTCCTTAGCGGCCACTGCCTTTTAGAAAAGGCAATTACTAACAGTCATGTCCAATTGAAAATGGCCTGGAGATGATACCTGTACTCCTGGAAGATTGTTTTGACAATGATGTAGGATCCTCTGTAGGCCAAAAGCAAGAGTTGAAAAGATGAATATTCTATTGGACCTAAAGAAGGCCATTGTCTGCAGTTTATTGCATAGCCATTGATTGTCACTATGCCCTTCAAAAACCAATACACTGCTGCAGGGCATACTGCATTTTATTTTATTAGAGCTCAGCTCAAAGTCTTTGATTTATGCACTTCTATTAGCAACCATAAACTGGAATTGAAAGCCTAAAGAACTAGAGTTGTTTTAAGAATCTTGTATATAAAACTTAACCTTATTTTTTCCAAAACAAAAATATTATACTTAACAATTTTTCATCACTTGTTTAGGTCTTCTTATTGTATGTGCCAGCATCCATATACAGAACAACTGTTTTAATACAAGACGGATTCCAAAAAAGTTGGGACACTAAACAAGTTGTGAATAAAAACTGAATGCAATGATGTGGAGGTGCCAACATCTAATATTTTATTCAGAATAGAACACAAATCACAGATCAAAAGTTTAAACTGAGAGAATGTATCATTTTAAGGGAAAAATATGTTGTTTCAAACTTTCATGGCATCAACAAATCCCCAAAAAGTAGGGACAAGGCCATTTTTTCCCATGAGACTTTCTGGAAGTATTCCTGAGCTCATTCTGTTATGTCAGTGGCATTCCTTATTTGAGGTGGAGTGACGTTTAATGGCCCGGAGATCACGAGCATCCAGTAGAGTTTTATGGCATTGACCCTTACGCACAGCAATTGTTCCATTAATTGGTCTTCCAGCTGTTCGTTATATGCTCAATATCCTTTTTCCAGCCACTTATTGCTACTTGTCCCTACTTTTTTGAATATTTTTTGTCGTCTATGTTCTATTACGAATAAAATATTGACATTTCCCATCTCCACATCATTGCATTCAGTTTTTATTCACAATTTGTTTAGTGTCCCAACTTTTCTGGAATCCGGTTTGTATTTCTTACACCTTGTGTTTACAGTCCCTATGACTGGAATTGTCAGAGCCTACTTCTGGTTTTCTGCCTGTGGCACAGAGCATTCCAATACTCTGCAGCAGAGGTGTTGGCTAATTAGTCTGTTGACCTTTTGTGTCAAAGGTCACCAGTGCTGCAAGCCCCAAAGGAAACCTTAGAAATTTTAAGGAGTTTTTGAATGTGGACACCTAAAACAAAGGGATACCCCCAAGGTTTCATGGACTTAAATGCATTACCTCGGTCATATAATGACAGGGGATGGAGATTGGTATGAAGCTGTTGTGCTTACTTGACCCCTGATGTATTGCTCCCCTGAAGCTCTTAGGTGAGGCAAAGAGCTTGGACTTGACTGAGCAAGGAGAGCAGGCACTCTGTCAGATAAATGACAGTTTGAAATGAAAGTTTTCTTAGGCTGAGGTTGAAAATGTAAATTTAACTGGCTACTGGGCAGTAAAAATGGAGTACCAGGAAAATATATAGTACTTTATTTATAAAAATAAAGATTTGCCCTTTGTATTGTATTACAAACAGGGTAAAGATTTAAATAATTTATTTGTTGTTACAATACCTGATAAAAAAAAAAAAAAAAAACATTTTATAATTTTTTCTTCTAACTTTCAAGATTCCAGGATTCCAGATTTTTTTTAATTTCTCACAGGATAATTAAAACCTTACTTAATGCTAGCCTAATCCTTCTTTTAAGTTTACATTTTTTAGATTGCATGTAGAGGTAACAATTAGATTTGGAGTCATGAGATTTTAAACTGTTATGCAGCTTATAAAACTTTTGAGCAGATACACAAAGTCAGAAAAAGATATCATCTGTTGTACTCAGTCATTGGGTTCATTGGAACACCTAAAACAGCAAAGACAGTGATTGAGTGAGAGCAAAGACGTGTGACAAAAGAAGAACAGGCCTCTCAGCTTACAGATATGGTAAACCCAGTCAAGTCCTGCTCTTTGTTTTATTATTGAGCTCAGCCTGTATATTTCCCCCTCTTTGACAGGTCATACCTGACATGCATAAATCCCAAACAACATCCCCCACCTCCTGTTCTTCCACTGTATCTTTACTACACAACCACCCACATGGAATGTGTACTTGAGTTTTTTGAGAAAGCATTCTCACTCTCTACTGCCCTGCAGGCTTTTCAACATAGCACAGATGACCTGCCAGAGTTTCTTTTTGAAAGTGGAAACTCGGAGTCTGTCCTTTTGCATTAGTTGCTGAGCTGTAACAATGTGATTTTAACAATTCAGTTATTTGCCAAAAAGCGGCCTCTGGGTCTCCTGCGTTGTGAAACCTTTAAATGAGAAAGTTGAAGCTTATTTTTACAAAATGGTAATTTAGTTTAAATAGCTGGTTTTCTCCTTGTGTACTAAATAATATGATTAAATACCATTTGTACCTATTAAAGTTAGCATCTTTCAACATTTAATTTTTTTTAGTGTTTTAATAAATTAAACAGGGCCACGATACAGAAACAGAAGAAATCTGTAAGGAGGCAAAAAGCTTTTTAGTACTATATGTGAAAACCAGATGTCTGGGAGATTACATCACATGGCATTTCTGTATAGAACCACAGAGAGTTTAACGCCACCTCAAGGTAGTGAACCTCCACTCCCCCTGGGCCTGCATGAAAGTGATGTTCCTGGTGTGCCTAATAATTTGTTGAAGGTATATAAAAAGTCTTTGCCTTTGCAGTGCCACTGCAACTTTTAGTAAATGCCCTTGTCTTGTTGCTGCAGACAGTCTCTCTTTAAAAACCACAAGGCTGTGAATTGTTTTATTATACAAGTTGGTCAGTGTCTCATATACAGTTGTTAATTATCTGGAAAAACAAAAAGTATACAAGTGCATCACTTTGGAGCAATGTTACAAAGACTGTGAGAAAACCAGTCCCTACTGGTTTTAACTCACATTGAAAGCAAAATTTGTCAGTATACAGTGCACACTGGCAACAGGGGTATTATAGATGTTCTTAAAGCTTTTTGAGGTCACACAGGTTATAATACTTGACTGATGGGTTTACTTTATTACAACAGCAGAGAGTGCTTGAGTACCAACCCACCTCCCAAACCCCAAGGGAAACATTCCTATGAGAGAGATTGGTGGGCAGTTTTGTCATGACAAAACCATTTGTTCTCTTTTGATAGGTTTTCCCATTGTGCTGAAATGTTCCTTTGAAAAGGTAAGATGTACTCTAACTACAACGTGCGAGTAGAAAGTCGGGGGTTCAGGCCCAAAAGCAGCAGCAGATGTAGGGAGGGGGGCGGCAGATTTCACCCAAGTGGTTTCCTCAAATGACTGAGCTCTACTGTGCACAGAGGCCAAGCAGTTAGGAAGTTTGGAAAGTGTGAAAGTAAGTTGAAGGTGCTAAGTTGTCAAACACCCATCAGGGTGCAGGGTTGATGTAATGAGCGCAGTGTGCATGGGTTTACTTTAGAGGGCTCAAGAGCAAAGTGGTGCTCCTGATGGTGTCTGTATCCTTGAAAAATGCTTGTCTTTTGTGGGCTTTTGTTCTGTGGGTATTCTATCATATAAACTTGCAGAATTCATTCAGGCAACCTTTTTATCAGAAGGAATAGAAAGGGGCTTAGCAAAGCGATCCAATTTATCAAAAATGACTACTCAACTGTAATTTTGTTTACTCCCGGGTCTATAGAGAGACAGAATCAATGAACAGTTTAACAAGGAGAGGCTGAGCATTCTCTCTCCCACTATATAGAACAAAATAAAATAAAAATAATATTTCTGTAAAGGTAGATCTTTGTTGTGGTTGTTTTGAGGTCCTCAAACATAGGGTAGTGGTGTGCTTGAAGGTGGCTATGCATGTCGACCACAGATACTAACATGATTTATTGATTCATATTTGGTAATTCTGTAAATAACAGTTCAACACTGATGAATGGAGGTTCTGAAGTAAGTGGTTGTTTTACCTGATGGCTATTTGGGTTAGATAAAATGTTACTATTGATATGCAACTGTGGAGGAATTCTCTGCTAAATGATTTGTGTGTATTGATTGGTTGATGCAAATAAACCCACTTCCAAAGGTCAAAGTGGGCCCTGGGGAGGGTGCTGTAGTGTGAATGTCATCCAAGGTTAGGATGCAATCATTCATCAGCACGTGTTTGGGGCCAATAAATTGTGTAGTGTGTTGCTATAATTTCCATAATGTCAGTACATCCATCTTTTGTCATGTAATACTTAAGTTTCTTTAACAGCAACAAAAAGCCATTTTCTAAAACATTTCTACAACAGAATATATTTTTTGTCACTGTCTAGGAATAAATATGACTACATCTGACTACCCATCTGATCTGGGGCATGCAGCCATACAGAGTAAATTTAAGGAAATTGTTTTTCAAATGTTCCTTCTGTAACAGGCCAGATATTCCAAGTGTCATCTAAAGTGAGGGACTGAAAATCAATTTAAAGCTGGAAGCATCCTGTATTTTGTGAAGTGTTGATAGGCCTCACAGTTTTTGCCTGCGTGTGCAAACCACTCAGAAAAAATAGCTGTATCTGTTAATGATAGATGCTGGCAATGAGAAAAATAAAATGTCCATGAAGATTGCAGAGGAATTTTTCCATTAAATGCTTTTATAGTTCTGCCTATTTCAGTTCTGCAGACACCATGGATTGTTGGCTGATTCATGAGCCTCCGAATATCAAGGAAGCCCTTTGAAACTATCAGTGTACATATATTCTGAATAATAAACAGACTTACTTCATTGCTTCCATTCCAGTGATCCATCCAATGAATTGGTTTTGGGGATGCCCTGAAAAAGGTTGAAATGAATGCAAAAAATGGAATTATAAAAAAAATAACTCTATGGTGTAGATAATAAATGTTAAGACATTAAAATACAAGAGATGTAGACTAGGTTTCATCAAAGTTAAGAGCCCTATTTGTCAAAGCCACCGTATAATTTTTTGCAGATAAAAAAAAATAAATAATACTTTTTAATATTTAGTAATTTACTTTTTTCCAAAAACAAGTTCGGTTAAGCACTGAACACGAGCCATCAAGTATGCAAGTTAATCCGAACACAAGTTTCTGTTTTCTTATTTAGTGTTTAATGCAATTATTAATATCGTTATGATTCATATTCCTCAATGACTCCGTCACGTCTTGAGCATATTTATTTCAACAAACATGAAGATGTTGTGCTGCAGGAGATGTGAGTGCATGGTCTGAACATAGACTGATGTCATAGTGTCAGTTTGCTTCTTTTGCGTGAAAACAGTCCTAATATGCTGCTATGTAAAGTTTAAGTGTCACTGCTGTGCACGGCAAGTTTTGTGCGCCAAAACAAAGGTCTTTTTTGTGGGGTAATTTTTTTCTTTTTGTTTAGACAAAGTCTTAAGGCTGTAAATTGTGGATCAACTGCCTGGAGGTGTCTCCAGAACATCACCAGCTACAAAAGGCCACCTACACAGACAATGGGAGATCCTCAACTCGCCGAAGACCTTAACAGATTCTACTGCAGGTTTGAACAGCCCAGCAACGAGCTCCCATCCAACACCGCTTCACACCCATCTAACTATCAGCCACCCATCCAGCCTGCCCTGAAGATCTGCGAGGAAGACGCGGTGAGACTTTTTAAAAAACAGAAAGTCAAGAAGGCCCCAGGTCCTGATGGAATCTCTCCCTCCTGCCTGAGGACCTGTGCAGACCAGCTTGCACCTGTCTTTACTAAGATCTTCAACAGATCACTGGAGCTGTGTGTTGTTCCGTCCTGTTTTAAAAGCTCCACAATAATACCCATTCCTAAAAAGACAACTACCACAGG
>JAVLVB010001023.1:379203-453610 GCA_032876305.1 Orestias chungarensis | reverse complement strand
TTTTAAAAAACAGAAAGTCAAGAAGGCCCCAGGTCCTGATGGAATCTCTCCCTCCTGCCTGAGGACCTGTGCAGACCAGCTTGCACCTGTCTTTACTAAGATCTTCAACAGATCACTGGAGCTGTGTGTTGTTCCGTCCTGTTTTAAAAGCTCCACAATAATACCCATTCCTAAAAAGACAACTACCACAGGACTAAATGATTACAGACCTGTTGCCCTGACCTTTGTGGTCATGAAGTCCTTTGAAAGACTGGTTCTCAACCACATTAAGGAAATCACGGACCCCCTGCTAGACCCCATGCAATTTGCCTATCGTCCACCATTCGGTGGACGATGCAGTGAACATGGGTCTCCACTTCATCCTCCAACACCTTGAAGACCCAGGAACTTATGCAAGAATTCTGTTCCTGGATTTCAGCTCAGCCTTCAACACAATTATTCCAGGACAATTACACAGCAAACTGACTGAACTCAGCGTACCAGCCTCCACCTGCCAGTGGGTAACTGACTTTCTTACTGGCAGAAAACAGCAGGTGAGGCTGGGAAAGTGTACTTCAGTGACCCGAACCATCATTACGGGTGCTCCACAGGGTTGTGTACTCTCTCCACTGCTCTTCTCGCTGTACACAAATGACTGTACCACCATGTACTCCTCTGTTAAAATCCTGAAGTTTGCAGATGACACAACAGTCATTGGTCTCATCAATGACAGTGATGAGTCTGCTTACAGATGGGTGGTTGATCAGGTTGTCTTCTGGAGCAGTCAGAACAATCTGGAGCTGAACACAGCAAAAACAGAGGAGATAAGATAGGATAAGATAAGATAAGATAGACTTTATTGATCCCGCAGGAAATTGTTTTGCCAGGGTTACAGAGTATCAAATAACAAATAACACGACACACTCATCTCACATACAACACAGGACTTCAGGAGGAGCCCCCCAACCCTGCCAGCACTCACCATCCTACACAGGACTGTGATGGCTGTGGAGTCCTACAAGTTCCTGGGCACAACAATCTCCGAGGATCTGAAGTGGGACAGCAACATCAACTCATTCATCAAGAGGGCTCAACAGAGGATGTACTTTCTGTACCAGCTGAGGAAGTTCAACTTAGCCCAAGAGCTGATGGTGCAGTTCTACACAGCCATCATAGAGTCCATCATCACCACATCCATCACAGTGTGGAGCAGTGCTATCACAAAGCATGACACCAAGAGACTGCAGCGCATTATCAAGTCTGCAGAGAGGACCATCGGTGTAAAGCTGCCCGCACTGCTGGATCTGCATGCCTCCAGAACCAGGAAGCGTGCAGAGAAAATCATCACCGACCCGTTTCACCCTGGCCGTCACCTGTTTCGGTGCCTTCCATCAGGCCGACGCTTCAGCCACATGAAGACCCGTACAACCAGGCTACAGAGAAGCTGTTTTCCAACTTCCATTATTCTCATAAACAATTTAACAATTTATTTATATATTTTTATAACTTCTATAGTTTTTATACTGCACAAAACTGCACTTTAAAAAAAATATAAATTACACATGCTAAATGTTACAAATGTTTCTTTACTGTATTTTCGTGCACTACAAGCATCTGTGTAACCAAAAATAAATTCCTTGTATGTGTGAGCATACTTAGCCAATAAAGCCTGATTCTGATTTTGATGTGTCAGAGGAGCCTACAGACAGGTGGGAAAAACAAAAATAAGTTCTTGTACATGCCAGATGTGAGAAAAAATCTCCTGGTAAGCCATGGCTTAAAATTTAGAAGTGGTGGTTCTACCCAACCCTGGCCCTCTTGGAGCACTGATTGTGTTTTTTCCCGTTGTTTTCTATCCTGCGTAACCTTTGGAAGTCTAAACTTAAAAAATAAAATAAAAAATAGAACAAAAGCAAGCTTCAGCTGAACGATTCAAGACTCAATCACATAACCATTTCAGTATGACCCCTGCTCAAATGTATTAAGCTTCTGAGTAACGAGAAAGTTTGGTTGTCACTTAAAATATCCACCTCAATGCCAAAACGCATTTTACCTTCCTTTGTACTAGCTTTAACCTTATGAATAGTGTTTAGAATTCAGCTCTCCAAACGCATTGTGGTAAGGACCCAAAACAAACATTACATTTGTTAATATGTGTCTGTGTAAGTCTGTGTTTCATAAATTTCATGCATAAAACAGTAGAATTTACAATCAGTGCACCAATACGTCTGTTCCATATAAATATCAATTATCTACCAAAATTAAATGATGATGCAATAGTTTATGTGAAAGTACCCAAAAGATCTGATAAGCACAACACTTGAATATACTTAGGTTCATGTAAGCAAATTAACTGATGTTCCACATGTTTTACAAAAAACAATATTTTGCAGTAAAGTGCACCTGTTTTTTCCAGGTGTATGGAAGGTCCTGCCTCAACATGTGCTTGAAAGCTAATGTGGCTAATGTGTATTTTATTATTGCAGAGTAAGCAAAGAATCATTGTTTTTTTGCCAATTATTTCCTATCTTGTTATCTCAGTGTAATCTGATGTTTTAGAGTTATTGCGTAAGTGTTGTCTATATAAACCTGTTATTATTATCCGTAAAACTCTCCAGACAATGCTGCTCTCTGAGATGTTGTCATTTGATACCGGTGATCTCCGCTGTCGAGGTGTTGTTGTCTGATAGCAAATCCTAATTCTCTTTCCAATGAATACAGTTCCTGTTTGGACAGTGTGTGCAACACGTTCGGGTGACTGAAATAATACTGTGACCATCTGGTTTTGGTAAAATACCCTAACTGGCCCCACACAGACTACTAGTTTCTGCTTTGCTGCAAATTACTATTTTTGCCTTAAATACCTTTGAGTAATATTTCCAAAGTGCGAGTATCTGGGCAACCTTTACTGTGGCATATGTTATGTATATGTATTCAACAGCAAATTAACCTTTCCACCAGTCTTCCGTGTCCACTCTTGCACTCTTTTTTTATTTTTCGAAGCGAAATGGAAAGAAGGCGTCGTGCCACATGCTTCTCTCTCATCACACCTGAACTCACTATAGAGGGGAAAGCATGCGAGGGAGGTAGATCAGATATCTTCATGGCTGTCCAGCAGTAAATTAAAACGAGGAGCAATTTCCTGAGGGCCAATTAGCAGAAAATTGGTCCTGTCTGTTGCGGCACCTCCCTTGGGAGAGGGAAAAGGTGGTGTATACCTTAATAGAAAGAGAGCTCTAATGCCTTATTGGGGATGAATTGGGGAAAAAGAAGAATATAACAGCTTTAATTTAATGGGAAGAGAAAGTAGTGGGACAAATAGTGGTTAAATGCAAGACTGAATAGATATGAGGCGGGAATGCAGACACAAGCTTTGGCAAACTTAAAGGTTTTATTGAGGAAAATGTAGACAGTATTTGAAAGTTATCATGAAAAACTAGAAACATAAACATGATAACTGCATTTTCTAGTGCTTTCAGTCTTTTAAATATATTGAAATGTTGTTGGAAACAAAATTTATAGTGTTGGATTAGCTTGGGCATATTCATCTGACAAAACCAAGTAAAACTCACTCTTTATTTTGATCTAACAGCTTCATAGTACTACTGTTCTTATTGTATGTAACAGACTAAAACAATATTTTTTTTAGAAATTAATTACCTAATTATTATTATAAATGTTTATGTCTTGCAAAGCAGCAGATAAAGCTTTCTTAATTCGCGGCAATGTTGCAATTAAAACAAATTAAATGTTTTTAAATTCAAGTGGGTGAGAAAAGTACTCATAAAACAGTACCACAACTTCAATGCACTTTAGATCTGTAGTCTACTCTATGACCTTTGAAATAAGTAAGAGTAAACAAAAATATTACAGTTGAGAAACAATGTATTTTTGAGGGTTTCAATTATAATTGGCGATTTTGAAAAGGAAGTATAAAAATAAAGATCTCTGTTATAATATATTTAGTTTTGGTTTTTGAAACCAGATGAGCCATTATCAAGACATTTATTAGTGCTTCTTAAAATAAAACGATGCCAAAGATCTTTTCATATGAATCCAGTTTTTAAGATAAGGCAGATTAAAAACTGCTTTTAATTGATCTACAATATTCATGAACATCTACTAGGCCACTTAAATAGCTACGAAATACCAGATTTTGCCTTTGGCCCTTATATTAGACACACCTGGGTTCAGAGGTGTGCAGATAAAAGTACGTTGGCTGATTGATTTAAAATCTGATATTTTTTAGATAAGTTAATTAATATTGGCATTTTTCTTTTGTTTGCAGCAAAAGTCGACCATGCTTGCACAGACAAAACAAACAGCATCCTTTTTTATTGAGGCAAGCTATGTGATGGGAAATCTAATGGTGTTGTTGAGAGACAGTAGTGATAAATATGGAGTTTTTGATCAAGTCCAGCACTACCTCTGCTCTGCACATGTTCTGTTCATAATCAATCCATGAGCGTTGTGCTCAAACTCCCCAGGGAGTTTATTTGTTGATGATAATGGTCTGTGGTGACACAGTACTTTTGGTCCCGTGTGTGTGTGTGTGTGTTTGGGTTGGTGATTGGGGGGGTCAATGTCAGGGCTGGTTCGGGATTGACCCCTCTCAAATGGCTGTCACTCAGTGGTAATGAAAATTCGATTAGTTGTGATGCACTATCCTGTCTTTATAACCGTGTCCCTCCAGCCCACCGAAAGTCATCATCTGCCTTCGGCCAATGATGAATTTATTACTTCTGTTCTGGTAAACAAGTAAAAATTTATCATGGCTTCTATTACAGTTTGATGTACTGATGAAAATCTTAATTATTAATCTTGCCGTCAAATAAGATTTACAAAGTTAGTTTTTGTTTAGTTTTTCTTGTATGCATTTAAGAGAAACAAATTATTAGTTTATTTGATCTTTATACCAAATTTTGTTTAATATTGCCAGTCATAAACAACAAACTCTAATGTTAAATTTGGCCTGTTCCATTTATTTATTGATTGCCTTTTTTAACATTTCCCAATAAGAAGAAAGCTCCAAGCTAAAGAAAAGTCTTAATTTACCAGTTACAAGAAATATTGTTCGCAATATTCTGTTAAGCTTTTTTGTATGCCACAACAACAAACTTTGGTGTAATACATCTAGACATTATGTGACACAACAACAGAAAGTTATGCCTAAAAGAAGAGTAAACAAAAATCTAAATATCAATGGTATTAAGAGTCATGACCTTGTTTATTTATATAGCGCCAATCTTCCACAGATCTCATCTCAAGGCACTTTACAAGCAAATCAATTCAAATCATAGGAACATCATTATAAATCAGTTTGAAAAAGTTTCCAATTGAAGGAAACCAAGCAGATTGCGTTGAGTCATTGACTTGCAGCATTCAAGTATGCATCCATGTGCTTTAAATAGACTGCTGTAGACTGAAAATGGAGCACATACTTCTTTTTGTTTTTAAAGAGGGTAGAGCCAGACTAGAAGGACAATGTGTTTAAATTGGATATTCCAAGTTTTGCCAGAGATGATTTAGGTCTGAAGAAAGCCTGGACTTTAAATGGATAGTTCTAGCACATGCCCTTTCTTCCAACCTTTTCCATCATATCTACATTTACTTTAACATTTAAATATATGCATTTAGCAGACGCTTTTATCCAAAGCAACTTATAAAAGAGGGTTAAACATTGCACCTCAACAAAATTTAAAAATTGTAAGTTACCTGCAGTATCCTGGAAGAAGATTTAACATTAAGGATATATCATTCACCTATGTAGTAGCTGAATGATGTATTGCTGTAACTTAGTTTTCTTACCAAATTAAGATCCTTGCCCAGGTCTGAAGACATTTTCAGCATCTAACAATGTTTCTTTCACTGTTTGACTGTATTTAGCTGCATCTAACTTCCCAAACTCCTTACTTAAGGAAGATCCTGCACACACATAACGCTGGTATTGTTAAGATTATTGGTGCAGGTGGTGGATACTTTATTTTCAAGTTAAACTTATTAAAAATCGTTAAAACAATACATGATGTTACCTCTGCTTTGCCATTGTGCATTATTACCTGTTGATCCATTACATAAAATCCAAATAAAGTACAATAAATTTGCAAGTTCTAAAAAAAAAAAAAAAAAAAGGATATATTTGTGAGGTATTAGGAAGGTGATTTAATGGCTCCTTTTGTATTAGAATAAGAGAAAGCTGTGCTTTAAATTTAAATAAATGGTGACATGTTCATAATATTGAGCTACATCTTATGAGAGGAAATCCCAGTCAAGCTTTGCAAAGTGAATTATGTGGTATTCTGTGTTTTTATAGCATAAACCTGAAACACATTTATCATCTTCATTTAACCTATTACTGGGTTTGGATCTAAAGACTGGGCTAGTTTGTGATCCAACAAAGTCTCCAGGACATGTTGATCAAATATTGTCTGCTTCCTCGTTGTTCATTGCTGATAGGTTTCAACTCTGTATCTGCTCATCCATCCACCTAATCAGTTTTTCTAATCCGTCAGTCCATTGGCTCTCTGCTCTATTGTAATTCACTGCAGGGAAGGCAAACATGGCATGTTGACCTTTCGTCATTAAAGCCCTTCCAAGTAAAACTCTTTTTTACTTTCAGTGTTCAGGGTCAGATAATGCCACTGTTTCAGTAACACACATGCTTTAGTATGTCATTAAAAAAGAGATGATGGTAGTTAAGTGTTGCCAAATTTCACAGCCTCAGCAAACAGAGCATTGCTTCTAAAAGAACAACCTAGCTGAAAACCTATCCTTATATAAACTCTTTAGATAAAGGCAGAGCTTCTCTTGCATTTGGAGGTTAATATTTAATCACATGCTCAAGAATCTGCTCAAAGACCTCGAATTGAAGATTTTTTAAAGCCTCTAAATTATTGCACAACTCATACTACTGAGATGTATCAGGTCTCTTTATCTTTTTTTTACCTTTAATTACTTTCCTACAAGCTCCAGACTGCAGCAAAAGCTATTTTCTCTCTGATTGGTGTGCAGCTTTATTCTATAACCCCTCAATTCATAGGAAGGTGATTTCATGGCTCTTTCCTCCAGACACGAATCAGACAAAGTCCTTTATTATCAAGCTCTGGGTATTAATCTTCTAGGTAGGGGTTGGAGGTGGAGGATATTAATCCTCAAAGTGTGGGTGCATGCTTGTGTCAGTTGGAGACCAAGCTATACAGACTGTATATATAAGGTCTTCAAGAGGCAATAGACCAGATTATAAAGGTGTGTGAGGCTAGCTGGTACTCCTACAGATAATGTATCATATTGACGACTTTGTGGCTGCTGGATTTGCATCAAAGAACAAAAGGTGTTTATGTCAAGCTTGACTGATTCGTTTTTTTATTAATGTCTTACCCACTATTCACCATTTTAGGATCAGTATAAATGGAGTTATCCCCTTCCCCCATTATAGGAATTCCAAAGGATTTTACATTTGTCTCTTACCCTTCAAAATATCTACACACACATTTGTTTTTAAATGAAACGTTCATGGAGGACCCTTCCATTTCAGTAGAGGCCTTCCACTAAAATGTTCCATGTTTTCTCTCAAAATATATATAGCACAATTTGATTCCCACTTTCCCCCTCCAACCAATTTGAAAGTAGGAAATGTTATTTGCTAGTTGCCTGAGGTGTTATTTTATCAAATCAAAAAGTGAATATTTAGACATTAAAAATGTGTGAAAACTACAAATGGGTACTAAATAGTTATTTCTGCATTGAGCTTGGATACTCTTTAATTGTTATTTATACAAGAAACCAAGTACCTAAAGTAAATAAATGTGAATAAACATTTCCTGTTGAAACTCTTAACCCTTGGCTGTCCTCATCAATGAGTGATGGGTCCACGTCCAGGGGGCTGCTCTAATCCCTCACATGACTCCATTGTGCTCACCATTGTCACCCTATGAAGACCAACAGCATCACAGCCGTGGGTGACTGGCTTCTACTGCTTGGGTCAAATCATGGCTTACTCTAAAGATGTAGGAAGTAGAAAAGAATTTGATCCAAGTGGGATTAGTGGTAAAAAAAAGAGAGATTACGTTAAAGTTAGTTGTCTTAAAAAAAGTGTTGAAATCTCAGAAAACCACATGCTGCAGGATCATCAGTATCCCCGCTGCTGTTTTCGTTAGATTATCAAGGTGAAATCTGCTGCAGTTAAAAAACCCAAAGGTATGGTGATGGTGTAGTGTCTGATGATCAGAAGACTTTGTGTGTGCTTGAAAAACATTCTAAGCAAGATGTTTTGCTCCAACACTGACCAGATAAGAAAAGGTATATGAAGACTCTGTCGATTCCTTTTAGCTGATGAGCACCATATGAAGAATCTGAGCGTGTTTTTGCAACTCTCTAAGAACTAAATGGAAATGCCAACTATGGAAATGTTATGTGCTGTCCATAGCCCTATGAATGTTTCCAAACATTAACAGGGATTTAGACAATTGGTATGAAATGTCCCCATGATTTGGCTTTTTTGACTTGGGCTGCGGTTTGAAATAAAATCTTCACCGTTCAACTGAAGTTATGTCTACAGAGCCTTTCTTCCTGACCATCGACACATGGCAGACGGACACCAGTAATATACTACATTGATAAAATGTTTTTCTATGGCTTCTTGTAAGTGGATCACAGACCCATTTTCAACCTAACCAAGCTCAACTGCCTTTTGAGGTTTAGAACAGTAACATTATATTGCTAAATAGTTCAGACATGGTTGAATGGAAAACAGTTATTTGCAATTATCAATTTTTAAAACTTGAATCAGGTTTGACCTTTACCTGAGCCACTCTAGCACACGGATAAGTAGAGATCAACTATTTCACTAGTTAAATGTTTGGTTTTTATGATACTGAATGATAATTGTCTTATGAAGTCATTTGCAGCTTTTATTATTCAGCCAGTTTTGCCCAGTATTTAGGTCCATTCAACCTCTCCCACCTGTGCTGTCTGTCTCTGCAGCTCCTTCAGAGTTACCAGGGGGCTCTCTGACACATTGCGGATGACCAGATGTTCAAAGCTTGACATATTGTTGTGCAAAGCTTTGTTCTTGACGTTTTTTTGTGTTTCTTGGTCATCAATAAGCCATTTGTTCAGTTTAAGCTTTTTGGGTTCATCAACAAGCATACAGTACACCAAACACTAGATGACAGGTTTCTATTGGTCTGGAACATAGCTGGTATTACTTTGAGGAAAGTAATAGGAATAGGAAATAAGCACATTGAGGATTAAACAGATTGAACAGTGTAGTTGATGAAGTAAAAATACTAATAAACCTAACTTTTGAAGAAACTGTATTACTTAACATGCCTCTTAAAAATGTGTCCTTCATATTGGGTATTAATGATCAGACTGTCACATACCACTTCTTAGAATACATTTTTTATGATGTTAGTTTGATCCTTCTTCCTTTAAATAATATATCTGTTTATATGCAACAGCTGCTTTTAAACATGTTTTTAGCCTCTTTATTAAAAGAGGTGAACTTTACTGTTAAACTGTGGACCTGTATCAAAGTTACCACTTCCTTCAATATTTTTACAAAATCGGCCAATTTTATATTTGAGGATCCTTAGGGGTTCATTTCTAGTCCTCTGATATTCATTTATTCTCAATATTTGGAAAACATAATATTCCTTTTTATGGCTTCACAGATGAGTTCCAGGACTTATTGCCAGCTAATGTTGGCAGCAATAATCTAAGGGAACCATCATTAAAATAAGTCATTTTGTCTGGAAAGCCCAAATCACTCAACAGTTTTGGCAGTACTGTCTCTTTATGTTCATGCAGTCACTCTGCTTTAAGTAACCCGGGTGTGACTCTTGAGAGTTCTTTAAAGGTTGGATAAATAGATTAGTTCTGGTTTTAGAACTAACTATTTCTATTTTGAAGTCATTGCCATGGTAAAACCTTACTGTTCTTTGAACTAGGTTTACTACTGTAATGTTGATCTTCACTGTACTATTGAAAATTATACAGAAAGGAAAGTTTTTAATAGTACAGGAAAAGAAGGGTTGTCACTACCAAACCTGGATAACTATTAAAAAGTGGTACAACTTAGATACCTGACATTCTGGTCTAACCCATTGTATAGTGCTAAATGGAATGGGATTTGAACTTTGGTCAAAAAGAGAAACCACTCTAAACATTCCTTGGAGACAGGCAGTTGCACTTAGCACTTAGAGGATTTTAACTGTTGTATGAACACACATCATTATGTTGTTCGTATGATGAATGCCAAAGACCAAGTAAAATTAAAATGGTTTGCGTATGACAATGATTTTAAGCTTGCTCTGGTGGACACCTTGACAATTTCCTCATTTAAGGCATAACAGCATATTGTTTATGTTCATCTAGTAAAGGACTTGAGAAGAGATTGAATGTGGTTTTTACGTGATATATCTTGGGTAAGCTTTTTCTAGGTTGAACTTGGACAATAATTATTCAAATAAAATTTTCAGGCTAGAGCAAAATAAGGATCCTCCCACAAATAGGGAAATAATTAAAACTTTAGGAGAAATGTGTGATATAGAGAAGTTTGTTTCTTAATGAATTGATGAATTAAAAGATTTAGGTACCAGAAGAAATAGGAATTTTTGTTTTTTTTATGGGAATGCATTGGTTATTAAAAAAAGGAATAATATGTGTTTAAAATGAATATAAATATGTAAAGGTGATACAGTGATTTTTTGATTTTTTTTGTTTTGTCTTTTTTTTCTACCTATTTATGTCCATAGCTGTGATATGAATGTGATATCGAAGCGGTGTTTTTTGTCCTAACAATGTCTTTCTATCACAACCCTTGTTTACAATTAAGTTTGGCTGTGTATATTTTGATTCCATAAACAAAAATAAACACTAAGTACAAATAGTTCATGAAACAACCCCAACGTACAGCCATAGAAATGATCACATTCTTTTTAAATCACTGAAACCAACAAACAAGGCCAGACAAATATCCCATGTAATTTTCCACTTTGTAAAAGTAGGCTTGAAAAGTGCATCAAATCTTTCAATAGAAGATCAAGCCTTTGCAATGAAAATTTGATTTTCTCAAGTTTTTTTTTTTTTAAAACATCTACACTAATGGTTTCTGTCTGTGGAGTGCACGGTAAAAACCATGTTTCTACTTTAGTCGTATGCTGCAGGCAGATTAATCTGTGGACAGCTGGGCATCCATCTGAGAAGCTGTGAGGTCCAGGAAACTGGCTCTGAAAAAAGAAAGTGTGTTTGAGCTTCACTTACACATACAGGCTATGTTACACCTTCCTCCATGCTTTGCTAAGGTGTGGGTGTTTTATTTATTTTAGCTTTCGGTTTCTGATGATCATTGTCCTACACCAAGGACAATTGCCCAATGATGGAAGAAGTGATACCTCAATATAACAAAGAAATACTTTTGCTCTGGGCTATAGTTTTAATTGGGAGCTCAAAAAGACAATGGGGAAATTAAATAAATAAAAAAAAAGGACCCTCAAGGAAGTAAATCAAAGCTCGCCTATAGAACTGTTTTATGTAATATTTGCAATAATAAATGTGCAAAAACCCAGAGTAAATCAAATTATATACCTTAAGCTTAATGCTCAAAAAGGCTTATGGTGATACTGCTGACATTGATGTATTTAGCAGGAAAATGTATCTGACCATGCAGTATTTATGGACTATGCAACTAAATACTGTAACAATCCAACTCAGTACAAGTTCAAATTATGAGTAACTGTTATAGGAACTTTCATACATTTTGTTATTGGTTTATCAAGAAAGGAACCTATTATAAAGGTTTGAAGACGAAGCCAAATTAAATATTTTCACAACACACGGTTCATCTGAAACATAGATGTGTTTCTACGTATCTTTCTTTGGTCTTCTGGGTTGGTAGTATGTCTTAAAAAAGCATCGGTGAGATATTGCAGTATTTTTCAGTTTTTCACAATGAACAGTTTTGTGATGCAATACAACTTCAACCTGTTGCTAAGGCTTACTTATTGTTTTTGTGACTTGATTTAGAGACCAAAATATTTCCAAAATAAGACACATAGTGAGTGTGTCAACTGTTCTTTTTCCAGTTCAAACTTATCGTCTCTCAGGTCCTTTATATATAGATTGTAGAAAAACTATTTGCTCCCTTTCAGAATTCTCCTGTTTTGTCTTTTTCTTTGGTTGCCTCTAAACGCTTCGGGAGAGAAAATTCGACAAGGATAGCAACTTAGTAAACTACAAAAGAAAAACTATCCAAAAAATCTATTTTGCAACTTTGCAAATACCAAACGATGTAGCAATTGATTTAGTAATCCTTCAAACCTCCTCTATCAAGTATCATATGGATTCACCTGGAAATGTTGAGTACATTTTAGCCTGCTTTTCACAACATAAAATCTAGTCAGAGACGTTTAATGGTTATTTACAGCCAGCTTTATAAATCTTAGGGAGAAATGCTAATTTTCTGGCTTCATTAATTATTGTTTCTGCATTTGACTTAATTTAAATTTGTACTTAAAGCAACATTGAATAAATGGTTACTATGCATGTGTATCGCAGAAATACCCACACTAAGCATGCACACAATAAGCGCACATTAGATGTAAGTGGCATCAAAAAGGCAAGCATTGTCTAACAAATTAAACAAGAAGGGGGCTGGTGCTCCTAAACACATTACAGTCTGGAAGAGTGTGTGGCATTTTTTTAAAGGCACTGTTTAGCCAGAGGTGGTGTATTCAAATAAGAGAGATGGGGGGTCTTGCAGCAAAATCCATTAAAGTGACTGTGAGGTTTGAGCGACTGCAACGTTTCTAAACACATTATGCTGAGCCGGCAATGGCATGCTTAAACAGTGTGTTGATGGAGAGTGGAGAGAGAAAAGGTCAAGGAGGTTTTCGTTTATTTTCTGTGAGGTGTATGTGCCTTTTCTGACCACTAAGTGCTGACTGATTTTTGGCATCAGTTCATTCTAAATACACAAACTTCATTTAGACTCTTTGAGATTT
The DNA here is from genome assembly GCA_032876305.1 of Orestias chungarensis. Classification (NCBI taxonomy): domain Eukaryota; kingdom Metazoa; phylum Chordata; class Actinopteri; order Cyprinodontiformes; family Cyprinodontidae; genus Orestias; species Orestias chungarensis. The sequence goes on along the minus strand of JAVLVB010001023.1, from coordinate 440,627 downwards.
TCTCTGCATATAAATTGCTACAAATTGTCAAACACACATGAAAAGTCTATATGATAGAATATATGGCGAAGGAAAACAGATGAGTATACATTGTTTTGATTTTTCAGTTTATTTTGAACTTGAAGCATCCAAAAGGGCCAACTTGTTTGATTAAACGCAGAACCACCCATTTGACCCCATCAGTAAAGCCTGTCATGAAACATTAGGATCATGTCCTGCGAAATACTTAAAGACATGCCCACCTCTACTCCACATCCCAGCCTCTTCTTCTTGGCACTCTGTCCAGGGCAATTAGCCTTACAAGCAGACTCTTTTTATTTGGGAAGCCTTAAGCAACAAGGGAACCTCATCCTTTGGATTTCATTTCCAACTGGCAACCGAACATCTTAAACGATACAAGAAAAAAACAAACAAAAAAACAAACTTCTGCTCCTCTGGCAGCACTCAGGTTCAATCTATTCAATTAATCAGGTTGACTTTGCATGGGTAATTAAGTCCCCATTCTTGACGAGCTGTCTGACTTCTTAAAGCCTCTTACCGTAGACTTACAGCCCCTCAGGGGCCACCAGCCAGACGGATTGTTGTCCAGCTGGAATGGGATTAGCAGCGCGCCAGGGGCCTGAGGCCCACAGTCCCTTTGGCTTTGTTTGAATCTGAAGTGTCGATTTGGAAATTGTGAAGCAGAAACAGAGGATTGAGGTAATCCTCTTCTCTTCAAGGCTTCTTCCCCGAAGAGCAAATCACTAGTTAGCCACTAAGGACTATCGACCACCAACTACTACCACAACCACTGTTAACCAGCCATACCTCAGCAAGTAGAGGACTAAAGAAGAGACTTCTTCACACCGTGTATAATAGTTGTATGGAAAACCTTTATATGTACTATATCTTTTGATTCGATGTGATAAAGAAATGGAAATTTAATTTTCTACTTGTTGTGTAAATCTGAAAGTTGATGATTTTATGTTCTTGTTTTTTTGTTTTGTTTAGTAAACATAAATAAGTCAGTGCAAGGCCCTTCATGAACCATGATATTAGGGGGTTACAGTTCACAGTAATTTAAGCTTGTATTAGTGCTGTTCTGTGAAGGCATTTCAGGTTTGCTCTAAACATTTGTGAACAAACATGTAAAATTTTGCAGAAAAGCGAAGAGTTTGGTGGAGTCTCTTTCCAGTCTCTTTCCTAAAACATACTGACTGGAATGGAAAACATTACAACACATCTAATGAATGTGATACATTGTCCCAGTTAAAGTCCAGAAATGAATAAAGTTAAAAACCTTTAAGAAAACTTGAAATCATACTTCTCACATGTGCTTTTATTTAAAATCCCAGAAAAACTCTTCTGTCTCCACACATACAGTGCTGGTGGGCAAAGTCCCCAAAATGAAATATTACATGTATAATTTTCCTTCTGCTTCACAATTATGAGTTTCTTTGTGTTTGCCTGTCTAATATAATCCCCTTATAATACATTTGAGATGTTTGTGGCTGTGTTTGTAGTAAGATCAAATCTTACCAATTAGTCGAATACCTTTGCAAGAAACTGCACAGGTAAAACAATGTAAATTGATTAGAAACTCACCCGTAGCAAGCTGGGATTCATGCTTTGTGATTGTAAAGTGTAAGTGCAGACAAGATAGGATTCAAAAGCAGTTTTTTTTTTTTTTTCATAAACCTTATTCTTTATTATGTGATTCACAATTTTCCTACATACTTCCCCTGACAAGTGTTATTTTAAGTTAATCCCATTTATAAATCTAAAAGCCATGCTAATCACAAAAGGCTTTGCTGCAGGGGCCAAACTTGTCAACTTAATAAGCCCTACAACAAAGCACACATTGAAAGATATCTAAAACAAAATTAAAGGATTACAGTGAGGGACAAATTTGGATTTCATTTTGACTAGTTTCTGCTAAATCAATTTTAACAAGTTTAAACAGGTGTGTTCTTAAATATTCCATTCAACACAGACCTCTATTACTCAGCTACTTGTACTGCCTTGCCCGTGTTTTTATTGTGCACTTAGATTGAATATTGTTCAAAGATGTGAATGGACCGTCAGTGTCAGGTCCCCATGTTGTACACTGTCCTGCCTCATGCTGCACCTGTGCTTGTGAATCAGCCTCAGCGCGGAGCCAATACCAATAGGCTGTCTTTCATCACAGTATGACAGAAGCACATGAGATTACAGCAGGATCCATCCAAAACAATCACACTGATCCTGGGGATAATCCCGAGCCCAAACATCAGAGGGAAACAGAAGGACACTACTTCGTGGATCATCCAACAAGAATCCACCCAGAAGAAAAACAACCGTGCGATGCACTGCTGTTGTACGCCCTGGCTGGGACTCGAAAAACAGGATGTGATGAACCTGGAACGGGGGGATATTGTTGAAAGAAACCGTTGCTCCAATCTCCAATAATTTTTATGTCAGCATAAAAGTTTTTGGCAGTTGTTACATTCAGAGATTTGCAAGTATGTTAAACAAAAATGGATAACCTGCAGCTGCAATATATATATATATATATATATATATATATATATATATATAAAATTTATAATTGATAATTTTTAACAAATATTAAATTAAGGATGGATTTTAACAAACTTGTTTGTATTATTTTACAGTAATGATAAAACAAATTAATTGAAATGCATACTTGGAGTTATATAAGCTCAAATATTTTCTTGATTAAATGGATTCAACGTATCCACCAAAAATATGACTATTACTCACTTAGCATATAACAATTTTTACCACATCTGTTTTCAAACATCGTCAACAATCTGGCATAACTCGTCCTGGATGTTAGACCGCTCGTCTTGGTAAAGCTGCTAAAGTTAATTTTTTTATTTTAATTGGTTGGCCTCCTGGCATGTAATCTGCTTTAATTATAGTCAATGCATATTCCATGCAGTTAGGTCAGGGATGTTTGAAAAGCTTCATATAATGCTTCTTTTTTTTAATTTAATTTTTTTATCTCTGTTTAGGATCGTTTTCCTGAAGGGTTACTCACTAGCTGTAGAACAGAGCAAAAATATTTGAAGGTTTCCTTTTTTTTTACATTTCTCCAATACGTCCAGTACACAATAATATGTCAAACAACATTAACAGGGTGTTTCAGCAGGTTTCCCCTGTATAAAAAGAACTGCGTATAAACGTGTGACTGGAATTACATCTCCCTATCAAAAAAAAGATTTTAAAAGGGGCTTTGCTTCAGGGTATGTTTAAAATTTGTAGCTGGGGTAAAAAGAAAGCTGGTCTAATTTGAACAGTGCTTCCATTCAAAGCTCAGGTGACTGATGTGGTTCACTCAAGTGTCCGTGCTCTACATTTTGTTTTACAGTCATCACAAAGACTCAAGTTCAAAGGCGTGACTCAATGCCAGAACATATGCAACACAGTTTTTTGTGTAATTTGATACATCAGTATCATCCTAAACCTTTTTTTTTATCACAGACATCCACCTGTGTACACAATACTGAAAACAATGGCTTGTATACAGCCTGACTTTATATAATGGTACGCTTTTGTAATCCAGAGGATGTTTGTAAAACTGTAGAACTTTCATCAGTACTTTGAGACACAAAGAATGACAGGTTAGAGACTGAAGACTGGGAATGAGACTGATCCCTTGCCAGACAGTCTCGGCTGGGAGCCACATCCATTCGATTCTTCGGGGGAATATCCACGCCCAGAAATCGTCCACCATCCTCCTTCTGTCCACCCTCCCTGTGTTCATTTTCAGACATGCAAAGATAGCAGAATTTTTAGAGAACAGTCCAAACAGAGCCGTTGTAATCCATGATGTGTGTTGGGGTTTAGTGACTATTGGTTTTTCTTTTGCATTATTAGCCTTTTACCAGATAACAGAAAGGCTTAACATTGAGCAATAAAGCAGACTGCAAGCCAAGGTTTGGCCTGTACACTGCCTTCTCTCTAATTTTGCAGATGTAAAGCTGTTAAAGCTTGATGCTTGAGCTTGAGGACCCAGATGGACTGCGTAATGCTGGTTGAACAGAGCATACAAATGGCACACTGACTTATTTATTTCAGCAAGGCTTACTGTACAGACTAAAACCGCTGACATTTGAATGGCTCTTTGCTTCACTCTCGTCCTTTGGTAAGGATAGGAAATGTCCTTGTGGTAATTCTCACAGTATTCAAGATGGTCATTTTTTTCTACAACATTCTTTAAGGACATTTATTACAAGACTATAAAGAGTAATGGAGTGTTCCATTTGCCATAATGAAACCTAACCACCCTGAAGATAGTTCATTGAATCCGTCTGTCCATCTGTTTAACTGTCCAAGTTGAGCCATGGAACGGAAATCTCAGTGGTCTGCCAGGGTTAGCAGTTGAATGAATGGATCTTAAAGTATTAAATAGTTTGCTTGAGATTAATAGTAACATCTGTACCTATGGAAGAACTTGTTTTCTTTAGTGCAGTGTAGCAATGCTGATTATTTTAAAGTAGTACTACAATTAGCACTAAATGGTTAAATTGAAATAGTAAATATGGTGACCTTTAGTTTTTGGGAATAGGTTTGTCTACGTTTGAAGGACATGTTTTCTGATATCAGTTTAAATGTTAAATCCTAAAAAAACAACTTAAAAGTTGTATTGAGCTGTTGTGTATTTATGTAGTCAGTCAAGAAAGTAGTTTTCAGTTTTGTATTTAAAAAAGGTAAATGTAACTGGTAACTCAGCTGAATATTTTTGAATAATGTTTAAAGAGACATTTTGGGCAAATTAAGCTTATAATTAGAAATAATGAAATACTTTAAATGAACAAACACACAGCTGTACTGTAAGAGCCAGATTGCTTAATAGGTTCATCAGCAGTAGGGACTTTTACACACCCTGACAGGGCTCCAGATATATCTTAGCTTAACTTTTAGGGAATATGAATGGTTGGTGGCCATTTGAAGTCATGTATTATCAAGTAATTGTGTCAATTAATAACCCCTTTTTTTCTTGTATTGACTACCTTTAATACCTTAATGAAACACATCAAAGATTAACATAACCTAGTTTTTAACACTTTAACTGTGTTTGAGAAACTTTATTTTCAGATATGGTTAAAACTATCATCCTTTTTCACCTCCAGTTTCTGTAAATTCTTTTGCATGACAGCGAGTTAGAGATTTTTCAGAGGTTCAACAGATTGATACTCAGGAGCATATACTTCTTTCCTGCTGAAGCCAATACGTGATTGACATGGCCTAAGGTATTCAATCATTTTTATTCCCATAAATGCATATCTTCCGCTAGTATTTCATAAGACATGATGACTTTTATATTGGTATGAATTTCGTTCAACTTCCCATTGCTTGTACAGTTCACAGATCCCTTTACCATGAACTTTTCGCCTCTATCCTTAGCAGAAATTGTTCCTTTTTACATTGTAGGGCTTTTTAAGTCGGCCGTTGCTGACTCATTTACAATTGTTGTACTTATAACAATAGCCACCATGTTTCATTTTGGTCTCATCACTCTGCACATCTTTCTTATAAATATTTTGAGGCTTGTCTTTTTGCCGTCTGGCATAACAATAGTACTCTTTTTGGTGAGTCACCCACATGGCCCGTTTTAGCAATCGTCTGCTTCTGCATTCTTAAACAGCTTCCCTTCTTGTTTTTCTGGAGTCCAGTTGAACGTATGTGTTGCGGTGGGCAGAGTAGCGAAAGTTGCTAACAAGTAACAGCAGCACTGTTTTGATTTAATTGTAGTCAAGTATAAGTTAAAGGTATTGCCCATTCCTTTTTCGTTTGAATTTTTTAATTCGTTGAAAGACTACTGAAGTAGTGAGTAAATCCAAAAGGTTCTAATAAGAAATACCAATCAGTAAAGCTATGTGCAAATTGTGGCAATTTAAAAAGTAAATAGAAAAAGGTAAAAAAAATAAACAATACAGTTACAAAAATTGAAAATACAAAGAATTAACATTTGTAAATGTTTTTTTTTTTCAAAACACAAACTCCTGAAGCAAATATTGCAATGTTTATATAGTTTGAATAATATATATACTAATAACGGTGACAATGGCCAAGGTTTACTGTATATTCAATTGACCTTCATAGGGCACAGCAGACTCAGCAGATAAAAAAAAAATACATTAGAACAATAATGTGACTGTGTCAAGTTTGAATTTTACAGAAATTGTAACAAACAGGGGCATTTTTGTGTGTTAAAACATGTTTGTTCTTCTTTTAATGAACTAACTTAAGTTATTAACAAAAAAATTTACACAAGTAAGAATACCATTGCTGCAAATTAATATCTGGTTTAATATCAAAAGTATGATGTACTTGAACACCTTCTAGGTTATATATTTATTTTTGTAATACTCACTCAAGTATATGTAAATGAGCTCAGAGACTCAGACTTTTTATGGGCACACTTTATACATGCAAACAGTTTACAGGGAGGATTCAAAATTATTGTTAAGATGGTTGCCATTATTTAACATTAACAAAAAGTTTTTTTTTATATATCTACAAAAAAATGCAAGGGTAAAGTTTAAAACTCAAACTTGACTTTTCTTAAAACCCTGTATTTTATTTCAAATATGAATTCTGTAATGTTTACAGTTCTCAGCCCTTTGCTAATGATTACATACAGACAACACAGGGCAGGGCATACATACATACATCTCTAATGACTTCTTGACATAATGCTAGCTTAATCTCAAGAACTTTCAGTATTTTGTTTCCTCCACATTCATCTCCTATTTAAATAAAACTGCATTAAAAAGTTACTTTGTATTACAGAGAAAATCCAGAGTTTCTTTATTAGAGAAAGGAAGAGCAATATCCGCCAAGCAAGTGTGAGGATAATTGGTCACTTAGGAGCTGCTCTGATAGAGTCATTTAGCTGCAGCACTTTGCATTTCATCACTTCTTGCTGTCAATTATAGCTGACTTACAAGGGACAGGGAATGTAAAGCATCAATTTGAAGGTGGGTGATTACACTACAGAGAAGACTGTAGGACATATCATTCATTTAACATGGCTCCTTGTCCTTCAGTTATCCTTTGTTGTAGTGGAATGAGTCTATCCATTCACTTAATTTATCTCTCAGGTATAAAGACAGTTTGTTATAAATGTATACAGTACCTTGCAAAAGTTTTCCAACCTCTTGAACTTTATATATAAAATCTGACTTTTGTACCTTTGAAATAAACCAAACAACCAACTTTAGAAGCCATCAACTCAAATCCCAGTACCAACACTGTAAACCAGCATATTTTGTAAAGACCTCAAAGGTTATGCTATTAGTGAATAAACAGCATTATACAGACCAAGGAAAGTAAAGAACTTAAAAACAGGGTTAGGTTTTTATAACAAATCATGTAAGAAGATAGATAGCTGTAAATTAGTACTGTATCATTTTATTTTACTAAGACAACAAACAATCAAGCACTACTTTGTTTTTGATTGTAATATAGCTAAAAGCTAAAAGCTAAATAAAAAAAAATAAGGAGCTAATATTTCTGAAAAACGCTATGTGCTTTTTTGTCTTGCTGTGCAATCATTTATTCTGTTTTGCAGAGGTAGAAAAAATATATACAGTACAAGGGCACTACATGTCAAACACTCAGATCTACGGGTTGCTGACAGCAGGAGAACATGGGCCTGCTAATTTATTGTGTCACTGTATTGAACAGATCAGTCTGTGGATGCAGAACAACTTCCTCCAGTTAAACTCAGACAAAACTGAAACTATTGTCTGTGGCCCACAGAAACAAAGAGAAAGTCTCATCAGTTACCTTCTGACGCCCTCTCTGGAACCTAAACATCAGGTCAAAAATCTTGGGGTAATACTCAATTCTGACCTGAACTTCAACAGCCACATTAAATCAGTAACATCAGCAGTCTTTTACCATCTTAAAAACACTGCCAGAATCAGAGGAATAGTCTCTAAACCAGACCTAGAAAGACTTATTCCTACTTTTATCTCTAGCAGGTTAGACTACTGTAATGGCCTGCTCACTGGCCTTTCTAAATGGGCTTTAAGACAGCTTCAGAAAATCCTGAATGCTGCTGCTCGAGTTCTGACCAAAACCAGGAAATATGACCACATTAGTCCAGTGCTCAAGTCTCTGCACTGGCTTCCCGCAACTCAAAGAATAGACTTTAAAACAGCCTTGCTTGTGCACAATTCTCTTCATGGTTTAGCCCCAAAGTACATATCAGACATGTTAGAGCCATATGAACCAGCCCGGACTCTGAGAACCTCAGGTAGTGGCCTCCTGCTTATACCCAGAGTCAGGACCAAACAAGGGGAGGCTTCATTCCATTTTTTTGCTCCTCAAATCTAGAACAGTCTTCCTGAAGAAGTGAGACAGGTTTCAACTCTGGTGATGTTTAAATCCAGGCTGAAAACAGCCTTATTTAACTGTGCATATAGCAAATGAGAATATTACTATTATCATTAGTAGTATTTTCTTTTTAAATTCAAAGTTGATTTTATTTTTTCATTTTCTGATCTTTTTTCTTATGTAAACCACTTTGAATTGTCTTTTACTCGGAAATATGCTATACAAATAAACTTGCCTTGCCCTGCCTAAACAAAAATATAAAAACAAGTACCCTCTTTATAAAGGTGGAATCACTTTAGAGAACCTTGTTAGTATTATAGTTCTGTACATGTGGTACACATCCCTCAACAGACCTGCCGAGACTCTGGGTTTAAACAGATGGTTTGTATTTACACAAAGCCATATCTGAATGATGTGGAGCTAGCAAAAAGCAAATACTTTATATACCTTGTAATAAATGTAGAATATGTTGATTTCAAGGTATTAAAAACAAAAGAGTTAAGGAGACAGGTATGAAACTCTTACACCACAAAGGTGTCTTGAGCTTTCCTAAGTTTTTCCTATGAGGCCTGATAACTTTGAACTGACAATATTCTGCTAATGGCTTAGGGAGGAGGCTAAGACAAAAAATACTGTAAGGGGATTATACTTAAAAGGGCAGAAACATCACTCTATTTTAGTTTCACGGAGTGCTAGAAACTTTAGAAAGCCTCCCATACAACCTAAATGTTTTGTTGTCTTAAAGAAAACGTTTTTATTTTGGTTTGTGGGAGTTTTTCTTCTCACACAGAAAAAGAGCCACAATCTGAAAATCGGTTCATTTAAGTGACAAATTTATCTTTGCAAAGGAAGTCAAACCAGACATGTCATAAAGCTTTTACCGGAATTATAGTGTACTGATCAATTTTGGTTTTATCAATATAATAAATCTCACAAGTCTTGGTTTTATTTATTTGTGAAAACAGTTATTCATTGTGCTTGTCCTTATAAAACATTTGTTAAACCTTTAAATTAAGAAGTGAATAATGTCCTGTTATTGTGTCAGGAAGCTAGATGATTTATTACAAATTAGTGGAAGTAGCTAATGAAAATTTGCAGAATGTTGTGGCATTCCTTTGCATACTGCAAAAAACGACCATATATCTTGAGGACTTACATTTTACTTAATTAAAGTTGGCTAGTCCAGTTGTATTGCAGGAAATTAAATATTAATTTGTTGCTATGGAATAATTAAATTATGAGTAATGTGCATTGTCCAACCTTTAAAAGATAACGTGATTGATATGAAATCCACAGAGACACAGTTGCACTCAGCGAAGCTTCATTATGAAAGCGGAAACATTGTTGCAGACAAATCCCCTTAACTGAACATAATCTATTAAAGAAATCCATTATGTTCTACATGCAAATGTATGGTCAAAACAATAATAAAAGAAAAAAATCTGCACATTTACTCTATGGTATCCATGTTTGGATTTGTCCCTCTGTCTGTGCCTCCCCACCCCTACTCATTTAACACACTTTTTCTTGGAAACAAATGTGAGCCATATTAAATCTGACTCCTCTGCTGTTCAGTAATGCGAGCACCAGCAGTTAGTTTTATATGATTCACAAGCGTGTAAATATTTAATAGAGAAGTGGCATGGAGTGCTGTGTCACTGTTCCTGCGCCATTAACCCTGCAGATGTAGCACAAGTAAATACGTAGCAGATTTCTCTCTGACAGCCGACATTTATGGAGAAGGTAAAAAAACAACAACAACTATGTATAGTAAGGTTGTTATTTTTCATGACACACAAAATCTTACATGATTGATTGTACAAGCTGTTCATGGTTGAGGAAGATGCTGTTGATACGGAACCTGAATAAATGTGAGTTGCCATGTAATATTTTTATATTTTCCTCTAAATCTATTTGAGTAAAGAAATCAATAACTTATTTAAACTGACGGGCATTTTATGATAAGTCGTATGCATAGGTTGCACACTGAAAAAGTTAGTGCACCCTATGTTATATTTTATTCCAAAGTAACCTAATTAGAATTTATTATTAACAGTCATTATTAACATTGGGTAAATAACTTTATTAAATAAGTAAATAAATATCTTTAATAAATTAAGTAAATAAATTAAATTGAATAAATAAATTTACTTTAATTTTAAAGTCTAAAGTTTAAACGGAATATGTTTGTAATGTAAGCTGCTAAACTCCATAATAATAAAAATATATAATTTACAAGAGAAAACATAATTCTTTAAGCATGATCTAAATGCCCGTGGCATAGATAATGGTCCAGCCATACTGCTTCTCAGTTTCATACCAAATTTAAATAGGTACCTTCTTTTAAATGGACTCTTTGAGCAATTTAGCATAAAAACTAATGCTCTTTGAGAGATATGCGAGAAGCCGAATCAACTTTAACGGAGGATGTACAAATAAGAAAAAATCTATATGCTTTCAGATTTAACCATATAGAAAGAATAGTGAGCCTCTACTTTGTTGTTTCTGTTAAACTGTAGTTTTAAGTCCTTCCCTAGAAAACCACAAACAGCTTCTTTCATATTCAAATTGAGGAGAGCCTTCTTGCTCTGGATTAGTCTTTCTTCAAGGGGTTCTACTGATCCTTTCCGCAACACATGCTTTATGATCAGCTTTTTCTTAATACCTGAAAAAATCTTTAATACCAAATCTGTTATTTGCTTCCTTATTTGGATTTGACATTGTACTTATTTGTCTGCTTACATTTATAAGACTACAGTTTACTTATAAGAAAGAGATTATGCCTCTGTAATGGACTTTCCTAATATGTTGCTCAACAAGTGCTGATGACATAGTTTTGGGGAAATGACTCTTCTTTACTCACATAAAAGTCAGCAGATGTAAAACAGGAAATAATTGGATTTTATGAATCAGAGCGACATTTTGTTAGATTTCTTTGTGTCTTGTAATTTTTTTTCTGATTAATTCCTGCACACCATCATCAAATGAATAAGTTGAATACATATGTGTGGGCCAAGGCACCACAATTCACTGATGTCATCGGAAGATTGATGAAACTGCAACAACAATACACCCAACAACTTCCCTTTATCCATTAATCCTTCAGTGAAGCAGATGTTACAAATACGTAGGTTTTTTTGTTTCCCATGTTGCAATGTGGTTGCACTTTTGTTTGTTTATGCTCTCATTCACATCCTTCCCTTGAGTGGATGCTGAAACTGGATGTGCACACATCAAACCGTGGTGGTGCATGTGTAGGAAGAAGGCTTTTTTCTCAGGTTGACCAAGCTCGGTCATGCACATGAAGTGGTGGCTTGACCCTATTGTAAACCTCTAGCCCAACCCCCCTGACCTTTTCAGAAGCCATGAAATGAAGGGAAGCCTCTCATTTCCCCCCACCCGACTTTCTGCCTCTTCTGGTCCAATAGAAACATAGTTAATGAGCTTCAGAATGGATCTTGAATGATACCATTACTTTGTTTAAAGAGTAACGTTTGTCTTTCACTTGACTGGACAGATGGCAACATCTTTTAGATAGTTTTCAAAGGAGATCAGCTGAAACCCCTGGAATGTATCTGTTCAACTTGGTATAAGAGTCTTTCGATGTAATGTTCTGTTTCTTAAACCTGTTGAAAAATTAAAATCTGTTGAAAATAATTAAGGTGAAGTGCACAAGATAAATTGGAATCATTTATTTCTTTGTCAGACACACACACATGATTTACAAAAAAAGTTTCACTGTTTTTCTTTCTTTCTTTCTTCCTACAAGATATTTGTAAGCATAATGATTCTCAAGTAAGAACATTTAACAGGATTGTTTTTTTAATGTATTTTTAGTCAATATAAAGCATCTTCTGAAAAAATCACTCCATTGCAATTGATATTCATAACCGTCTTTCACCAGATATTTCCCTCTATAAAGCATTACAGACAGTGGTCGCATGACAGCCCTGAAATTAGGTTTTGACAACTACATAACAGGTCGGTTTAGCCTTCACAATTAAAAATGAGTAAAAGTGAGGTAAGGAAAATTCAGTTTTAGCTGCTTTTATTTTCTAGGTTTTGCAAAATATTTACAAGACTGCAATGTAGTGTTTTGCTTGTTATAAGTAAATCAGAAAAGTTTGGATGTAAACAGAATAACCTTTGTTTTGCTTTGGTATTTAGAGTTAAATGTTTGTAATAACAGTGTTATATCATTCAAACTAAATACATTACCATGTAAATATTGATTGAAACCACCTTAATGTTAATACTTTGTATGCTGACTGGCACAAACAAATAAGTAAATATTGCTACACCTCAAGAAATTGCTACTGTGTTTCCTCTGTCCTTGAAGTTTTGTTTCCTTAGCTGAGTAATGGACTGATGTGTCCCCCCCCCAGTTAACATGCAATAGGATGTGGCATTAGGAAGCAGGAAGTAGGTAGGAAGGGGAAACTCCCTCAGCATCAAGGAAATGATGGTTGTCCATACCTTGAACTTCATGTGTCATTTACAAAGGGAGCAGTTACAAATGGTGTGCTCATGGGGTCAGTTAGGATGTAAGCAGCCAAGTGATAAAGAAGGTCAAAAGCTAATCTGGGCGAAGCAAAGGGTGGAATATTTCCGATGTTCTCTATAAGACAGACATTAGGGGTTGTGTTACCGTAATCATTTTTGTCAACGCACATGAGGAGTATTAACAGCATACGGGATGAAGATACACCATCGTATCAGTAACATCACATTGACACTGGTCACACACCCATACCCCCCTGACGCCTGTTTGCCATTCGTTTCGTCCTCACAAGCTGAGTGTCTCATGTCCCCCTCTATTTTTACTATCAGGCGCTGAAAGCCTTTGGAAGCTCCTTGTCAATGGGCATCCCATTCCACTGCCCACAGTGTGTCACCATTTATTAAGTCATCATTACTCAAGGCTGCTTCAGCTGCCGAGGTGCCAATGGCTGTCGCAAATAGATCAGCAGCGATAGGACAGACTGTTGCTGCACTCCCCTGAAGGCTGACCTGCTCAGGCTTGCTCCAGCACATCTCTCTATGAGGGAGGATCTACGCAGGTAGTCAGACTGGTGTTGGTCCCGTTAATGCAGACGAATGGAACCGGGGTCACGGATCAGGGCAGAGAAGAGAGGCAGAGGCCTGCGGAAATGGGTTGAGTGAGAGAGTGCTTTCATGGGTCTGTCTGCACCTCATTTTGTTTTGGGTAAACAATGTAAAAGGCCGTTTAAACTAAAAGGGTGATGATATATAAGGCTGGGGAAGCTGAGGTTGGGGAAGTAAATACACAATGGAAGGCATGGTTGTATGCAGATACACACATAAAGATTCACTTAGATTATCCTAAACAGATAAGAGAGCCTCTGCCAAAGTAAACAATTTGAATTTATCAAACTAAAAATTTCTGGAAAACAACCATTTAGCTATTTTGATTGGTTCTTCTTCTTCTTTTCTTTTTTGGGGAATAAAATCATTTGAAAAAACATTTGAAAAGGTCGGATGATTAAATGAAAAGTAATTTTAACAATATAAATTTGAAAGTAAAGAAATAAAACTAGGCTGTTTTTGGCATCAATTAGTGGAAAACAAGTTTCATATTTAAATGGATAGTTGCAATAACATATCAATGTGCAGTAAATTTCAACCTTTTGCCATTTGTTACTCTGGTACTTTTGGCTATTTTTTAGTTCAATTTTAGGAATAGGAAACATTTAAGCAGTTTAAGCTTTTTTGTCACACTTAAATGTTTCAGATTATCAAATGCATTTTATATTAAACATAAATCCCCTTGTTTTGTCTTGAAAAGGACCAGGCATGCAACCAAAGGCATATCAAAAACAGGTAATTATAATATAAGCATGAGGTTAAGACTAATAAATTGACATTAACTAGTTTGGAAATGGTTAAAAAGACAAGCAAAAGTACAAAGCAGACTTTTGATCTGTGAATAGTTCAACTAATAAATGAATGTTTTAGAGAGGCCTAGTCAAAGTCTGAATTTATTTGCATTATTGTGGCACAAAATTAAAATCCTAATTAAGCTGCAAATGTGGTTAAATTGAAACTATTGCTTAAACTGGGCCATATTTTCTCGAGAGCCAAGTAAAACAATGATAGTTATTTTTAACACTTGCTCATTGTAGTTGTTGCCCTCCACGGAGGGCATAAACGTTTAAATGTTATGCTGAACAGTTGGGTGATCTTTATCTTTAGCAGTAATTGAAGGGATTTTTTATATCAACCCTAAACTTTTAGTAACATTTTACTTGACACAAAAAAAAAATCATAAACTTACAGAAATAAAAAAACACAAAGTAACAAAAAATGAGGCTGACGGATGTGGCACAAGCAGACTCAAGAATGTGAAATCAGATAGGTTTTATGATACAGCAGCAATTGTGATGTGCATTAAAGGACTGGGAGATGCGGGTGCCCTGATATCACACTTAGGTTGCTTACAATACAATATCCAAGCCCTGTTCTCAGGTTGTTTTCCTTTACTATCTTGATGTGTCTGAGTTGGCACATCAGCACTCCTGTTTATCAAAGCTTTTATCACTTCACCGCTGCTGTGTCACCCCTCAGAGGAAACTGGAGGTGCCCTATCACACATAGGGGGCTGGCTAAGGTTAAGAGGAGGGGGCGTTGTTGACCTACATCACTAATTTGAATGACTTTACCAGGAACAGGATCTGTTCCAGACTATGCTGGTTTCCCACCAGCATGTTTTGCTCCTTACTGAATGGTTTCATCTTAAAAAAGTCAAATACACACCTATGACCTGTGCTCTGTTTGGAGAAAAAAGGCGACTCTTACCATGTGTTCTACTTTCTCAGAAAAAAGAACCAAACAAACAAAAAAAGACATTCTAAAACTTAAGTTGCTTTGCACCTTCATATTTTTCACCCTGATGAGATACTTCAGGTATATCGTATGTGGTCAGATGTGGAAAAAAAACTATGAGAAATCCACAATGTAGTGCTAGGTATTAATATCCCCAAACCACCTCCGTTGGACTCTGTCAATAGAGAGGAGCTCTACTCGGAGTTCCTTATTGACAAATGTAACTATCAGTAAGACTAACCAAGCTCATTTCAACAATTTTAATCTGGAATCCTATTCTTTTGAAAGTAAGACATATTTAACAGGTGATGATTAGAACAGACAGGTGTATCTGCAGTTTGGCTTTTTGGCTCAGTTGTTTCTTTCCCAAAGAGACCAAAATGCCCAAGTTTGGAAAGAAAGAAACTAATTTTCCTCTACACTTCTGTAACATTCAAATGGTTCGGACTACATTACGACACATGTGTTCTTACAGAGTATTAGGCTAGGGCTACAGAACCAAAGGATAATTAATCACTGAATGAATTTAAACAATATGCATAAAAAATTGCAAATTACACGGTATGTAAATACCTTGATGAATAATATTGATAACTGAATATCTAGAATGCTGTTGCAAATTAAATTGGCTTTGAAATCGACTCACCTTGAAAAATAAAGGTTAAATAAAGTATGCTTAAAATATGTAAACTCATTTATAGTTTATTTTCATTTTATTTTCTAAATATTTTATAGCATGTCTTATTTTAAGTTATGATTTCTTATTTGGCTTGCTTAATCCAGGAAAAATTAAAATGATTATGACTGCTGAACAAACCAAAATTACAATGGCTGACCTCACGTTAGTAGATTTTTCACATGTGTTCTTTCGCTTTCAAAATGGAAAAATAATCCTCCTGTAAGTCAAATAAACATACTTGATCAGACATAATTTACCAGACAGCAACTATGGCTTACTACAACTTCTTTAGTTCAGTCACTGGGGAGTGGACAGGTCTACTAAACTAATATGTCTGTACATGTTACTGTCTAATGATGTTTAAGTTTACTAAAGTAACCCTGACCTCTTAAAAGCTGTACTGGAATATCCTACACTAAATAGGGACCCCTTACCATACAGTTTGAGCTTAAGATAGAAATGTTGTGAAAGCTTAGATGGTCTATACTTTATTGGTTAAACTTTGACCAATATTTAAGTAGGTAGCCCAATTTCAGCTATATCTATCTTTTTTTTTTTTTTTTTACAATTATGTTTGCTAATATTTATACAAGTCTATTCAGTGTTTGACTATGTCTTCAGATAAAACAGTTTGGAAAAATAAATCCTTCTACCAAATTGTTTTTTTTTCTCCAGTCTATACAATTTCCTAAATTAAAGGGTTTCATTAAATATACTGAAATCTTTTTCTTCTAGATCCCATTTTTTTAATTTAAGCAGATTAACTTTGCTAATCACGCACCCTGATAATCCAGGTAGAGGCACAAAGTTATTAAACTTTACATTTCATGGTCAGAGAGTGTTTCTAGCACAGGAAATAAAACATAAATAGGGATTTCAGTGCCATGAAGAACAATAAACTAGGAGGGAAAGAATGACAAAGAGCAAAGGACTGCATAGAAGTCAAAACTCTAAATCTTAACCTTTCTACTTACTCGCTGTGACACTGCTTTCATCCCTGCTCTCAAGTAGTACCCCACCTCCTCTTTTCTCCCACTCTCTCTCTCTCTCTCTCTCTCTCTCTCAGCTGCTCTGTCTCCCCTCCCCTCTCTTACTGTGGATGGTGTAGCTCTCTCGCAGTCTGGCGGAGCTGCACACAAGGATTAGAGGGTTGCTGTGCATGTCTGCTCAAAGAGTGGAAGCCAGTGGAAAGATAAAAAAAATCTCCAGCAAGAGGATAGCCGTATTATACTGGATAAATACTGTGATTTTCTTTAACTCGGCCTCTACATCTCATCACAGTCAAGCTGAAGTGTCTTTACCTGGAGGAGGACAGAAAGGCAAGTCAACTATACAGCTTGGATTTTCACACGGGGAGCCATGTGAGCTGTACTCCCCTCTGCTGACTTCACTCAACAGAACTGCCCCAACATTGTGCACGCCAAACCTGGGAGCACAAGTAGGATTCACCTTCCTGCCACTGGAACCTCTACTTACCTCAGCAGAGGACACCTTTCTTGGAGTCGGGCTCTGAGTGGCCCCCTGGTCTGGAGGCCAGACAGCAGCACTCCAGCACCATGGAATACCTGCTTGGAACTTTAGTACTGCTGTGCTTTGCAGTGCAGCCAGGAAAAGGAGTTGATTCCAAGCACAACGTTCCCAGACTAAAGCTGTCATTCAAGGGTAAGCCCATTGATTGTGTTTTCTGACTCCAGGTTATTTAGGATTGCTTGTGTGTTTGCTTTTAAACCAGACCTGTTTTTCTTGCCCATGGGTGCTCTTTTGTGCTGTTCTTTTCATCTATTCTTTAGCGTGCTGAGTATCCTTTTTCTTCCTTTATCAGAGTAAGTCTATTTCTGTTTCTGTGTTTGTCTATTGGTCACCACAAAAGACCTACCTCTCCTCAAAACCTTCTGTATTTCTTCTCTAATCTCCTCGTTACTTCCCTCTCATTCACACTGACTTTCTCTAAGAATTCACCATTATCCTTACAAATGGGGAGATTGTTTCCATATGCTGTGGAAGCACTCCGGCCTGAAGTTAAATGTACATACTGGCCCAGTATTTTTTTTCTTGTGCTTTCCTTTTCTACTGGTACTACTTAGCCCTATTAAATTCAATAAACCGGCAACAGATACTCATTTCCAGTAGCTTCTGTCCCAAAATCTCAATAAAAGAAGTGGTGGAGGTCTTGGTGGTGATCACTCAGAGCCCCTCTTTGACACTTCTCCTTACTGTCCCTTGAATTCAAAAGTTGAAGACTGTAAACGTACTTACATGAAACTGTTGTACTATAAGTCATGCATTTGCAAATTTTGAAGAGTTAGAAAATCTATCATGCACGTGGACATTTTTGACGTATCTAGCAAACATGTTATTCTCTATCTGCTTCTGTGTTATTTTGAGGGGAGACTGCGGAGCGCCGGTTCTCCTCCCTCTTTCTCTTTTTCCCATCTCGTCTCCTCTCTCACACCCTACACTAAATCAGGCGGCATGTAATAGCAGACTTTTCAACTTGGACAGAAATAGCTGGCAGCATTTTTGCCAATTTTGGGGGGAATTTTTAGGAAAGAACACTGCTTGAAGTGTGGTCTTGTGACTCTTCATTACACCGTCTGAAAATGTATGTACAAGCCTACTTGAGGCTGAAACCATAAGTTCATGTTTGAAAGTCCGTCCATGCTTTTGATTGTCACACGAATCTGTGATTTTTATAATAATTTATTTGTGTTTTGTTTTCGTTTTTTCACACAAATTGAATACTTGCTCTAAGCATGGACTGAATATGTTGTCTTTCACCAATTCATCTCTATGTTTAGACAACACATTTAGTGCAACTTGTGTTTAGAGGTCTACTATATGACATGCTTTATATTTTAGATGGATGGCAAGTTGTAATTTTGAAAGCAGTATAGTTCCCTTTATCACCCGTTTAGTGCCCAAATGAATATAATTGTAGTTGCCCTAAGGCTGCAATAAAAAAGCAACTGACTTCAATATGTTTTTTGTTTAGCTTCCTTCACAAGTTGTTTCGCAAGGCTTTAAAATATGATGACATTAGAAGATTGATTGCTTAACTTACCTGCTTTACGTCGAACATCCCCAGGACTTTATCACATCAATTCATAGAAATCCAAGTGTTTAAGGATGATGGGAAAAGGTCAACCCTTCTTTATACAGGCATCTGCTTAAAGAATGTAAATCTAGTCTTTTGTGATCCTTTATGACGTTCAGTCTGACAACTGAACATGTTGCAGACAAAAGTGTGAGACAAGAGACATGTCACTGAGCATCAAAGTGTAGCTTGACAGACTTTATGAGTGATGGATGTGCATTGTCAAATTGAGTCTACTTCTTCTCTTGTCAAATTTACAGTACTGTAATAAGAAATGTGTTTTGCTACTAAAGTCATGTTGTTTGTGCTAATGGTCTTCAATATCTCTTGGTGTGAGCACTTAACACCCTCACTTGTGATTTCCTCCTCTTGTACTTGATTAGGTGTCTTGACTTGTCTGCAAAAAATGTGTTTGCTTGTTGTCATATAGACTTATGTGCAAAATACATGACTATCACCAGCTATTGACTCACAAGAGTGTATCATAGACCACCTTCTTTCTGTTGCCTGTTAACTGTCATATCTTCTCTGTCCACAGGTTTTCGATTGCTCTTTAAATGTCCATCATAAAATTATTAAGTCTTAACAATTTTAAAGTTGAAATTTGGTTGAGCGGATAAACCTTTTTTTTGAAAGACCGCCTACCAGACATTCAGTAGATGACACAAAAGCAATACTGGTTCCTAACTGAAGTGTCAGTCATTGTCTCTTCTCTGCCTGAAGCCACATTAGAAATTACGTCTGATAAACAACTTTGAGGAGTATCGGGAGAAGGGGAGTAAAACAAACAAATCTCCAGAGCAGAATGATCATATACTATCTCTATGGATAGGCTGGGAAGTTTTACTGGTCTAGGATTTGGTGTATAAAGAGAGTGTGATTAAAGTCCCATGAAATCATCCTCAAATAAGAGCTGATGACAAGCCCCTGAGGGACTGATTGTAGCAAACAAGTGAATAATTCACATCATTTTTGAAAGGACACACAAACGTCTGCAGAGTTAGCAGTTTGCAGCGACGAATCACTGACAAATGGAGACAGGTAGATGAAATGACCTCTCATGGGACGTTGTGGCAGAGCAAGTGGAAAGTAAATAATTTCCCAGTGGGGTCAGTTAGACATTCAATGAAAAGGTTGCGGTTTCATGGGGGACAGTGCAATGATCATAGCAGTTAATGATTTTCTCTTCTCCTTGAGACTGTGGTAATAGGTACTTTTATATACTAATATAATTGGGAAGGCATGGGACTGAAGCTAAAATCTAGGAATATGTGTTATTATTTCAGCACAGGTCAACTTGTTTGGATTGCGGAGTAACTAAGTTAGGCTGACATCTTTACTCTGTCAACTGTAAGAACTACAGAGGACAATGATACATTTTTGTGAATTAATCCATACCTACACTTGCATTTCTGAGTGCAATCGGTGTGTTCAAACCCTGCACACTGTAGGCAGCCATCAGGCGTAACACTGACCCCTAAAGGTCAGTAGAGGTACAAACAGCTTAGACATACAAACGATGAAGGTAGACATGGGAGGCGATATTGAAACTTTGATCATTTTTGAGAATGCAAAAAGAAGCTAAGTCTAAAATAAGATTTGGTGATGCAAAGTGCATGAACTGGATGAGACATCTGCAATTGGCTTACAACCCCTTAAATTACATTTGGTGTGGAGCTGCACTCAAAAATGTCTGGTCTATGCCCCATAATAAGTCTGTATATGTTTAGGAGTTAGTGCTTCCTTGCAAAATAAGTGCCGTTTGGATGTTCGTGGGTGTTTACATGCGTGTTGGGTTCTTGATTTTCTTTTCCCCCCTGATTTTTCTTTGATGTGTGAATTACCATGCGAGTATAATGTTTGCAGAGTCTCTCGTCTGAATCTGTCCTTTCTGCTGGCTTCGCCTGACAGAGCGGATGTAGATAATTATAAGGTGTACTCCCAATGCACCAACCTTGGAGATGCCTGCCTTCATCTCCCTCCTTTTCTCTCTTTCTCATAGTTTTTTTTCCCTCTCCTGTGGCTAAGTCGTCTCTCAGGGATCCACAACACCACAAACCCCAAGTACAATCTTTAAGAAGCCTGTATAAGTGTGTATGTGTGTGGTTATTTATTTATATATATATATATATATATATATATATATATATATATATATATATATATATATATATATATATATGTATCCTTTTTTTTTGTTTCTGTGATTGCAGATTAGTCAATTTATTTATTTTTATTTGGTGCTGTTTTTTTTTTTTTTACTGTATTTGGACACAGCTCCAGCAGCTAACCCATCAACACAAGCAGATAGCCCAGCTAATACCAGCTTGGTATAGTTGTGTTATACTATTAAGAGCTTCACAGTAAAATGTAAAAAATATATGAACGCATTAGGGTCCTGAGTAAATTCCTCTATCCTATTTTGTACTGGCACATGTACAGTAGTCTAACACATTTTGCCTCCATTGTGAGTAAAAAGTATATATCTATGTATGTGGGTATAGTTGTGTGTGTGTGTGTGTGTGTGTATGTTTTTCTGTCTATCTGTTTGGCTGTGTGTCTGTTTGTCTGTCTTACCAACTTTAATTGATACCATACAATTTAAAACATGGTAGGCTAAATCATTTCTCAAAAAGCTGTGGTTCATTTTGTTTTTGACACAGTTTACCCTTTACTTGCGTTCATTGTCATTAATATCTTTGTTTGGCATTTAAACGTTTATTAAAAAAAGAAGGAAAAAAAGACGAAGTTGAAACAGAAAAAGGAAGCAACAAATAACCTTGTTGTTGCAAGGTTTGTAAACTAAACACAGCAAGACTAACAATGTGGAAATTGTTTTAAAATTTCAGATATCCAGTCTACAAATATACACCAAAGTATTTGACAATGTCCACTTCAAAAATAAATTCAATAAATTTTGAGTGGGAATGGTAATGCAAAGTGTTCCTATTCACAAATGGTATGGATGGGGAACTACGTTATCACCAGGAAATTATTACATTTAGCTTGTGTTGTCTATGTATATCAATAAATACATAAATACAAACAAATGTTCATAGTTATATAAAATATACCTGTAATTTTTTTAATCGATTATGTTTCCAGTATTAGAAATAAATATAGCTTTTATGTTTTACGTAAAAGCGTTTCTGTAGTGTTATTGATTTTTCCTTTTTTTTGTTTTGTTTTAGATGTTGTAAATACAGTGAAGCTGTGGTATTTTCACTGGCCATTATCATTAATCTCCTATTGGCACATACATCGTTTGAAGTACTCTTTTTAGACGGTGGAATTCAGCATATCTCTCTTTAATGAACGTCCCTCCATAAACAGTGCTGTTTAAACAGAAAAGATTAAAAATATAGGGGCTCACAAGGGAAGGCAGCATCAGCATTGTCTGCGTTTACTTAGCAGAGTCTCTGTGTTGTATACGTACAATGGACTTTTTAGTCTGTCTTCTCAAGCAATGCTCACGCATGCACACCAGATAAAATATCCCGTGTCTTTGCATCTGTGTTTGAGATGTAGGCTTGAGTTACAGCTTTGTGCAGATTGCAGTAATGTGGGTTTGAATGGGTCCCACCACCTGCTAAGTCTTGTCAGTCAGATGGAGAAAGGGTGCACCGTTCAATCTGAGCAGAGTCCTGTTACAAATAAGAGGGACATCTTTGCGGAAAGACACACAGAATAATTAACAAAGGAAAAGGATTAGGAAGCAAACATACATGGTGAACAATTACAGAAAGGAAAAAGTTTATGTTAGAGTGACAGGCTGTGATTTACTTAGAGTACAGAAAAACAAATGCTCAACATATAATTTCCCTATATTTGTATATTTTTTTAGAGTGTGGTGTAGGTTGGTGTTTCTTTTATTCCACATTTATATTCTAAAATGAAAATTGCAAGAGCAGAAATTAACTTTTAATGTAGACATTTTCATTCTGTATATTTTATCATGTACTGAAATAATGAAATGCATTTCATTTTTAACCAAAATAAAACAATGTCACACATTGTTCTCAGATACTCTAGAGAGCTGGGATCTGCGATTTTGTCCTCAGATTTGTTACTGAGTCCATCTTTCGCTTCAGCGTGTTCGATGCCACACTTTGCCAGGGTTACATTCAGATCTCTTGCCTCGCCTCATTAATTTGTAATAAAATGGCAGAGCTGACATTCAGCTACACCGTGCAGCTGACAGGCTGCACTAACAGGCTCAGGCTCCAGACACGACCATGATAACCACAGCATGGTTACTTTTAAAGTCCATCCATCAAACTGCATGGTGATAGCACCAGCTTTCCTTTTTCTGTGGGAGCGATATTCTAATAGACATAACCCAATTTTAACAGTTCATTCTATTCCGTCCCGTTAGGCACACATTTGTGGATTTATTGACATACCAAAGAAAATATCTGTGTGTGTATTCCCAGACAGCATGGTTATCTTCTGAGTATTTCAGCAGTGTGTGTGAGAGTGGGATCCCTACAGCTGGCACAGCCAGGCCCAAAGCAGTCTGTGGTCAAAGCGCTGGTCTCTACTGTCCAGCCGTTGAAGGACTTCAGGGGATACTTTTGCTGTGTGAAAGTGTTTTTCATTGGTCTAATGTTTCATGCTTAGCCTGCTGTTGTTATTCCTGATTTCCCGTTTCTGTTGGCTTTTTTTTTTATTATTTTTTTACATTTTTACTACATAGCTTATCCCATCCCATCAATGAAGTATTTTTCATTATTGTTTTTATTTTTCAATGTTTTACGTTAAAAACATGTTAAAAGATTTACTATAAGATAAATATAAATAAAGTGTGTTCTTTTTCACTCTGTAGTTGTTAAGTAAATCCAATTTGCCTAACATTGTGACTGTGAAATAGTAATTCCACTGAAATAAATGTAGTACCACCTTAGGGTATTTAAGCCAATGATACTTATACTGCAAAAAAATAAGAAGGTGTTCCTGTTGAATATGTAATAGACAAATATGAAACTCTATACTTTCTGTTTGCCAGCCTAAATCTTTAAACAAAAAGGTTAAATTAAATTATTAAATTAATGTCATGAACAAATCGGTCTCAAATAAAAGTGCAACGATATAAACATGTTTACATAAATAGTTTCTTTATTCTTTATGGTTATCACTATTTTTTGACTAAGATTAACCTCTCCCTGATAGTTAAATTACTTTACATTTGGAGGCAGAAGGTGCAGTGTGCTCTTGTACAGTCAAGAGCGCATCTACAATGAGCACTTGGGCCCCTCAGAGGTTGAAAAATGCCAGCTTCACTTTCATACCCTTCTGCTGAATTTGGCAATGCTGTGTTTCATGGACAATCAAAAAGTGCCATGGTAGCCAAATATGCTTTTAATAAAAAAAAAAAATTAACAATATTAGTAATTAAATTCTTAATTTTTTTACTTTATCATTAAAACCAGTGAAAATTGTATTCCCTCTACATAACACCTAGTACCAAGCTGCTAGGCTTTACTTACAAAAAATAAAAAAATACAGACCACAAAGCAGAAAAAACACTAAAGTCAGTATGTATGATAATTAGATGTTTTCTAGTATTTTCAGTTCAAGCACAGATTTTCTTTCTAACCTGAAAATTCATGCTAGAGCACCTCTTTGCCACAGAGTTCATGGTAAAATGCATGCTGAAAGAGAACGTGTTTCCTGTCATAGTCTGTCGCTCAAAATACACCTGAATGAGGTCTCTAGCGGCTCAGGTTGTGTTATTATACAGATGGTCGCCCTGGAAACAAGCCCACACCTGCCGCCGTCTTTAAAAAAGACAAAAGCAAAGAGGTGAACTTTTTCTGCCGTGTGTGGGTATCCTTGAGCTTAAGATAACATTTAAACACTTTCTTCTGCAAAGCTTTTAGAAAATTTTCATGGTGCCGCTTTCTGTTTTTCTTTGTGTGTGTGTGTGTTTTGTTTTCATTTTCCTACACCTGTGTTATGTGGCTGCTATGGGAGCAGCACATTTTGCCTCGCACTGCAAATAAAATAAAAAAATTTATATATGGCTTAGATATTTGAGTGGTACAATTTATGTTTATTTAACCATATTACTGTAGTTTTATATATATATATATATATATATGTATGTTTGTAAATATATATTTGTAAATATATATTTAGATATATTTACAAATTTTCCTTTCTTGAGTGGTCTTTGCACAGCTAAAGGATGAAACAACTCTTAAAAAAGAGATCCATGGTTTTAATTGAATATTATCTGTTTGTTAGATCTCAATCAAGTGTTTTTCTCAGTGGGGCTTTTGTGTTTCCTGTCACTCAAACATACATTTGCACAGGCGCATGCATTGACATTCAGATGAACAACATTTTCTGTCGCCTTTCTTTCATAGTTTCATTATTCCGCCGTTTTGTGGTATGTAGGCGTCTAAAAACGCTTCCCTGCCTTCTGAATGGGGGAGTGAAGGGTACTCCATAGACAACTGCACTCAAATTTTGAAAGCAGCCTTTTTTTTATTTTCAGAGCTTTTTTTTGCAAATGTATGTCAATGACTTGGTTGTAATTGCCAGTTTAAAGCTGTACTTTTCTGTATATTTTTGTTTCTGCAAGAATTAAATTTGAATTTAAAATGTGGTTCTAGTGAAAATCTAAGTTTTAAAAAATCTTTTTAGAAAAAAATAATAAGTTGTGTTTTGTTTTATACAAAAAAAAAAAGACAAATGTTGGTCTGAAGCCATAAAGCAAATGGATATCGTTTACTGAGCTGGTAGGTCTAGAATTTACAATATTTCTTTGAAAATGAGTGGAATGATAAATGATGAAAGGAATTTCTCAGCCTTGCAAAGTACCATGACAGAGTTGAATGTGTTTTCTGTTATCACTTCTGAGCTCTTTTAAACAGCTGCCCAGGGCTGTGAAAATTGAAAAATAACCTTTTCCTTGCATCTGAAAACGGCTATAAAAAAATAAATAGGAACGTATGTTGTAATGTTTAACATAATGTACAATGTTGATGGAATCTTCTAAGGAGTAGCAATATATGCACGATTATATTCTTAATGAAAGAGACACTTAAATAAACACTGGTCCCTGTCTTTATCATTTTTCTTTAACTTAATTTTAAGTTTGCACATTTCTTGTTTAGTGAATAGAAATCATACAAATGTAATCCACGTTAGTTATTTTTAGGTTTTTATTTTATTTTATTTTTAAGTATTTAAACTTAGGACCAAATTCAGTGCCCATTTTCCTTTTCAAGGATTTACATTGATTTACATTGTCTTTGCAAGACAATGTAAATCTAGCTCTTTATGTTCACTAGATACAAAGTTTTTAAAGTTCCCCTATCAAGTATACATTTGTCTTTTGCACACATTCATGAGGTTTTCGTTTATGGAATATCATCTGTCATTTTTTTTATTTCTGTTGTCAAATAACAACAACACATTTTAAAATAAGGAGTGATTACTTCTATTTGTTTTCAAATCAGTTAATAAAGAAGATAAAGGTCTTGATTTTCACATTTTCAATTTTAGGTAGGGATCTTAGATGCCACATGGCAAAACCAGCTACATGATCAAATTTCATTTTATTATTTCATAGCTCGCGTTTACGTAACTGGTGATCTAGTGACACAGAGGAAGTAATGTTACCGAACAGTGATTTGAGTACATAATTATTGAACACCAGTATGAAATTCAGGAACTTTCTAATTATAATTAATTTGGGAATTTAATTGATTTTGTGTGGTTGTTCTTGTTTGCCACCTGAGCAATGTTACAATTTATGCATTTGAATTTCTTTTGACTCAAAATATATATTTTGAACTATAATACTAAAATACTTTTTTGGATTTAATTAAAAAATAAATGAAAACTTACTTTGTTGTTTGTTTTTCATAGAAAGAACGAATGTTACACAGGTGAAAGACAATTAAGTGCAAAGTTTATTAGCTCTATTTAACGAAATTTGTCACAGTTTCCACACATTTATTCCTTATGCACAAAAATATATTTACTCTTTTGCCCCATACGTGTAAATAACCTCACTGAACAGTTTATCGGAACATGGACATATTTACCGTAGTTAGTTGCGTAGTGATCTGTTCTAAATGAGTTTGTTATTTCTCTTTAGCCGAATGTAATGCTGACTGATATTTATGGCCGACTTCGTGGGGTGAGTTGATTTGGATCAATTTTTACAGTTCGCTCAAGATGGACTCCAGATTTCCTCCCCATTACTATAAAAGCAAGACAGCTGTGTGTCTATTAGGAAGTCCAAATGGAGCTGGCATTTATAGGCACAGTAAATTCATCTAACTGGTGAAGAAAAGCCACCTGTGTGTAATTTGAACTTAGTAGAAATAAAACCGATTCGCGAAGGGCTCAACGTTTTATTTGACAATATTATGTTCTTGTACAACGGAGACAGGAAAGCTGCTTAAAGTTGATCAGAGCAACCCTGAAAGAAATTCTGTTGGAAGTGGCAAAATGCAAGCTTAGGGCTAAGCTTTCCTTTCTAGCAGAACTACGACCCCCCCAAAAAAACAACCATCAGAGCTGCAAAGGATGGTTCAGATCAAAGCATACGGTGTTTTTGACAATATGTGAAGTATTAGAGGTTTAAATAGTTTTGCAAGCACTATCAATGCTTTTTTTATGTTCATTAGGATTTGTGAGAACATTTTTATTGTTCCTTACATTTAAAGTTACAGATTGATCTAAATTACAAATTTTAAGGAATTGTGCACGATTGCAGGGGTGGCTAAATGAAGAAACACTGCTTAATGAGCAGTGTTTCTTCGCACATGTAAAAGGAGGAATTTGTTATTAAAAAAAACATTTGTGTAATGAGAAATATTGCAAATGGGATTGTGAAAAAGAGCCCATCTCAATTCTGTTGAGTGAATGTTAAGACAGAAGTTTTTATGTGTTAATGTCTTTGTACATTAAGTGGGTTGTGTATTTAAATGTATTGTCTTTAATGATAGTTATTGTGATGTATGTACAGAAATCATAGTGTTATTCTGAGGCTGGGGTTTGAATTTTTTAAACCTAAACCTTTGCATTTATGATAAATCTCCTTTTCCTTTGTGTGCAACTGTTTATGTTCTCTGTGAATATCCATGTACGAAACACGGTTGCTATATTTTGTATGAGCTCTGCTGTTCTCTGCCTCTCGTGCTTCCATTTTCAAACGAGCGTGTCTGTGTTTAGGTTGGAGGTCCTTAGGTGCTTACGCCCCAGTTCCCTCAGAATTTTTCCAAACCACAGTAGATCTGAGCCCAGATAAAGCCCTCTCTGTGTGTTTTCATGTGTACAGGCCACCTTGTCTTTGTCAAAGATCACCACATGTTGAGAGATGTATGTCTTTTTTTTTTTCCTACCTTGCCTCATTTAGAGGAAACCTTTCGTGACAGAGTTCATGTTGGATTAGCTCCTGGTTGCAGCTTGTTTTTACATCAGTTGGGTCACTTTGCATGAGATTTTTTTTTCTCTTAACTTCCTGTTAATTTACTTTAAATGTAAAGAATTCAAAGTTCTGTTGTTTCTCTTTTGCCAGATTGATTTTTTTATATTTCGTTTCTAATTCTTTGTGCATGTCGATTTTACTTTTTCTTTGGAGAAACAGAATATCTCTTGGCTCTTCATCGACTTGAAATCCTATTTCCAAATGTAGCTCTTGAGCTCATTTCCGACTCTACCGCATCATTTCCTACTCGTAATGGTTTCTGGTAAAGATGCATTGATCAGGATTTTGCTACAATTTTCAATCTGAGGAACTTTCCAAGACCAGTTGTTGTTTTTTTTAAGAACTATAAAATAGGCAGATATGGGAACATGCAAATTTTTTATAGCCTATGTGTCATTTTTTTTGTCATGTCATATTAGCTATATATGTGGCTAACACACTACAAAAAAATATTTGTGTTTATACCCAAGAGAAGCTATTTTGAAAGGCTGCCAACATTTCCATGTTTAGCAGGTTCATGGCAGACAAAGGTTGATAATAATACAATGATTTAGGTTTCTGTAATTTACTCTACCTTCCTGTTATCTAATTAGAATATAACTCTCTTACAGACTTTTTAACCAAAATATTTGTTTCTAGATCATGTAGAAAATTTGTAAATATGAATATTTTTAAATGTGCTTTTTTATCTCTGTGCTTTCTTTTGTCAATATTAAAGGGTGTTTTTTGCAGCTTGCAACTCCAATAATTGATTATCTGTGGGTTGTCACCAATCTGACCTGCCAATCCATCTAATCTGTCATCTTATCTACACATCTGTAGTTTCTCGTTAGTCCCCAAGTCTGTGAATTTTCCTAAGTAATAATAGTCTGGTGTTGTTAGGTACAATTTAAGTTGTGATAGTTACTGTGGCCATGTACAGTATTTGTGAATGGCAAAATACCGAAGTGTAGTAATGATCCCTTCACACTGAAGCCCACACACATACCCTTCACTGGCACTCAATCTCTCGATCACAGACCACAATTCATACCCACACCCACCCAGTTTGTTTCCTTCAGCTGCAAACCCAAATCCAGCTGACACGGTGTGGTTCAACCATGTTTATTAGGTGGCAAAAACTCCCCTTTTGCAGGACCGCACAACCCCCCTGTGTTTTTTTTGTGTGTTTTTTTTACACAAAGTGGATAGTCGACATACCCCTTTATCTTCCTCCCTTTCCATCACTTCTTTCTTTTATATGGACACAGATGTCCGAGATCTTGGGGACTGTGAGTGGTTCCAGATGGCACCTATAACGTTCCATCAATATGAATAATGTAGCGACAGATTACTTGACTGTTCTCTTATGTTGTATTATATATGTCAGCATGATTGTATTTGTTTAGATTTTTATGCATTAGTTTTTTGGTGTCTTGTCACTACACCAATAGTAATAATTGATGTAGTGCTTGTATACTGATTGTGTATTCAATAAATGTTATTATTTTATCATTTTATGTACAAATATATGCTTAAACTAAAGCATGTCGTGACCAAAGGATGTGTGCTCTATTACAGCACTTTTTTTACTGATGTTTAGCAAACACTATACTGACAAATGTTAAGTTTTTATGCCATTTCACCAGAAGCAAAGCTAATTCGATTAGAAACGAACCTTAACTTAGGTTTAAATGTTGTTGGGGGTTTTTGTCATGAAAAACTCCCCTAAAGCTCTATGAACTTGGAATTTGAGGCAGGAAAATAAGAAGCTTAACACAATTTTTTGCCTCAAATTCCCGCCTTGCATATAAAGCTACTAATTGCTAGCACTTTTATTAATTTGGTCTTATAAAATTTTTCATATTTCCTCTATACCCTCCAACTTGTTATAGTGACAGCCTTGCTATAGGGTTTTGGAAACCTTGCTAATAGAATTTTAAAGGAAAGCTTGTCCTGGGTGTTGCTTCATCTCATTTTGTGGTTCAAGATACATTTTTTCCATTACAACTATTCATACATATTAACTTTCCTTGGTACAAATCACTAAAGGGGCAAAAAACCTTTCCTTTTTAAGTTTCCTTGACAAAAGCTGTAATATATTGTTTCAACTAGTTTCTGTAAAATTATTTGCTATTATTGTTGCGCTCTAAAATTCTCATAATTGATAAAACCCACATTTGGTGATTAAATTTTAACTGATCAATAAGTAATAGCTGGACTTTTCCTTCATGAGTGTCCTTTTAGCTCTGTCAGACAGATACATTTTATAACCTTACACAAGTATATACATCTAAATTGCACACTATGTGCAGTAAAATTCCTTAATGCTAATGTTTGTAATAACATTTTATCAGATTCCTGAAACCATCCATGCATAATTTTCTTACATGAAGCGTTTTCACTGTTTCGGAGTTCTTTATGAATTATTCAACCAATCACACGGCTGAGCAGTCGGAGGTCCGTTCCTGATTGTGACACGCTGTGAGCTCTTAAAACTGCTAATGCTGGACTTGACTGACATGTTTCAGTTTGTGAATGTGTGTAAATATCAGACTTTAATGAAACATGTAGTTTCCTTAGGTGTAATTCAAGAGAGCAAGGCATTAATA
Organism: Orestias chungarensis; assembly: GCA_032876305.1. Classification (NCBI taxonomy): domain Eukaryota; kingdom Metazoa; phylum Chordata; class Actinopteri; order Cyprinodontiformes; family Cyprinodontidae; genus Orestias; species Orestias chungarensis. Next base: position 409,641 of record JAVLVB010001023.1, on the reverse strand, counting down.
GAGATATAGGGATTTTTTTTTTTTGCAGCTACTGAGGCGTCAGAATGGTATATTTATTGATACCAACCGTGTTTTAATGCAAGTTTTTAATTTAAATGTAACCTTTTTTTTCTTTTTCAGAAATGCTAGAATCCAGTAACCTCATCACCTTTAATGGGCTGGCAAATAGTTCGAGCTATGACACTTTCTTATTGGATGAGGAGCGAGGGAGACTGCTGGTTGGGGCTGAGGACTATATCTTCTCATTTGACCTAGTAAACATAAACAGAGACCACAAACAGGTAAAATTCGAATTTCCTTTTGTCTGAAGTGTGGCTGTATTTGTGTGTAAGAGTGAAACATACCCAAGTTTAATCTGCTGCTCTTCTGCTGCCTGATTCCCCTCTGGAATCCATTACTCTTTGCCTTCATTCCGCCCACCGTCTGTCTCAGTCCAGACGTGACTGTTCGTAATTCTATTACTCCACCTGGACTAGGTTAACAGTCTTTTTATCTCATTCGGGCTGCTATGAGACACACAGGTCTAACTTGGAGTTGCCTGCAGGCTGTGGAGAGCTGCACTGGGAAATGAAGCTGATGAAAAATACATGGTCCAAGCAAAGGAAAAAAAAAAAAAAGACGAATGTGTCCCTTTCTTTGTATTTTGTTTATTAGAATTTGCCTAGCACCATTACAAGATAAATTCCAAAACTGGGGTGAGTAATTAAATAAAAACAAAATGTACTGTATAGGATTTCATTTTAACAAAATGCAACCGGTCCACTGAGGAGATACAGACTATAAAAATGCATGGACATGTATGTGCATATATTTCCACTGTCTATTAACATATTTGTGCCCAGCTGAGGGGGGGGGGGGGGGGGGGTAGCCATGTCACAACTGTTTCTTGAGGGTATATTCACCCTTTTACTTAAATACAGCTTAAAAATGCACACTACTTTTCTCTATGTGCTTATAATTAATGCAACGTCAGGGCAACATATGCATGACATTGAGATCTATGTAAAAAAAAACTAAAAAAAAACTTTTTCTGACTTTATTTAAATTGAAAAGTACATACTTGTGTTAACAATTTGAACTGAATATTCTAATGTATTTTTATATATTTTACAAAAATGCACGATGTTTTACTCTTTAAAACAGTATATATGCATTTCTTTTAATTAACTAATAGGCTTTTTATTGCCTTTATCAAGAACAATGTTGCAATTAAAGAACTCAAAATGTTTACTTATAAATTCAATTAAATTTCCTTAGAAATATGTGTTTTTGTCCCTTAAAATTGCACTGAGGATTTACCGTCTTAATGCATTCGTCTCACAGAAGAACATAATTATATTTCTTTCAGCGTCCCTTCTAATGTCACTTTGTCTTTCTCCACTTTGCACAGATTGCATGGCCTGCCACCCCCTCCAAGAGGGATGAATGCAAGTGGGCAGGAAAGGATTCAGCAGTAAGTCTCTCATTCATGTTTGGATTCTTTCCATGGACTGTTTGAGTATTTGTTGCCCATGTGATTTATTTTTTATTTTTTATAGAGTCTTTTCAGATTAATCTAAAATGTTATTTAGACTAGAAATAAGGGTCTTGATGCTGTATTCTTCAAGGGTGAATAGAACTGATGAGATAGAAAATTACCTTTAATAAAAGCATGTTCCATTTCACCTTTGCCACATTTAACTCTCTAAAGGCCGGCTCACCATTTCTCACTGACAACTACAAATAAAAACACAGATTGAATCTGCACTACACACATGGATATTTGCTTCCTTAATGAAAAAAAAAAATTTCGGAGAATGATCATTTACCAGATTTAAAGTATCCATACGCATAATATGGAAATCTTGTTTGAGTTCATGTTATCTGACATCATGTGTTAGCTCACATGGCCAAATTTGGTTGAACACAATGCATGCAACCAACTTTGTTTGCTTATTTGTGATAGTCTATCTTATCTTTGTATTGGTTTTTAGAAAAGCTCTCTAAGTGTTGTATCTGATCTCAATTTCATGGCTGGATGAGCCTCTAGTGCAGGATTGCAGGACATTCAGGATTATCTGGAATTGCCTGCATCCTTCTGAAATTCGGAGGGTACACTGGGCTTTAACTTAACAGCAAATGTCTTGGTTTTGACAAAAGGCGAAAATGACTGACACTTTCAAAAGTAATTTATTCTGTTTTTAGAAATTTGAGAGTTTGTCTTGCGAAAACCACAAATTTTAAAGCAATTGATTAGAATTGTATGCGATAGTCTCTGACCATGCCTTCTGAACGATAAAACATAACTGTACCATTATGATTTGAAGCCTATCTTTGTTAAGAACAGAAAACCTTGTCAAATCAGAGTAGAGGATGGGTAATGCTTATCAAAGCGCAAATTTTGCAATCTTTTTTTTGTTTTTTTCATTTATAAATTTGTGCTGTGAATTTGTATTTACCCTCTCATGGAATACTCTGATAACTGGCTATATTTCCAGATCTATTAGGTTCTGTCTCTACCAACTTTACACATCTTGCCATTTAACTTTAAAAAAATAGTTTTTTTTTGGGAACTAGCTAAAAACTAGCCCGATTTGATAGAAATCATCTAAAGAGAACTGTTCAATCCTCCTCAATGACTTAACAATCAATTTATGTAGTTTAGGTCTGGTATCTCACTTGGGCATTTTAATGTGTATGTTTTAAGGTGTTATATAAAAACATTATATTGTTTAACATTTTTTTCATTAGGCTTCTTATTTCACTACAAGGTAAACTGCTACCCCAGCCTTACATCATTTGCAGCCCCTTGCAGATGTAATACATTGTCCTATATTTCATTTAAATAATAACTATGACGCTACCACCACAGTTTTAAAGTGGGTAGGTGTTGGGTTTAAGGTTAAACGCAACTGTTGGTGTGATGTGAGAAAATAATTTTGCATTGCAAAGTACGGGGGCAGTACACTGGCACTTTATCACCCAGAGGAAGACGTTCACACAATTGCACAATGTATAAAATTAGGTATTTGCAAACTGTGAAAATGTTTACCTTTTTAAATGGGGTGGTGAGAGCAGAAATGTACAACGCAGAGAGGCCTTGACTGGGATTTTACCAAAGCATTCAGAGCTCCCAAAGCAATGTCTTTTTTTTTTCAGCACCAAAGCAAACATAACAGCTGGCGCCCTCTAACAAAATGCCTAGGACTTTATTGCGATCCCAAGCCCAGTGACTGTAACATGGTCCAGGTTGTTGCACCACAATGTAGTGAACCGTGAGTTCAGGCACACAACTAGAGCTTTGTGTTGACATTCCTGATGTCGTTTGTGATTTACCGCCCGGTTATCACAGAGAAAAGTTGGAGAACAATAGTTTTCTTATACATCCTGTAGATTATCTGGATTTACTGAGAGATCCCATCATTTATTTATTTTTTATTCTCTTAATTTAGCTACACATGTCCAAATCTGTCCACCCATTTCTCTGATAGAGAATCACTGAGAATCACTTAATAACCTGTCCAAAGAGAGTGGTCAAATGTTTCCAAAAATGAGTATTTTATAATCCATGTGGAAATATTTTGTCATGCTTTGTGATCAAGCAAACAGTTAATTACTTGAGGGGAACACACAGCTGCACTCGTGTCACTGTGCCTAACACCTGTCAGTGTTTAGGTGCAACTTTACCTACCGCGTAGCTGATGGATCTAACAAAGACACACATGTTAAATTCTTAACACCGTTGACCCTGGAGGGCTTCATAGGAGTTGATGAAATGCACATAATTGAGCGTGAGAATGATGTGTGCGGACAGAGGGCTTTGGTAGTTCAACAAGAGGAAATACAGAAGGTAAAGTCATCAAGCTGCAGAGTCGCAAACATTCAAAGATATGTAGCTCAGCCACATTGCATGTAGATTTAGTCCTATACATGTTTAACTGAAGTTTTTTAATGCATGTAATACTAATGCTTTTTTATGATATTATAATATGTTTTCAAAAACCCCTTAAACTGGAGATAGTAACTGCATCCTAAAATCCAAGTTTTATGGGTAGTTAATCTTCTGCAGTTTGCATTCTGCAGAAACGGGATAAGCTGTTTGTCCCAAAAAAACTAACAATTGGTCATGAAAGTTAGCAAAGTTAGATTGATTTTACGTTTTGTAATTTTCAGTAGTTAGAAAAGAATGTGTTTGAAAGCTCAAAGTCTGTATATTTTATTTATATGTATATTTTTAATGTAATGAATATAATTGAAAATTTTTAAAATATGTTGAAAGGCTTTTATTACACTTTTACTTAGTGTCGTTCATTATGGTGAATTTTAGTCCAGCTAGTGTGGCAAAACTTCCCACATTGTCTCTGTATTTAGACCCCTGTATTAACTCCTGTTTAACAACGTAACAGAGGACAAATTCAGCTACATTTTCTGTCATTGGATATTTGTAAAAACTTACATAAAGGCAAATAAATGTTCTAACTATTAATTTTATCTACACATACATTCAGATTTTATACAACGATTTGACATTGACTTGTTTTAAGGATTTAACTTTGACATGAGATAAAAAAATTAACCAAACTTAGAAATACTAACATAAGCACACAAATAAACATTAGTAACTCTTCAAACATGTCTCTTTTGGTGGATGTGCAACAACTTAAGAAAATTAATTTTCAGTTCTAAAAATACATAGGTCAATTTGAATCACATTTTTTTTCCTACTACAGTATGTATTACAATACAATTCACATTAACAATTTCCTAATTACGTGATAATGTAAATTAGCAACTTTTAGAGCTCCCAAAGTTTACTTTCTTTACTGTGAATTTGACACCATGTCTACTGATCGGAACCAAAATGGCTTCATATTTTCTGTTATTGCCACCCATTTATCAGTACTTGAGAACACATTGTGTTACTATGCAGCTGCACTGAGTGGATTTTGTGAGCCCCGGCTGGCATTCTGTCAGTTAAATGCATCTTGTAACCACCCATGAAAGCATAAGTCTGCTTTCTTTTGATCAATTTGGTTATTGTACAAGTCTAGCCATTTAAAGCCAGCCAACAGTTCTCTCCAACTTCATTCCTACAAAATAGCATCCTCTTACACAACAAACTAAAGTACATTTTTCTGTCCTGTGGTTGTTACATGACAACTTTCCCCTTAAGTAAACAGCTAAGAAAAACAAGAAAAAAAAAACATTCAGAGCTGGAAAGACCGTTTCTGCCCTTTTGAAAAATAACAGAAATGTCTATGCTGTGGTTCCAGCTTGTAATCACACTGTTAATTCATGCTGCTCTGGAAAATGTCATCACTTCAACCTGATGCCCTGCATCCATTTTACCTCACATAGCAGGGACATCATCACATAATCAGAGTGAGGTGCTTGAAAGGCTGAATAGATATATGTGTTTAAGAGGCAGTACTAGGAAGGGGTAATTTGGCTGTCATCTAATGTGATGTGTGCTGTTTTTCCAAATCCCCCTGCAGATGTGTACCTATTTTGTTCTGTGGATATTGAGCATGTATTTATAATTGTGCAAACCTGAGCCTAATCTCTTAAACACGTGTCTAAATCAGCTCCTCAAGGCCACTAATATGCCTCCTGCATTAACCAATGGGGCTGATTAGCACCCTAATAAACAGTCTCACACCACTGGGACTTTTAAGGATTAGACAAGAGCCAAACCCAACAACCTCAGTAAATTCAGACGTACAAATCCTTAGAAGAGCTGTGGATGTTTTGCCTGATTTGATTTCCAGGCGGAATTTCCTTGATGGCAGCTTTGCTTCACAAGTATTACCAGACCAACTGGAATTTTGCTCTTATACTGGATTAAATCAAAGCTGTTTCCCAAGCCCAGATATGTTTTTACTTAAACTGTATTTAAAGACAGCAAATGGTTTGTAAAAGTATTTCTACCTCTAAACATTTTGCATTGTCTTATGTTACAGCAACCAACTTAAACATATTTTATAGTTCTTTTATCTGGCAACATGACTCTATGATGTGACGGAGATCTAAGCTGGGACTTCTTCTTTATAGTAGTTGTCATAAAATTTGGTCTGTTTGGTCTATTGTGGAATTCAGAGTTTTTACAAATCTCTTTTGTTCTTTGCGTTTATTTAGGTCCTTGCCCCCTTCCTTTGGTCAAAACAAAGACAAAGTAGCAGAACTATGTTTAAATGATATGGTAAAAGTATTCGCCCATTGCAGACCTGGCATAATATAACTACCATGCCAAATTAACAACCTGGGCAGGTAGAGTATTCATCAGAAGAGCAGCTAAGAATCACTTGGTAGATCTGGAGGAATACCAGAGATCCACAGAAAAGGTTGGAGAATCTGTTGACAGGACAAATGCTAAATCCTGTCAGTAGTTTGCCGCAAGCACTATAAGTAATTCAAATCTGGAGTATTCCATTTCTGATTTTGGCCTATGTTAGGGACAAGACACAAAAAGTAAGTTTATCTCCAGATGTTCATACTGGATGGAAACTGATTATAGGTTATTCTACAAAATGTTGACTGAGCGAGTGAATGCAACTCAATCCGTTCTTTTTATATTTTATGATTTTGTTGTATGTAATTCTTCAAAATTATGTATTACATTGTGGTGGTTTTTTTGTTGTTGTTGTTTTTCAAATAAAGTCAGTGACAATAAATTGCCTGTAATGTTTAACTTTTTTTTTTAAATCGTAACACAATGTTAAGTCTTAGTGTTTCTTTAACTTGTTTTTCAGAAGGAGTGTTCTAATTTCATTCGAGTCCTTCAACCATATAACCAGACCCATCTGTACATCTGTGGTACGGGAGCCTTTCACCCCATCTGTGCTTATCTGGAAATGGGCAAAAGAGCAGAGGTATTTGATCATTTAATTTACCCAAAAGTAATTAGACAATCCTTTTTTTTATCTGTGATGTATGGTTATTTAAAAGGTCATTCAAATAAATAAATGATTTTTAACAAATGTGGCAACAGTGCCGCAGGTTCTGAAACATCTGCTGCAGCAGAGTTCAGTTACAATAATTATCCTTCCATTTGTGCTGTATTTTGCATGAGAAAAGAGGTGGAAAGAAAGGTTTGCAAATAGTTCAGTTGTAGCACTTGGGTATTAAACATATTTTCTCTTATATGAAAGATTAATCAGTTTTTTCAGTAGAGGTCTGCAGATTAATCAGTGTACCAGCATAAGTTCTACCAGCCAATAGTGGGGAGAGCTGAGTGTCTTGTCTTAAACATTTGTTCACTTGAGCTTGAAGAAGTGTTATTATTTGGAGATTATGTATCTTATCCATTTGCGCTCTTATTCTACTTTATTCTCCATTATTTTATTATCTTCTTTTAATTGTTGCAGAAACTGTTCCTAACCTGTGGCAGAACAGCCCAACGGTGTTACAAAAAATATAAAAACATGACTCACTGCTCATGTCGGTCTGAATTTGTTTTGCATCCCAGCCCAAAATAGCAGTCTATTATAAGAGAGAATTGTAACTTAAAACACAGACTATATCTGCACCTTTAACTGGGCTTATATGTGGCTTTCATTACCCCCAAGATGAACTTTGACCCCCTTTCACCACAGGACAACATATTTCGACTGGCCTCCCAATTTGAGAATGGAAGAGGAAAAAGTCCCTACGACCCAAAAATGCTTTCAGCGTCACTGCTGCTTGGTGAGTTTGATCAGCGCCTTTATCACCTCCCAAAAGTGTCATTCTTTGTAGAGGTGGTTGTTCATTTCTGAGAAATTTCTCATTGGTAGACGGAGAGCTGTATTCTGGAACATCTGCTGATTTCATGGGAAGAGATTTTGCCATTTTTCGTACCCTCGGAGTTCATCATCCAATCAGAACTGAGCAGCACGATTCAAGATGGCTAAATGGTATGAGAAACCTTTTTCTTTTTTAATCCCTAACAACGTTGGCACTTTTTTCATCTTTCATTGTATTAAGATTTAATGAAAGCACACACTTTGTTAAGAAATTATTAACTATGAACCAAATGCTTTTTATTTAGTATCAGATATCAAGAAAAACATTTTTACTTTGAAAAAAAAGCAAAACCAAAGTTTCAAAATGTAATCCATCAGCTTTCAGTATTAGACCACCAACATATCATAGTGATGATTTGTGTTTGTTCAATATCCAATTACTGAACTGGGTTGGTTTCTTTAAACATACTATTATAATTATGATCAAATCTCCTGGGAAAATAAGGAAAACAAATGCAGGTTCAGTGTGCCTGGATCAGTTCTAGCCTCTTTGAAAGAAAAAAAAAGCTTACTTTTAACTTCAGTGGTTTCTTTTTCTTTGAAACTACCTAGGCCAATTACTGTCGGAAAATAACTTAAGATGTTGAGAAATCCGCAAAATTATGAGGATTATATGTGGATAGATTAGAAATTGTGGATACAAAATAAAGCAGATGAAAAAAACTTTTGTAAATTTTAAATATCAACAGGCGGGTTAACCAGATTTTCTGCCAACTTTTCAGTAAAAGCACCTTTTTAAAAAAAACACTGCTGATCGTTTCATTAGACTGAGGTTTTCCTTTTTAGTTAAGCCTCGAGTCTTGAAACATTTCCATTCATACGTAGACATCAGATATTTTAGCTCATTCAAAGAGTCCCTGGATTTATCTTGTGCTAGTAAGATTAGAGCTGCAGTGAGGGTGATTGACTCCTGAGTCTTTATGGCTTTCTATCACCAACGCAAGAGTACTGAGGAAGCAACAGAAGGTCAGTTTAAACTTTTCCCTCAAGCTTTGCCATCCTTTTCCTCCCTCTTTCCCACAGAGCTAATCCACTGTCAGCTGTTTTCCTGAAGTGGAGTCAAATTCCTTCCAGTTCCTCTCAAACCACCCATACAATCCCAATTCCAAATACTGGTCTTGGTGGTGCTGATTACTGTGACATATTAATAGGAGTCATTTAAAAGAGAGACGTCTTTGTTACAACACTAATCCCCATCAATCTTTCACCTTGTTCAAACAAATATGCCAGGGATTGCAGCCATTTGGCTTTGCAAAATCCAACAGTGTCTTTACAAAGAGAGATTGTAATTGCATGGATTACTGGGGAGGGGCTGTTCCATTGAGCCTTTATCATCAAGGATACATAATACTCGAATGTAACAAGAGCAATAAATGGGAATGAATAAGTAATACCAGATAGTTAAAGGATTTAGGGTGAAATGAAAGTTTAAAGTTAGGTAGGTTTATTTACGCATTTCATCAAGTACTTATTCACTTTGATATTGGTTAAAATATCCCGTGAATAAAAGAGCTCTTTTGTTGATAATCAATGCGATTAATTAAAAAATGCTTTTTGGGGCTTAAAGGATTTCTGATTGTTTAATTGAACAGCATATTATCATTGTGATAGGGTCTTGAAGGGTATATATGATTTATAATGGAGGTCTCGCACCAACACGGTGCTTATAAATCTGCTCCACACTTTGGCTGCACTCTCCTTTATCACAGTTACTGCATATCCTACAAGGCTGCTGGGATGTAACATGGCACTGCCTGTTTCTACCCAGCTAACCACCAAGCTTTTCAGGCACAAACTCAATTTACGCTTTGCGATGCCTTTTGTGGTTGTGGTAACTTTCTGCTTGCACGGTACCTAAGCCCCGAAAATCCAGGCTTTTCCGATTAGCCTTGATATCCTCTTAAGCTTATGGTAATTTTATATTTATCCAACTGGTATCTAGGATAATAAGAACCATGTGTTGGTAAGGATGTGGTATGAAAACGGGGCTTTTGGTTGAATCTAGCTCTGGTGTAGGTAACGTCAGAAAGTTCAGCAAAATGGCATGAAGTGCAGGGTATCTAGAACTTTACTGAGCCTTTAAGCACAAAATACAATGAAAGGAAATTGTTTCAGGGTTTTAATAGTAACAAATGTTACATGAATTAAGATTACATTTAAAAAAAGGATTAAGAAATGACGATTAAAATCATAAAATACACGAACGAAAGTTCTGGAGGTATAAAGATTTTGGGTCTCATGGTCAAAATGTGCCTTAACTTAAAATTTTCTAAAGGTTTTTATGCAGTCATGTTACTGTATTTTCTCTTTGTTTGTAGTTAAAACTTACCCAAAAAGAGTAATTTTTCTTTTGTTGCATTGCCATGAAAAGATCATAGTCCCCGACAGAAACAGTTGTCAGACAACATATTGCTTCCTTTATTTTGAAGACCATGTTAAACCGTGGAAATCCTTAATTGTTGGAGAAAACTGATTAATTACAACAAAAAGCATCCAGTTCACACACAACTCACATTATATATCCATGACACCTAAAAAAAATTCTTAAATAGAATACATGGTACACCATTTAGGGTATCCCTTAACATTACAGTTTTAAGGTTAAGGCTTGCATAATTATAAGATGTCGTTTATTCTCCAGATCCCAGATTTATCGGAGTAAGCTTGATCCCTGAAAGCGACAACCCTGAGGACGACAAGATATTCCTCTTTTTTAAAGAGAATGCAATGGATGGAGAGCACACTGGGAAAGCTACGATCGCCAGGATAGGACAACTGTGTAAGGTAACAACTAAATTGTTATGAAATAGTAATGGAAAAGATCTTAGCTGCTTTATTCTTTTTGGGGGTAACTCACATATATAGGAAAAGCTGAGCCAAATGTAATTTCTCTCTGCAGAATGATATGGGAGGTCACAGAAGTCTTGTAAACAAGTGGACTACTTTTCTAAAGGCTCGGCTCATCTGTTCAGTTCCAGGGGTCAATGGCATTGATACACACTTTGATGAACTGCGTAAGTGTGGTAACGTCATTTGCAAAAACCAAAAAAGCAACTTTCGATGGTCATCACTTTAAAAATATGTTTTTCTGTTTATTTCTGATTTGTAGAGGATGTATTTCTCATGAGCTCCAAGGACCCAAAGAATCCAGTTATTTACGCTGTATTCACTACTTCCAGGTACAGACCCTTCATACAATGACCTTCATTCTCTGCACTGAAAGGCTTAAACTCTCAAATAGCGTGACAAATTCTGGCCATATCATATTTGCTTTGTTGTTTTTTCTGCAAGGAGTAAAGGAGTACATGGTTTATTTCTGTTGGCAAAACCTGCTATTTTTGTATGTGATATAAGCAGGCTTTTATTTTCCTATAAAGTAAACATTGTATTCATATATACATGTTTAGTATAATTTTGCTAGCCTTTCAGCTTTAAACATAATGTGATTGACCAAGTATGGCTCCCTCAAAATGTCCATACAGCACTCCTTTAATTCACTTATAGTTGTCCTGTGGTTGTGTTCCTCTCCAATCCAAAACCTTCGCATCTCTCTATTTAGGAATTACTTTTATCCATTTTCCCCATCCCATGCTACCTGTATCCTATCCCTTTGAAACCTTTCCAAAGCTTGATGAGAAAATAAGATTATGGCGCACGAGGGAGCCAGAGAAACATGATATTCACTTAACGGGACTACACGTTCCTCCCATGGCCACCACCCCAGCCATGAATGGGGATTTTTAGGGGCCGGGTGTGGCTCTTTTGAAGGATCTGTAGAAGTTAATTCATGAGAGAGGCAGATAAGTGAACTCAAATGGCACAGATGGTGGCACTTATCGTAATTATGGCAAATTTGCATTCAGTAAAGGAGGAGGGGGATATCTTTGCGTTCACTGCTGTGTGTGAAGGGCTTGAAAAGAGGACAAACACATCCCCATCAATCACAGCCAATGATAAGATGAGCGGAATGGAACAGCACTGCAAGCTTACACATATGGACGTGCGCTTTGCATTACCACACCCATATGGCTTTCTTCTGCTGAGACTGGTGCATTTTGGTTGGCATCCAATTATGTATTCATGCCTGCTACATATATTTATATATATATTTATATATGCTTATATATATTTACTTTGAAATTTTAATTGTGGGGCATTGAATTATTAAAGTGATTCAATTGTTTGTTTGTTTTAAATGGTTGATTTCCCTGATATGAATAGGGCAGACACTCAGGAACAGGCTTTTAATATCATTGTTTAATGAGGCACATGGAAGCCGCCACTGACAGATCAATGTCAGATTGTGTGTGTTTCAGCATGTTATTTTGGTTCTGCATCTGCATAAGCACACGCCGGCTCATCTTCCTAAGCACACATATTGGAAGTGCCTACTTTTTGCCCCTGGAGTTAATTGAATTTCTTTGTAATTAAAATTTCCAAATGCTAATCCATTCATCTTCTATGCTTTAGTGAATAATGCCGGCTGTGTGTGTAAATCATCCACATACCTAATTAGCATTATACAAATTCCCATCTCAGTCAGCAAGACAAAGACCTTCGTTGATGTTCCAGAGACATTTGGTTTCTTAGCTGCGCTGAAGATTTGCTTCACAAAATAAAATATCACACAAGGGCATTTGTCAGTGGATGAAATGTTGGAAGTCACTGAATAAACTTGTTTCCGGTTATTAACTATTAATTCTTTAATATATTTTTTAAGTAAGTTAATTGCTAGCTCATATTTTTGTCTTTACAGTTAGAATAAAATGCCTTTTATTGTCATTATACACATTGTACAATGAGATCCGCTTAAATAAGAATACTGTGTATAAAAATATTTGTTTTCTCTATTAAGGTAGTTTATTAGGTAGGAACAATCATAGAAGGACAGTAAAAGGAAGGATGATTACAGGAAGAAAGGAACGCAATGAATTATATTTTCTCACTCCAGTCTAAAGGAATAAAAACTTTAAAAAAAGAATGATAGAAAATAATGCAAGGAAAGAAAAGAGTATGAACCAATTGTAGAACTTAAAAAGAAAGTATGATTTGAAGAACATTCAAAAGAAAGAAGAATTTAAAAAATACAGGGCAAAATGGATGGACAAGGTTAGGTAGGCTGGTTTGATTGGACAAGGTTAGTGAAATGGATACAGCTTTTAAGCATTGAGATCAAAAAAAAGTCTGGAAACACAAATTGTTTACCATAGTTCATTTAATCCCTTCATACTTTTCCAGGACTACACAATTCTCAAATCAAATGCTGTACGTTTGCGGACCAAGTAGGAGCCCTGAAAAGCTGTAAAAAGAAAAAAAAACTTTTATAGCATTGTATGGTAATTGACTTAAACTCACACTGCCACAGTATGTTGTTATGATCTTGTAATATTTCTCTGGGAGTTACTAAATGACCCACATATGTAAGGTAATGCTCAAAGTGCTGGAATCTGTTTGACCCCGACGAAGCATTAAATGAATAGGTCCCCCCCCCAATACACACTATTTTTCCACATGACTCTTCAGCATTGCCGGTTTGTAACTCATATGAACAGAAAAGGCAAAACCCCCTCCATCTGGCACAAGCAAAGGCTAGCAAAAATATTGGAAGGGATTTTAAGAAAGGCTCTCTAGCAAGTCTAAGGTTTTGTTGGTGGTGTGCCCAAATTCCTGTCTGTTCTCACAGGGCTGAAAACAGTCAGAGAGAAGTTCCAATCTGTCATCTAGTACTTAGGTAGCGACAGCTTCACTCCTCTTCATCTTTGTGTGATGAAGGGTCATTTTGTCTTCTTTCCTCAGAATTCCTCAAGATCCTAATCCCTGCCTTGTGTCCAATCATTTATGAATCCCTCTTGTTTGTCCATAATAAACCCCACCACCCCCTTATTCCCTTCTCTACTTTTGCCCTCTCACCCTGTCTATTTTTGATTTTCTCTCTCAACAGCAACATATTTAAAGGCTCAGCAGTGTGTATGTACAGCATGGCAGACATCCGCAGGGTTTTCTTGGGTCCCTATGCCCACAGAGATGGGCCAAATTACCAATGGGTGCCTTTCCAAGGGAGAGTGCCCTACCCGCGCCCTGGCACTGTGAGTCTTAATCTACATTATACACAGATTTATTTATTTTTTGTCTGCAGTACATTTTCACCAGACTTACAATAGATAAATGCAAAAAAACAGCTTCACTTTCTAACATTGTAGTGCCCCAGCAAAACATTTGGCGGTTTCGACTCCACCAAGGATCTTCCCGATGATGTCATCACTTTTGCCAGGGTTCATCCTGCCATGTACAATCCAGTGCACCCGATTGGGGGACGCCCCATCATGGTTCGAACGGATGTGGACTACCAGTTCTCTCAGCTCGTGGTGGACAAAGTTGAAGCAGAGGATGGGCAATACGATGTCATGTTCATAGGCACAGGTGCAAGCATTACTTATGACAGGTTTTTGAGACCAGCCACTAGAAGTTCTTGTGAATCAATAAGCAAATTGTATGAATGTTAATTTAGTAAGTGACGCAAATGATTCCACAACAGACCCACAGTGGCTTGCAAACAGCAAAGGACTTGAGGGTACTTCATAAGAATGTAGGTCCTAAAAAACAAACATTTTGAAGTTTTTAAGCTTTTAAAAGCAAAAACGATGAAAAGCGTGGCCTTCTTAGAACAGCTGGATTTATTACACCTAGGTTAAATCTATATATTTATTTGGGGACTTTTGAAGGCAGTCTGCTGCACTGGATTTAATTCAGGGTATCTGAGTAAAAAGAAGTTATTAGAAATGAACACAAAACCCTCTAGATTTTAAATCACCAACACATTTAGAAGATTTTTCTTAGTTCTCAATCATGCAATACTTTGTGTTGGACCAAATCCAAATCTAGAAAGTTGTTCTTAGCTGGTTGTATTTGCTGTGAAGCGAATAAAATGCTAAATATTTATGTTTCAGCTTTGTTTTCATGACTTCTGCCTTAACTTTTCATTCTTTCCCAAGCTCACCTTACCACAGAAATGTCCGCCACACTCAGTCTATTCCCTTGTTGACAGAAGGGGCACCAATGGCCAAATGTGATTGCTGCATTTTAAAATGTTTAAATGTGCCGTATTGGACTATGAAAGAGTGGAAGTGTGGGACAACCGTCCTAAAAATGTATAGCGTATTTAGGCAATTTGGATAAGTTAAAGTATTTAATAAAACCAAAATAAAATAAGTCAGATATGTTTAGTCATTGCCATTTTTTTCTATGTTTTTTTCAGATATGGGGACAGTGCTAAAAGTAGTGACAATTCCCAGAGAGAGCTGGCATGACCTGGAGGAGGTTGTGCTTGAGGAGATGACTGTCTTTAGGGTAAGAGTCTGAGAACTGAGCGATGTGTGTGTGTTTCTACTATATTTTCTAAAGTATCACGATGAGTATCAGAGTTCTTTTTTGTTGAGCGGATCTGCGTTTCCTTGCAATTCCCTATTTTTAGTCACTCATATTGTTAACTTCATGCCTTGTGTTTGTTTTGTACAGGAACCTACACCCATTACGGCTATGGAGCTTTCCACCAAACAGGTAAATGCTTCTTTTCGCACATCCTACTATTCCAGAAATGCCCAAGTGTAATAGATGATTAAATGTTTGTTGGGTGTTAGAGATTATTTTTGAGATAATGCACCGTCTAAGAACAAAAACCCAAAGCCACCTTCTTTTCTTTGTAAGTCCTTTTCCAGCTGAGCCACGCAGGAACATTGATTTTTATGTGCTCGCCTTTTCTTTCACTCCCACAGCAACAGCTGTACCTTGGCTCAGCCCTGGGAGTATCGCAGATGTCTTTACACCGCTGTGAGGTGTATGGGAAAGCTTGCGCCGAGTGTTGCCTGGCCAGAGACCCTTACTGTGCTTGGGATGGAGCTGAGTGCTCCAGATACTTTCCTACCGCCAAGAGGTAGGAGCATAAACACATTTCAAACTCCTCTTTCAACTTTGTTTGTCCTTTGAAAGGAAATTGTCTTTTTTTTTCTTCCCTGGGAGCTAAATATTAGACTTGGACCTCCACTGGCATTTTAGCAAAAAAAAATAAAAAATTCAAATGCCAAACCACCTTAACATGAAAGTAATCAGATTATTAGACAGGCAAGAAAAAAAACAAAGAACACTTTCGTTAAAAACACCCATGTACAAGTATGCACTCCAAGAAATACAATCCGACAACCTGGGTTAGTATTTCTGCCAGCAGCAATTTTGTGTCCATCACCCTACAGCCAGGCTACACACACACACACACACTTATAAATGTACATACTCCGGCTCACATGCACTAAATTATAGCTAACAGGAGCTGTCTGACCACTTCATCCTGCAGCCATGAGGTATGAACACCCTCAAATTACCCTTTGCTGTAACCAGCAGGCTTGCGCAGACCGCTGCAGCTCTCACACACGTCGAGCAACACCAGCCCTTTGTCTACTCGTTCCTCTAGAGCTTCTCACACCAGCAGAAGTAGGCCAGTGAGTTTACTCCAGACTGGCTGGGTTACAACCAAGATGGCACACCCCATGGTTAAAGTCCGGGGCCGGCTCCTCTCAGTTCTTGTCCACATTATTTTCCTCTCTGAACAAGAACCAGACACAAAAAGACAGGAAATATATTGAGCACCCCTTATTTAAAAAAAAAAAAAAAATCACATTACAACCACAAACTTTAAAATATGTTTAGTGGATTATTTAAATTAGATACTTTTAAATACGGCATGCATTTGTAATTGGCCTCTTTTAATTTAATTGTAAACAAAAACCAAGTTGCAAGTTGTATATCTTGCACTGTAATTTAATCCCTTGTGTAGAATACACAATGTTTACTGAACATTTTGATCACGTTTTTTATTTATTTATTTTTTTTTGGTTTTCTCTTCTCAGTGTCATTCTGTGCAGCCCTCATGTTGAGCTCACCCCATTCTTTTTATTACATCACAAGTCGGCCTGTCAACAATTTCAAACCGTGACTGCTAGAAGCAGAGGGAAACATTCATAGCTAGTCAGTAAAGCCGCTGTATGAAAAGGCCTCACCTACTTGTTAAAAAGCCAAATGACATAGTGAAAATTTCACACAAAAAAAGGACACAAAAAAAAACAATTTTTTTTTTTTTTTTGAGGGACTTGTTTGAGGGGAACACAAATTCTGAATGTGTTACATAATTCAACATAGGGCAATGAAGCATGACATTCCCTTGATCAGCAGGTTTCCACGTTCAAGATTTTTTTGTTTCAATTATCTGACTAAGCAGCGGGATAAAGGTTGAACTAATACAATTTTTTCCTTGGATTTGGTAATATTACCCTCTAGTGTTGGAAAACGAACAGTACAGGCTATAGAACTGGTGTGGTCAGTAGGGGCAACATGAAATGCTTCCCAGGTATGTTTACATCACTAACAATCTTCTAAACTTTTGTTCAATCACAGGAGAACCAGGCGACAGGACATTAGAAATGGGGATCCGCTCTCACAATGCTCAGACCTTCAGCATCATGGTATTCAAGACTACCACCCACACATGCTCACACTCCTTTTTCCATTGGTACCAGGCAGTTCTCATTGTTTAGATTGTCTGTTGCTGTTTTAATTTTCGCAGATGATATGGATGGTTTAGGAGGCGGCGTAGAAGACAGGAGTGTGTATGGTGTCGAAAACAGCAGCATGTTTCTGGAGTGCAGCCCCAAGTCTCAAAGAGCACTGATTTACTGGCAGCTGCAGAAGCCTAGTGATGATCGCAAACAGGAGGTCTGTGCGCACATCTATTAAAATTTTTGTCATTTTTGTCTTTTTAATAGGAAACATCCTCAAAGAATAGGGATATTTTTTGATTTAAATAATGTGCCTCTGTATTTAAGTTTATAGATGATAATAAATCCACATTAAACCATAATTATTTTTGGAATATAATGTTAACAGACAAATAACCTTTTCCCCTCTGTTTCTATTCTCTGAGCAAAGATCTATAATCCATTGAACTGGAAGTGCACAAATCCTGGGTGTGGATGTTTAGGGTCACTTTTTGACCCTGGGATGTATTTACGTTTAAGGAAAAAAAAGGATTTTCACTCTGGAGATATTTTTCTAGGTGGTCAGTGAGAGTATGTTGTTTCAGGATCCAGTGAGAAAGAGAAATAGGATACAGGAAACCGAGTTGAGTTGCAAAGCCAGTCTAAAGGTTTATCTGATGCAAAACAAAGAGTTTTTATAGAAAAAAATTTAACAGTCTGGTATGTATTGAGGTAAAAAGAGTGGATGTATTTTATGCAATCTACCAACACAAAGTGATAAATCATTGTGAGATGGAAAAATGGGATACATGGTTTGAAGTCAGAAAAAGGAAAAGTTGTGACAGGTGCCTTTTTACGCAGTTTCATCAGCAGCTGTTTTAAAGCTATCCCAAAAAAAGTAAAGCTAAATAATAAAGAAAGAACTATTTCTGCAGTAATCTAAAGTTATTATTTCTAACATTAAGGAAATTACCTTTCATGACTAAAATGTTTTTAACTTCTATTGTCATGTCTTTGTGTTTTTATTTCAGATTAAGATTAATGATCGGGTGCTGCATACCGACCAGGGCCTGTTGATCCGCAGCCTGTCTCTGTCCGACACAGGAGTTTATCACTGCCAGGCGGTGGAGCATGGTTTCATTCAGCCCCTGCTGCGTCTCAACCTGCAAGTCATCCCCACCCAGAAACTGGAGGACATTCTGCCAGGGCTTTCTGGTGCAGCAGGCGGTGCAGGTAACTCAGCCAAGCACAGGGTGTGGTACAGAGATTTCCTTTCTCTCTTAGACCACCCTGAGCTGAACAGCGTGGAGGAATTTTGTGACAGAGTTTGGAAGAAAGAGCGCAAACAGAAGAAGGTGAAAGCTCCGAACAGCAACAGCAAATCTGACAGTGCTTCAAGCTCCGCAATACGGCCCAAACCTATGGCCCCCACAGCTCAGAAACAGCAAGCCAGCCCACCAAACAGCCGGCAGTGGCTTCAGGCTGGAGATTCAGTGGGTGAAGGGTCAACTCGCAGCCAGAATACCCAGAAAGGTCAACCAAATCTGGGCGCAGCCACTAAAAATGGCCAGAAGACGCAGAACGGAGCAAAGGTGCAGGGTGGTTCACAGGTCACAGGGGGGGCTCGGGTAAGCAGCCAGCATGCGGCAAAGTGGAGACGGATGCAGGAAAACAAGAAAGGACGCAACAGGAGGACCCACGAGCTTCAAAGACCCCCTCGTAGTGTTTGAGAAAAGGAGCCAAGATGCACACATTTCAGCAAATCTACACACATGCAAGCACAAAGCCATGCATCTGCATCAGCACATATTATAGATTGTGAATCCAGAATAATAATAACAATAATAAAAACATCAGCACATTTTCTAAGAAAACATATATGAACTGCATCCCTGTAACAAAAGCAAGACAAATGGATAGAACCTGTGAACAAGACAAGCAGAGGATTGAAAACCAGGATTGCGTTTGGTTAAAATGTGAGAACATGCCTGTTTGCCTGGGATCCATTCTGACCGACACTTTCAACCTCCTGTACATAAGCTACAAACATAAGACTCGGACAGAAAAATTGCAAGTTGGGTCATTTGTTTGACTTATAAGGGCGACAGGAGAGCTGCAAAGACAATGTTAAACGTGCTGACATTTACAAAAGGAGGAGCGAATGAATCACTGCAACCTGTTTCTGTGCGTGGACTTATACAGGGAAAATGGTCGGAAAAACTCCTATTCTAAAGAACATTATACGGAGAAGAGCTGAGAAACAAAAGCGACCCTTAAAGCGAAAAGCAGAAGGGTTCATCTCGACGTGTGCACGCCTTGCACCAGTAGTTTTTAAACAAAGGAAACATGCAAAGTTATACCACTGTGCAGACCAAGTTCTTCATCACACCCGATTCCTCTGAGGCTGGGAAAGCATTGTGCATGTTGTTGTCAATCAATATTTTAATAAGCTATTTTCTTTACTACTTACCTTAATTGAATCTGAACCTTCTGTTATCTTTGCTTCCTATTTGAAATGCCTCCTGGTTCTAGCAGGTGAAACAGTCTAAAAAATAGACAGTTGCAAAGGTTCCCACATCAGTTAAACTTCTCGTCAGAGTTAAAGAACAGCAACAAACTGTTTCATATACTAGTTTGTTTTCCAGATTTTATGTCATAATCCAACAAAGTTGTGAATTACTGTGAGGTGGAAAGAAAGGGATACAAGGCTACATATTCCCCCCCAAGTACAAATCTCTCTCACTAATTTGTAAAATCACCTGATGCAATAACTGTTGAGTCTGTGCTCACATATAAGATTTTGCATGCTGTCAAAAGTGCTTTAATGTAGACTAAGCATCTTCTGTTAAGTGTTACTGTACCCCCTATCTGGCCAGTGGTAAACTAGAGCCTCCATTTATTTACAGACAGAGTTTTTTTAAGTGTTGTTTATATTTGTAACATCTCTACAGTTACCTTTAGCTGCTTTAGTCATTATCGCCTGCCTTGAGAACCCTATCAGGTTAGGTGGATGATTACTTCTTGGAGATTTGCAGCCGTGCCATAAATTTCGCCTTTAGGTTTTGCACAACGTCGGAACTGACATGTCTACTTGTTATTCAAAACTATGACGCTTCCATAGAGTATCTGTGTACCTGTGTCTGTTTTAATTTAAGGGTTTATATGTTAGGAGTGCTGAATAAAACCTTTCATACTTTCCTTGTAAATAGGTTGGAAAACCAAGTATCCTGTTCTTTCCACTTCAGAATTGTTCACTACTTTATTGTTATCACATAAAATCGTAAATAAAATGAGGTTGTGACATGACGAAATGTAAAAACAGTAAAAAAAAAATAAACAACAGAAGGCAGTGCCCCATCTTCCCCTGAATTTCCTCAGTAACTTATGATGTTAATACCTTTTTTTTTAATGAATTAAAACTGGGACAGAAATCCGAGTTTAAAGCTATGCTGAAAACCCAGTCTGAATTGCTTTGTGTACATATATACATCATCCTTTCTATCTGTGTATATACAGTAAATTTACAGTACAGGAGCATCATTTAATTATTATTTATTGTTCTGTTTTTTGTGGAAGGGTTGAATTTATTTTTGATATGATAGTTAGGTTCATCAGTGCATTGGCAAATATGATGGCATCAGCAGCAAAACATAATTGCAGGACCAACCGGCTAAAGTTTTATTGAAGAGTGAGGAAAGTATTGACTTCAGCTCAGCTTTTTGTAGATTCATTAATCACCCATTTGACAACGATAAGCACAATTTTATCTCTTTTGCCTTTCATCATGTCCTCTTTCTCTCTCTCAATCCATCCGCCATGTCCTCATTTCACCTTGTAACTGTTAAGTGTAAGATAATTCTCTGAACTGAAATACATTAGCTGTGAATCTCTGTAAGAAATAGTGGAGAATATTGTTAAATCTACTCTGAGGAGAAGACACGTTATACTGCATGTGAATGCTACCTTACAGTAAGTGCATCTTTTTTCTATTGTCTTTTTACGTGTTTTGTGTGAGAGGTAAAATTCCCTTGAACATTTTTGTCTTTTTGCCAAAACAGTGTTATGAAAAACAAACACTCTGGCCAAAGCCATTAAGGATCTTTTCTCCCTTAATCTTGATTCGAAGATGGAACCTGCTGTGTCCTCCCCCACCCGTCAACTTGACTAAAGTCAAATTTTGATGCAATAAATTAGAGCAGATAGTGTTCCACAAAAAAAAAAACACTCAGTCTCTCCCTGAGAATTAAAAATACAATAGAGCAGAGAATTACCGCTGCTGTGACACAGTTCTTTCTGGCATGCATTCAGTTCTCTAAATAAACATCTCTGTTACAAAAAAAAATGTTTTCTGTTCTCTCCTTTCTTACAAAAATCTCCTTCAATGTTTAAATTAAGGAATATTTCTGCATTTGTTAGTGTTGCAAGCTTATTGCAGCTCACACCTTTGTACAGCCAATCCAATCGTATTGCTTGAGGCTTCCCCGCTGAACCCTTGTCAACTTAACCAACCTCAAGATTGAAGACTCTTGGTAAGTGACTAAGTGTAAGAGGCTAAAAGGGCTCGAATAAGGTTAATAAGGGGCATGACATTGGAACACATGGTACCTTGTACACATCAACAAATGACCATGGGTTTGAAAGTAATTACACTGAAGTATATTAGGAAGCACTTGTCTAAAAATAAATACAAAAATTTCAGGTTATAAATAACCCTTGAGTTTTGTTTTTTATCTGTGAGGGGAACTTTGGCTTAAATGCAACCACAGCATCACCTAGTGGTTCATGGACAAAAGGTTTAGTGCTGTCGTAGCCAACACCTGCCTTCAGAGGGCAGTGTCCTTTATTTTTCAAATTTATAATGAAAAACAATAAATTACAATTGATAGTAAGTATAAATATTTTGTGAATTTTGTTTAAAATCAGTAAACTTGTTCCAATAGTAAGGAATAACATAGCCATTAGTCTCTCTTTCACCTTTGTAAAAATGTAAAATGCCAATAGTGTTTGGGAAAATCTATATTCTTTAGTGAAAATAAAAACAGAAAAAACTATTTGCAAATCTATAAACAAAAGTTTAGGAATGTGTGTACATAAAAAAAATAGACTATGATTTAAAAAAGTGTTAAATTCTTCATGCTCAAAAATCTCTGTTACCAACAGGTATTGGAGGTTGAATATTGTTAAGGAGTTGTACTGGTTAAACAAAATGCCTCAATGAGTCAGTCAATCTGATTGGTTCAGTTAGATCAGGAAATCACTATAAGGAATATTAACCTACTGTATTCAATTATTTAAAAATGTGACAATATGTAAAACAATATGGTTGGATAGGCTACCTTGGGAGATTAGAGTAATGTTGCACTGTTTTTTTTCTGTCATATCTCATATTTGCTTTTTTCTTTACAGTTAGCCTAAAGCATAAAAGACTATACGTAAACCTACAATATATAGCAGGGATCAAAATCAGCCTTCAAATGATTTTAAAAAGGTGGATTTCAAAGTATTTTATAATTTGCTAATGTTTAATAGAACCATAGGCTAAACAGCAAAAATGTCCCTCTGATTATCATACCTGCAACTATATATGTGTAGTTCACATAATCTGTATTCCAAAAATAGCTTGGATCAAGAAATAAAACAAATCATCATAAAATTATATTCTGAAAAGCTAAAGTTTCTAACAATTATGATTATTTAAATATCAACACATAATGATTTAATTTCTCTTTAGAATAAGATATTTTGATATATTTTGATTACTTTGGAAGTTATGTTACTTTACTGCATCATAAAATTAACATTTATTATAACATTTGTACAACACATAGAAACACAGTCTTAAACCATAATACATGCACACAAAAAGAAACAATTTAAAATTGGTAAAAGAAAAATGGTGTAAATCATAGTTTTTGGTTTTTTGTTTGTTATTTTCGTTTCAATGTTTGCTTTTTGTGTATAAAAAACCAGCAGAGGTCTCTGTTTTAATCCCTGTCGTTACTTATTAAAACAGTTTAACTCTCACAATGCCTTTATTCCTACACAAAACTTAAGTTTATGCTGTAACGTGCTGACCTGTTATAAAAGTTAAAGTCGTGAAATTCAGGCAGCAAAAAGTAAAGAGTAAGAAAGTGTGCCATAGACGTGTGTGTTTGTGGTGCCGGCTGAAGTGATTAGAGTGGTGCAATCATGTTTCTGTCTTCGGGGTTTATGAATTTGCTGGTTACCATAACAACTGTCTTTGTATGTGCTGAGTGTTTGTCTTAGTCTTTACAAGAGTCATTCTCTGCCTTTATTCAGCAGATTTTATTAGTGTCTGTCTTTCTATTGTGTGCTGTGTACACATTCAGAGCTGCTTTCTTGTTATTGGTTCCTTATATCTGTGCAAGTGTATTTCAACTTTTTTGCATTTAAAAAAAAAATCTTTGGAGGTCTTGGTTGGTAAAATATTTCCATACAGATTTATAAGTGGGACAAGAAAACAGCTAATTTGGTACATTTTACAAGTGGAAGCGGGCAGAAATATCTCTTTCTACTAAAGACCACTGTAAAAACTAATTTCTGTGGGATCATGACATATTAATTTAACAAACGTATGTGCCTGTGTGTCTGCACAATCAGAGCTTCTCACAATCTTGAAAGTGGGTTTTATTAAGAAGCTTTCCCTCTTCCCCTTGAGTCAGCTTGAAGAACTGTGGGAAATAAAGACTGTTTGTAAGCAGCAGCGGGATCATCAGCTCATTAAGAGGTTTAAAAACATTACATTACAACAACATTAGATCATAGTTATTATTCATTTTTCTCCTTTCTCCTATGTTTTTCACTAGCCCTTGTAAGCTGGCCACCAACCAAAAATGTAAGCAAATGATACTCTATAGTCGCATATATTAAATTTATAGTAATTCTTATCAAAGATAATTTCCACGGCACAACTTACGATCACCCACGGCACACTAGTGTGCCAGGGCACACTGGTTGAACAACACTGAGGTAAACCCTTGACTTCGACAGGAACTGAACCGAGAAATCTAAACTTAGCACAGAAAGGTTTATAATAATTGTAAGTCTCCCAATCTACAAAACATTTATTACAATTTGACACGTGCATCTTCTTCTAAAAATCCTATGAAGAAAAATAAATAAAATATTTAAAACACAAGCTTACATTTTAATCAATACCCCAAAAACAGTCTGTCTTAGATTGATAGAGTGATCAATGCCCTAATCCTGTACTGATTCACAATTAGCTACTGGGTTACAACCAAGCACTTCTGCCAAAGCCTGATTTTACTGAAACTGTATTAGCATTTGGAAAGTTACCTCTGGACTCCTGGTGGAATTATTTTATGTAACTCCCTAATTATCTTCATATTGTGCTGTGTTTGTTTACATATCCATGCTTGATTTAGTCATCACTATGACTCATCTGTGCTTAGTTCATTTACTCAGGGGACTTTCCCCCTCATTGTAAAAAGTGATGATGCCTGAGTCTGTCGCACTATGTTGACAACAAGCGTGAGCTGTTACAGATTCAAGAGAAGTGAGGGAGAACATATGGCTAAACTGGCTATCAAAGCAACGTCACTTTAACAATATCTTTCACTCTTCTCTTTCTAAAATAGGACCTTTCTCCCTGAGGGAGTACTTCTCTTCTCAAGATGAATAAACCTTTAGATCCCCAGTGAAAATCCGCTGATGTCAATAAGTTGCATAAAAGGAACAAACACAAAGAGGAAAATATCTTCTGGGTAACTGCTGAGCCTTGACTTTATAGGATGGAAGAAACTCTATTAAAAACCAACATAAACCACTACCAGTTTGGCCAATAACTTTGTCACAAAATCCTTTAAAAAGCACTGAGACAGTTTAATTTAAAGGCTTTCTATAGTTACATAAAATACTGTTGTGATCAAAATTATGCGTCAGCTAATAAGGTATTGCTTGTGGAAAACATTATTATAAAAAGTTATATAATGTTGTAGCTTTGTATTTACCAAAATTATCCTTACAAAATGATAAAAGTCACCCCAAAATGATGCTGCCCCCATTACATTTTGCTGTAGGTATGTTTTTTTGTTTTTGTTTACTTTTTGTACCAAAACTACCTTTTGGGATGTTAAATTTAAGTTTTGGGTTTGGTTTTGTCATGACATGGCACATTTTCCTCCAAGATTTTAGCAGATTATAGGCAGTTCTGGATGTTTTCTTTGGAGGGAATGGCTTCTTTAGTCTGACATATAGAGAATGTGGGAAGTAAATTTCACACTTCGAACACAGTCAGTGGCTTTTGAAAACCACAAATTGGTGACTTTCATCACTTTTTCTGGTTCTTATGGAATACTCCAAAAACATGCAATCCTTTCCTGGTTATTACATTTCAAATAGGAGATCCTGTTGATCCTTAATACCCTCTCCGTGAATTTTGATTACAGCTTAGCCTATTTCGGATTAATCAGATTCTCTCTGAGAAATGGCAGGAGTGAACTAAACTTATACTAATAAAATTAAATAAAAATGATAAATCATTTGTTTAATTTGTAGTTTAAGGGCATGCACAATTGTAAAACCAGGTTTATCTTTTTTATTTCTCTGGTATAAAGAAATTAGACTCATTTGTTTTTAGGTTGAATTATTTTATTTATTTAATTTCATTTCCTAATCTATTTTTATTAGCATTTCCTTATATTAAAGACAAAAATCAAAGTTAAATTGACAGATGTTCCTAATTCAAAAGAAAAGACATTACATTGAGTCAAGTGATCATAGGATAAGTCTACTTTGGCAAAGTTTGGCACTAGAAAAATGTTACTTAATGTTTCTCAGTATTCCCTCATCACCATTTTAATTTTAAATTTATGTAGAAAATAGCCCATCCTGTTGTTACATCAATCACCTGCTGTACTCCTGGCTTTGGAGATTTGGCCTCCAGAAAACAAACAGCAAATCCTATTAAGAGTCCTGCAACACCACAAAGTACCCTTTCCCTGTCCTTTAGCTCATAATCATAACATTCCTTTTAAACTATTCCAGCCCGCACTGATTTTTGTAGTTCACGAATGTAAAAAAAAACATTCAATAGTAGCTGATGCGCAATAAATTTGCAGTATTAAAACAAACACGTGTGAAGATAAACTACGTTATTTGAATATGCTTTATGATTTCTGAACACTCTTGGGTAGAGAGGGAGGTTATTCTGTTTTTATGGATAGAAATGCTTTGGGCAAGGAATTTTTTTTCCCCCCTTCTTTAAAAAAGGCAAATTGTTCATTTGCTGTAAATCCATGGCTGTCACTTGCCGTTTGTTTCTTTTTATATGAATCAACAGATAGGGGTGCAATGATTGAACTTGTTGCCTGAGAATAATTTACCTTTGTGATAAAGTTTATGCTTTCCTATGCCGTTTGTTGCCAGGTGAACCCTCTCCAATGACAGCAAGCTTGAGCTGGACAACTCATGCGTTGCAATGGGTGGAAACAGCTTACCGGGCAAAGCAAAGTGACTGATTGGCCTATCTCTCAGGAGAAAAGAGGATTAGATAGGCTGTTTTAAGTCTGCGCATGGGTGCACCCTTGTTGCGGGGTGTGTGTGTGTGCTCACAGCAGGTGCACCCATCCACATACTGTGAGCATGTGCAGATAGTAAGGTAAAGTGGGGAAAGCAAGAGGAACCTTAGTGACTTTAAAATAACTCTTCATCCCCAGTGGCTCAACAGATGGACAAAAATCACCTCTTTAAACAACATTTGGTTTTAAGATGCTAATAAGGATAAGTGAGACTCAGCCCTAATATATGAGAAATTAACGGTCACCTGCAGGACCTTGTCACCTGGGAACAGACTCACCTTATTATCACTCTTTGAATTTAAGAAGACAGACAAGACCACAAAGAAGGTATGTAACTTTCTATTTGCATACGTTTGGTTAGAAGAAGGACTGGCTTACGCTGTCAAGTAGCTTGTTTAGAAGACCATTTCACAAGGGGAAACCTCTTGTACCTGCAGATGTTATTCTTAAGATTATTAGTAAGTAAGTTCTGTGTGGTATATAATCGAAGCTTGTTTTATTATTATTATTTTATTTGGTCCCATCTCTAGAGAAGAGAAACCTGCCTTCGTCATTGTCTCTGAAGAAATATTCAAATTTAATGAGCTCAGTCTATGCTATCTAGTTACCAGACTCAAGTTACATCAGTGAGGGTAGGCTCCACAAGCACACACATCTCAAAAACACATCGGATTCATCAAAATATATAAAATTCAGAACTTGGTCACATATTCCTTAATATTTCAAGTTTCAAAAAATGCTTACCCTGAAATGTATGTACATAAAATACTGAAAAGAATCCTTTAACTCCACTTGTTTAAGATATTGGTTGTTTAGAGACAGTGCTTTGGAAATCAGTTTGCCCCCTTCGGATTTAGCTTTTTTAATGTTTAGTAAGTAAGTAAATAAAACTGTATTTTTATAGCACCTTTCAAAATATAAATCACAAAGACCTTTTACATACAAATCATATAAACAGTACAAATTTAAGCAAAGGCAGTTTTAAAAAGAAGATTCATGAGAATATAACCTGATTATATATAAAATAAATCGTTTGAAAGATATATTTGGTTCTCATAACAGATTAGCAGATTTGGCAGGAACAACTCACATCAATCTTTTGGTGAGTACTTTCATAATGCTATGGGGGAATTTTTACCCAATGTTCTCTGCAGAATTGTTTACACGTAGCAAGATTGAAGGATTTACAAAATAATCAGTCATTCAGTTAGGTTTCAGTCACAACTTAAACTAGGCTGCTCCAAAGCAGTTATTCAGTTTTTCTTGAGCCATATGTGATAATTACATTTTACATAAGTCTGCTTAGATTGTGCCCATAGACCACCAACCAGACCTTCTCCTTCAGAGGATTTCTTAGAGAGGAGAACTCATTGCATTTTGGCTTCCAAAGGGTTTTATGTTTGCCAGACAGGCCTTTGTATTCCTTTTGGTCATCAGTGGTTTTGGTCTTACAACATAAAAAAGAAATGAACCCTATAATTCTCTTTAGAAAGCTTCACTTTGCCATTGCTACGTATATATTTGCGTGATTTCGGGTTTTAGTAAGGTTCAACCTTTTTATTTTTCAGGCATGTATTTGCAAAATAATTGTTCAGTTCCTAAAAAAGCTGCTTTGCTTTCTTTTGATCAGGCTCACCTGGTCCTAGTTCTGCTAATGAACTCTGCAGCAGATAGAAGCCAATCGGCTTTATCACCTCCTCATCAGGTTTATACATTCTTTTAATTGCTGTCGTGACTGTCACGCTTGCTTCAATTGGTTTCTGTTGGATGCTATTCAGCTACTCTGATGTTTGTCATTGCATTTGTACGTTTTTCTCTTCTTCAAAAACTTTCACTGTTACATTCTGGACCAATAATTTCATACATGATGATAATTCATGGGATCAAGAATCTATTTAATCACTGTTAATTCAGGATTTAACAAAAGTAAATGTTTTGGCTTTCCCCAAGGTTTTCTTTAAAAGTGTACTCAGGTTAGATCACCCCTTTTTGCTTTGCTTCTTACTTACATGTTGTACACATAAACAAACCATATCTTATTCATGTACTTAAACCATTTTTACTAACTTTATTTCTGTTTGTAGTTATTTTTTTATGAATCTAGAGATGATCATAAAAGGGATCAACTTTTACGTATATTAAGATTTAATTGTTTAATATTTTAACGTTCTGTTAGTCAACCTATGCAGCAGACATTTTTCTCCCACCATCAGTTTATGGATGTCAAACATTAATGGAGCAGCTCTACATAGCTCACACTACATAACTGAGCAAACACTTTCTCCATCTGTTAGCAACACCTTCGCCCGAACAGGCGCCAAAACCTCCCTTGCAGTACAGCAAAAACACATATCCTAAAAAATGGTAACAGTGGTACTGAAGTATTTTCCAACCTGCCTTTATAAGTGCGCTTCTCTCTGTCTTAAGCACCACCGTCTTGCCTTCAATCAGCAACTTCACCCGATACACAACTTATGAAACTCTTTCCAACACATGACATGGCCCAATATAAGTGTTATGTAGTTTAGGACACCATTCATTATCGGGATAAAGAACCTCACCAGCTCTCAAAGATGTTTCCCCTTAAGGTGGGACTTTC
This sequence comes from Orestias chungarensis, assembly GCA_032876305.1. NCBI lineage: Eukaryota > Metazoa > Chordata > Actinopteri > Cyprinodontiformes > Cyprinodontidae > Orestias > Orestias chungarensis. Next base: position 380,195 of record JAVLVB010001023.1, on the reverse strand, counting down.
TGAAAGACAGTTCAACTAGGTTGTTTAGCTCTATCCCTAAAGTAAGTGGGAAAAGTGTACATGCTTTGCCAGTGTCCAATCAAACCTCTCCACCAGGCCATAACTGTGTGGGGATTTGATGTGGTGTGGATCTTCTAAGCATTTGTACATGGCAGTACATACTCTGCCCCAATTATTGTGAAACCCAAAACATCTATCTACAACAAACATTTTATTTTAGAGTTGCGTCGCTCAAGGTGACAAAACATTCGAGTAGCTCATCGACTTTTATATCGATCATACATATTCTTCAACAATCCCACTGTCCCCTGGACAAAGCAGGCAGCTCTGTGAGGATCATGTTTTTCTTCATTGGGAACTCCAAAAGACTCAGGTGGAGGCCTCAGCAATCACCTGGATTAATGACTACCTGACCAACAGACCACAGTTTGTCAGACTGAAGGACTGTGTGTCTAACCAGATGGTAGGATAAGATAATTTTATTAGTCTCCCATAGGAGAAATTCGTCTTGCAATACAACAACACTAAAAAGCCCATCCAAAGGACCGTGACTATGAATAAATACATAAAAAGACAAATTAAAAAACAAAGTGTCAGATCAACAGCACATCCCCATAACCATTTCCATTCACATACAATACATCCTGTACATGCTACTCTTGGTCATCGTCTGATCCTCCAGTTACACTGTCCAGGCCCTGCTAGTCTGCCATTAATCAGGTTAATGGAGAGTGGTACAAATGAATGTTTCAAACGGTTGTATTTGCACAGGGGAACCCTGAACCTTCTCCCAGAGTTCATAAGCACACAGTCTGATGCAAGCACATGTGACCCATCAGACAAGATGTTCTGAGCTTGGCTAATGGTAGCTTGATCAAACAGGTGCTTTGGAGAGGATAGATCCGGCAACAAAGGAGCACCAAAGGAGCACCACAGAGAACTGTACTTTTGTCGTAATTTTTCACTTTTTACACTTCAGACTTCCAGTACAA
>JAVLVB010001023.1:325139-373756 GCA_032876305.1 Orestias chungarensis | reverse complement strand
GAGTTCATAAGCACACAGTCTGATGCAAGCACATGTGACCCATCAGACAAGATGTTCTGAGCTTGGCTAATGGTAGCTTGATCAAACAGGTGCTTTGGAGAGGATAGATCCGGCAACAAAGGAGCACCAAAGGAGCACCACAGAGAACTGTACTTTTGTCGTAATTTTTCACTTTTTACACTTCAGACTTCCAGTACAAGTCAGACTCCTTTTATCTGTAGAAATTATCAGATGACTGTGTAGTGTCGAGTGTAACACAGATGGAGAAGATGCTGAGTACAGAGAGCTGGTGGAGCACGTTGAGGCATGGTGTGGGAACAATCACATAACCTTGAATGTGAACAAAAAAAAAGAGATTTCAGGAAAAACAGGGTCAGATCAACACCTATTTCCATCCTGGGAGAAGATGTAGATATGGTTGAGGAATACAAATACCATCTACCACAAGGGACATAGCTAACTATACTCCTTGAGGAACCTAAAATCCTTCAATGTTTGCAGCAAGATGTTGCAGATCTTCTACAAGTCTGTCGTTGTAGAGTGTCATCTCCTCTGCCATCATCTGTTGGGGCAGCAGCATGAGAGCAAGGAACCAAAAAAGGCTCAACAACCTGATAAAGAAGGCTGGGTCTGCTCTGGGTACAAATGTGGAATTTCTGGAGAGGATGATGCAAATAAGGATTTTACAGAAAATCAAGAAAATCATAGACAACCCTGAACAATCCTCTTCATGAGAGTGTTACTGGAAAACCGAGCCTCTTCATTCAAAGGCTTCTTCAAATCAGTTGTAAAACGAAACGCTACAGAAGATCTTTCCTGCCCACAGCCATTACCATCAACAACTTACTTACTTAAATAGAGTACTCCAACACCATTTAATTTCCCTTTGAAATAAATTAAAGTATTTTTGATTGTGATCTATTCCACTAAGTTGTCAACCAGGATCTCCTCCTTCTGTGCCCAGCATATAACACAGGACTTGGCAAAAGTACACTACCCTCTAAACATCTCTCCTGGCCTGTAACAGTCCAACTCCCAGTACTACACTACGTCTTTGTCAAAAACAAACAGCAATGTGAGGTCAAGTAGAATAACAATGTAGCTATGTGTAGGGTGTGTAAAATGTGTGGTGAAAATCTGGGGTCCAGCTAAAGGTGCAGTCCTTCTTCAACAAGTGTTTTAGTACAGCTATTAAAGAGATTTTAAGTTTGAAAAAGTTAAAGAAATCCTACATCTCTGTATTTCAGTAGAGGCAGAACTAAATGGCAGGAGCATGATGACATCACTGTGGATCTCAGAAGTGCTGAGATTGATTTCTTTAAAGACAAAATTATCAGTTTTTTTGGGACAGGTTCAAAGACAGGGTCATACATGGTGAGACAGACTTAGGCTTAGGAATCTGTGGATTTACAAGGACTTGATAAGTGATGGTTGGAAACAAGGTCATGCGCTTAGAGGCTAAATAAGACAGACAGGTATGTGGGCTACACAAGAGTCTGTTGTTGTGAGGCTTGAAGCAACACTAAAAAAGTTTCGATCTTGATCGATTTTGGCGGCCAGTGTGGACAAAACCAGTAGTGTTTTGCCTGAAGGAAGACTTCATTTCCCATAAGGACCAGCACATAGCATCATAAAATCCTGATCTCCTGGTCGCCTGCAGTTGGAGTGAAGTACATTTCTGTTTCCAGTGGCTGTGTGAAGGGTGAATAGCGATTAGGTCATAAATCTAATTGTTGCGAAACAATGTCATATGATGAAGTTTAAAATAAGAAACGGGGGAAGTGATGTATGCCGTAAAGCAGTCAGCACATTTGTAGTTGTTTTGTCTGACTGGGTTTCTGCCACCCTTCTCAAAGTTGCTTAGTGACGATTGCAGCGATACAGATCCCCTTGGGCCATGACAGAGGTGTCATTCAAAGAGCTGTAAGTCAACGCATAATCACAAAAGTTACGAAAATATTTTATAAAGGTTGAAAAGTTGCCTAGTGTTTAAACAAGGTCAGTGTCCAGATGACAGAAGAGAGATGTTGATCAGGAAAACACTGAAAAATTCAAGGAAAAAGATTACGGTTGTGATCGAACAGGCAAGGAAGGAAAGCTGGACATCTACTCACACTGTGGTTTTCAAAAATTTGGCATCAGCAGGCTGTCTGAGCATTGTATATGAACGCTTGAGAACAGATTCATAGCATGAGCTTGATTGAGCTGCAGACTAAAAGCACACGGCTGCATCAAATAAATTTGAATTCAGACAAGTAGAGCAGAGGAAGGAAAGCATAGGACGCACATAGATGAGACACATTACAAACTTGTTATAGTCCTTATAAGTATCTTATTATAAAGTTTTTGTGTGACTGACCACAAAAAAAAGCATAACATTATATAGTAGACTTTGGAAGGGACACGATTCTTAGGGTCTTTGACACTAAGATCATTTAAAACTAATTGGGTAGAGGGTGTGCCCAAAATCATGCATCGCTATGAGGTACGTAAAGTTCCAGTACGATAAAATGCAGCTTTGGGTTTTAATGTGGGAAACATTCACATTGTGTACTTTTAATAAAAGCACATTTGATGAGTTAACCCAGGTGTTTTTCAAGTTTTTTTTTCTAAATTACTTATAGAAATTCATTATAAAATTATTATATTCACTTTCTTGAATAATTAAAAAGATTTGTTTGCTTTTTATGACATCTGAAGCCAGATCTGTTAAAGTATTTAGATTTATTGTATAAACAATATTTAATATTTCAGATTAAAATGTTTGTAGCATTACATTGGAGAACTTTGCCTATGTCTGAATTTGCTCCAATCCTGTTAATTGTTTTGAACATGTGTCTCCTGTTCCCCATGGTTTGGCCTGGCTTAGATGAGTGTACTTGCATTTTATAAGTGAAAAACTCTTGTAAACATGCAGGTGTTTTACTCACACCTATACAAGAGCGCAAAAAGAGCATCCCTGTATAGGCTGCATATCCACCCTCACGGTGCAGAAAATTACACAGAGACTCTTCATAATAAGTAGGCAAAAAAAGAGCTGAATGAGAAAGATTATTAAACCACCATCATTTATCACTCATGACAAGAATGAAAATCTATCTCTGCCTACACATATGTGAGTGGTATAAAAAGGAAGGGTAAATTGTAAAAATAAATAAAGAAATAAAATGAGTCATGTCTTTACACAGGAAAGAAAGGAGATGGAGGTGGAATGAAAAAATAGTGATTATAAACATAAAAAAAAGAATGGCCAAGCGTGTGGAGGTTTAGGAGAGTTTGTAAACACTTGTGCAAAGAATGATTATTCATAAAATACACAGCCTTATGGCAAGCCTTAAGTGTCCATTTTTTGAGACTGTTCTCTTTAGAGTCGTCTTTATACCTGCAGTTATACACAAAACTACAGGAGATCATCCCTGCCCAGCTTCATTAGCATCTACAAGAATATTTTGAATAATATTTGAGCGTATGAGTTACAATTTTTACCAACAACAATAGTCCTATACAACTAAACAGTGTCAGTGATATATTTTGCTTTTGGGATGTAGTTGTAATCTAATGCTGTCTTACACAGAAAGACCTAATGCATTGCTTAAAAACCTCTAAGACTAAATTATTTTGGATCGGTTACTGGGATACATTTATTAGACTATGATCACGCGATCTCTAGAATCATACTTTTGCATTGTGTTTTCAGATCTTATATTGGTTTCTAACAATGATCCATACTGTCACATACTCTTACTCTGAAGCTTACTGCCCAGGTGCTGGGGGCTTTGAGTTTGTTCCAATGAGGACACATCTGCCCAACAGCTCCTACACACAGTATGGCAAATGAGCACTTGCTGTCATATTGCTACATTTCCTGTTGATGTAAAGTATAGCCGACATGTTTTAATATCCTTGACGCTGGATCTGCTTCCTGCTTCTGCATATTTCCACAACACTATACCTAAATATACTCTAGGTGTATTTTGAACCATGGGGAGTAATAATTGTTTACAGGCTTACACTCATGCCTGAAACAAAGAGAGTTGTCTATTTACAGATGGGACGTTTTGACACCTATAATGAAATTATTTGATCCATTGCTGTGGTCTGTTGCATAAACCCACCTAACAAACCTTCACAAGATAAAAAGGAAGACATAAGGAATCCATTGCAACTTTATCTTGCAATAATGAGTGAAACCTAATTTACAAGGCTTTTACTTAACAGAAGGGCTATATAGATGCTGCAAACTGAAAAGATGTTATTCAGCCTATGAGTCATCAGTAGACCTCTCCAGATGTTTTATCTGTGTTTCTGAATATTTCATGACAGAATCCTAAGATTTGATTTTAAATAACAATTCATGGATTTTTAGATTTGTTTTAAGTGTTTTTCATTTGTAAGCAGCTATGATCAATCCTTAAACTCTCTACATTAGCCCTGGTTTCTTGACCCCAAAATGTTATTTACATCTGCTCTCCACTGACTGAAGACAGAATATTCCCTATATTTTGAAGCTTATAACTGTAATGAAAAATTCTCAACCTGGGTGGATTTCTTAGTCAACCTTAATATATTTCGCAATGATGGTCGCCTTTAAACACATTTTCTCTCACTGATGTCTCAGAATCGCTTGCGAGGTGGAGCATGCGCAGTTGGTCACGATAAGTTTGTAGAACCTGCCTTAACATAACCAGAGTTGGAGAAAAACGGAAGTTTGATTTGTTTTCAAAATAAAGCACAGTATTCACCAATAACTTTATATATATATAAAATCTCTTGCTTTTATTTATTGATAAACTGATTTTACTGTAACAAGAAAATTCATTTGGTGTTAGGACCATTATTAAAATTAACTTTAATGAAGAATAACAAATAACTGATGCTAAATCAATATATACTAAAAAAGTGAAACTTAATACATTCTGCAACTAAATTCTATAAACTTTTATGGATTTTTAAACTACTTTATCATGATGTAAAACAAATACCCTTTGTCGTAAAACTGGACAAAAATGTAAATCAGTAATTCTGACCAATGTTTTGAATCCCAATATTTCTGTTAAATGTAACACTGCATTGTAATGGAATCTAGCTTAATCTTAACTAATTAGAATTGAAAGAAAGCCATCGGCCATTTCAGCTTATTTATATCGTGTGGAAAGGAGTAATTATCATAGTAACATAACACAAATAAAATTTAAATTTGTGCAAGATTTATCTCAATACCACTTAAAAATAAAGTTTTCCAGCGGAACTTTGCCCCCCCCCATTTAATATGCAATTACAAAGAAGTCGACACTTTCATGCATGAACTAAATTAAGTTAAGCATATCAATAAAATACAGTAACTAGACTTGAGAATACAACTAGATATATACAAGTTAGATATTCAACATTAACTATACAAAGGAGTAATTATCACCATTAAGTAACACAAAGTACCTTTCAATTCTTTTCAAGATTTTGGAGTAAAGACTTCCAAAGGGGAAAAAAGAAGAATTACCAAAATGTCTTTGCCTTCCTTAATATAAAAGTTAGTATGAATGTAGGTATAAACATAATAATAATAATAAGAAGAAGAATTATAATAAGAAGAAGATTTTCGTTTTTTTATTTTAAACAAAACATTTATTTACAATTTCCAAAAAGCACAAAAAAACTGTTGAATAACACAAGATATCACATCAGGACACACAAATATAAAAATATATTAAATAAGGTGCTTGTTGAATATCAGTTTTCCCTGAGTGGATATATTGCATAATATTCTATTGAAACCCCATATTTGCAGGAAAACTTTCATGTTTCCAGTGGCTCTGTGGAAGCAAAATTCCAACCTCAGCCTGGCTTTGACGTAGCACTTCCACAGAGCCACAGCATCGAGTTGAGGTCCAGTCTGGAGTTTGTCTCCGCGTGATGAATAGCCATTTTTGCTTCGGCAACTAAAAAAATTAAAATCTGACACTTTTGCTCGTTGGCTTTGTTAAAACACAGTCCATTAATAAAAAATAGAACAGCTAAAAAGACTCATCGATAAATTAAAAAATGTCGTCAGTCTTCTAAAATCAATAAAAAACATGAAAAACACTCTCAGGCAAACCACAGAAACGACACTCATTTAAAACCCCTGGACTAATAACCGATAAGACGAGTATGTAGCAATTGCGCCATGTAGGATCCTCCATTGGAGATCACCAGTCCGTTTTTTTATAGGTGGTTTGTAGAGGGTCCTCCACTGAGGGGTTTGTCCTCCCAGTCCGTCCACCCACACGCTGACGCCTCTATTCTGCAGAGTTCTTTCATTTAGGATTTTGACACAGTTTTTGTAGAGTACTTTCGGGCCCGTGCTCTGAAGGCTAATCTGAGAGTCTTTGCTGGATAGCAGAGCACCACTGAGCTGGTGCTCAGGGTCAAATTGGGGACCGGGTCAGGCGGGTCCGGTTAAAGCTCTCTCTCATGGTGCAGCTGCAGGAGACGCCTCTCCCCAGCCGTCAGTCTCTCTTTCACCAGGCTCAGGAAGCGCTGCACCAGTCTGGCAGACCGGACCCCAAGCTGAAAAGCAACGGCCTGGGTGTTGGCAACGTCCGGTCCACCTGTCTCCACCAGATGCTTCAAAGAAGAAGAAGAAGAAAAAGAAAAAGGACCATTCTTATTTTATGAGGGAGCATTTTATTTTGTAGGAGAGCAGGAAATGTGCCCGTGCTTCTAAGCAGTAGTGAAACCAAGACCCCCCCCCCTTCACGGAAAATTGTAGCAACGGTGCTTGGAAGCTGAGAAGATGCGAAGCTCAGAAAAACAACGCGAAGCGTCGGAAATGGAGAAGAAGAAGCGAGACAGGAGAGCAAAATAACCTGAAAAATAAAAAAATCCTCCGTCATGCTTCGATGCTTTAAATATTACAGTCTTCTTAGATAAATTCATTTAAACAAAGAAAAGAAAAACAACATCTCGGGTTGATCTGAGAACTGGAGGGGGACGGGAGGGGTCGATCATGGGCAACGAAGCGAGCCTGGAAGGAGGCGACGTGCCGGAGGGTTTGGCTCCAGATGGGAAAGGAGGCTTCGTTCGGGTCTCCGACGGCTCCTCGGTCGACCTGACGGAGGACGAGAGAAGGCGGCTGGCCGCGGCGATGTCCAGGCCAGCCGCGGCTGCAGCTGCTGCACGAAGGCAGGGATTTCAAAGCGCATCTTTTCATGCACCTAAAATACCCAGTCATGTTTGTGTGTGTTCGAGAACGAGTGGGAGTGGAGATCTGTGCGTGGTTATTAGGAAATATGCAACAAACGGGCGGACAGTCCTGAGTAAACCTCTGTCACCCCTAGAGCGTCCAATCAAAACGGGATTTCTGTGACGGAATACACGAGATTAGCTTCAAAGTAGCCAGAGTTGCGTCTCTGAGCTGCTGTTATGTTATTTGAATGGATCATTCTGGCCACCAGATTCCGGTCCAGTTCGATCGATCGTTCAGAGCAGAGACACACCTCCAGTAGTTTTATTTGTGAGAAATGCTCGAAATGCCTGCTGGGTAAGGATATTTATCGTGCCCCTTTTCCGTTAAACGACATCTTAATACATTTATTTACATGTTGTTAATGATAAAAATAGTATAAAAAAATAAATAAAAAAAACACTCTGATTGCAGTCATCCAGCTAGAATGTGCATCTAATTGGCTCCAACTGGGTAAATATGTTATTTATATCCGAGCTATGGAGTCGGGGAGTTGGGGGGTGGGGGGGGCTTCAATATTAATATGACTATAAATAGAACACAGGCGTTAATGCCCCCCAATCTGGTTTCTTGGTGTCTTCTATTCTTATTTCTGCGTTTAAAGCCGAGCTTAAGCTCCTGCAGCCTCAGAGTCGGGCCTGGTGCTTTCCATGGTGCTGAACACACTCACTGCGGCCCAAGGTTTTATCAGGCCCCAAGCAGACTTCCATTGCACGGCAAATTCGGTTATCTTTGCTTTCTTATTCTTATTTCTATTTTTTATTGTTGTTGTTGTTGTTGTTTACTTTATACTTTTTCATGTTTACCTTCTTCAAACTGACATCTTTAAAGAGAGGGAGGAGTAGACATGGATAATGCTGTAATGGCACACAACTATAAGGAAAAAAAAATGCTTGTACTTGGCTTGGTGGATATTAAAACTGTAACTCGAGGTGCACCTAAATCTGCATGGCAAAGTTTCCTGTGAAATCAATTCATCTTCTTTAGAGTCTGTGTTTATTTAATTTTTTACCACTGAATACATGTTTTTAATAAAGTGGAACTGGGGAAATCCTTTCCTCCTAACAGAGCTGTTTTTATTGTTCTAGTACATTTCTTAGCTAAAATGGACTCTAGTCTCATAAAAAAACTTTGTTTTTTTGAGGTGAAAGAAAGCCATAGACCGTTTGAGTTGATGATTTACATTGAGTGTAGATTACTAATTATTGCAGTAATGTATTACAACGTACAATTCAATTTATGCAAGATTTCTCTCAATACTACTTAAAATTAAAGTCTTACACAAAAAAAACTTTACCCCATGCATAATGCGCTTTGCAAGAAGATGTGGATACTTTCATGCAAAGACTAAAGGATTTTAAGTGCATCAGTAAAAATAGATTAACTAGTCTTGAAAATAAAATCCATTTGTGATTATTTAGAAATTCAATAATAACTGCATTCTGTGTTCCATTCATTAACCCACTCTCTATACTTGTATTTGCAAGTGCTGGTGCCTTTAGTGTTTTCTTATTACTGTCAGTTTTGTATGAGTATTGATGCATTTTTTTATATCATCAGTACATGTTATGAGTATGTCAGTGGGTTTCAAATGTGCTTGTGTTAAATTGGGCCTAAGAATGCTCTTTAGTGTATAACAGTTCTTCAGTTTTAGACGGACTAGATCTCATTCATTTGGTTATAAGTTTTAAGACTTGCACTGGGTGTTTGGACAAAGGATATATCACTTAAGTTAGGCTTGGGAATTGACTTTAATTTCCCCTCAAAGACTTGAAACTTAATTTGGTCATGCTTCTTGATTGTTTGAGACTTAAAAAGGCAACACAAAAAATTTGAACATTCACTGATCTTTTTTGCAAATGACAAGGTATTAATACTTATTAAATTTGTTTAAAATTATTACTTGTGTAATTGTTGGGCTATGGCCGCATGTCCCATGATAACCTAAGTTACTGTTTGGGAAAGCGGGCGTCCTAAGTACTTAATTTATAGGTTAGATTAGAACTATTTATTTTACTGCTGCCCTTTACAGTAACATAATACTCATGCATGCAATGAAAATAATCCGACTGTATTCACTGCAACATTAAATTTAAGTGCCTGAGAATTGTATTTAGTTATTCCACAGCATCCAGAGTACTTTAAAGTAGCAGAAACGAATGCCTGTGTTTTTTTTATTGATATGCACCATCATGCTTTAATCCTTGGCAAATGAGTACAAGGAAAATAAATGCAGTATGGCAAAAACTTTATCACCATACCTCCAAAACTATTCTAAATTGTGTCTCATTGTAATTTTGAAAAGTCTGATGTACTTTTTTATTCAACGTCTCTACTTAAATTGTTCAACGTCAGTACTTTGTAAGGATACATTTAGTTGATGCTGCTGGTCTTTAAGGGTGTGCCTCAAAAACTATTGCTGCTTCTTTTTTACAAAGTAGCTCAAATTGTGAAGAATTCTCCAACCCATCACTTTGTTTTATTACATATTAAAGGTCTCAAAGTACATTGAGCCTGTATACTAATACTGCAACTTTTACACACGTTTTGTTCAGAATTATTTTCCAATTCAAATATGTACCACACCGTCTTTTCCAAAAACATGAGGCCAAAAACTAAGATTTACTCCCTCTTATCTGACTAGACATGATTTGGACATGATTTCTCTCTCCTACATATCTTATAGCAAAATACAAATATAATTTGTGGTGTTCTTTTAACCATGACCTTTCTCTATCCACTTGTGTGTAAAGGTCAGATTTATAGAATGTAAGACTGGTGTCCTGGCAACAAACACTTTAAAACAGTGAATCCCTGCAGCCTCTCCAGAGTTACTTTGGGCATTTTGGCTGCATCCCTGAATAATACGTACCTTGTTCTGCCTGTTATTTTAGGCAGATAGTCATGTCTTGGAGTTTAAGGTTGGACTATACTCATTTCAGGTGATGGATTAAACTGTTTTTTATTTGAGACCTTAAAAGTTCCAGTATGATTTTATAATCTAACCATTTGGACAAAGGATTTAGCACTTGAGTAAGATTTGCCCTTTGGAGACTTAGGAATTGACTTGGGTTTTCCCCTTTAAAGACTTCAAAAAAACCAATTTGATCATGCAAAAAAGTAATGATACTCATAAAATTACCTTTAATGTATTACTTTTGTTGTTGTTGGTCACTGTGAATGATTCTGAAAAACCATGACTAAGAAGTTTATATGATAAAAGTTTTAATTCTAGATGTTACATTTAATATTACAATGCAAATTGACCAGTAGCAATGTAGACATGTTTTACTTTAAAATATTTTAAAATGCATTTCAGTGTTTGAATGTTTTTTAGTAACATGGACTGTTTTGTTTCTGTTTTTTAGACCTTCAGAATCTGATGCTGGGCAAAAAGTAGGGGCCTCCAGGGGCCCTGCAGGTTTGAGCAAAAGTCGAACTGTAGACGCCTTCAACCAGGGTCCACCTGCCAAACTCACTCCGGGACGGAGCCCCTCATCCCTAAGCCTCTTTGAATCCAGATTCCGGCAGGAGCCAAAAGGCACAGAGACTAAATCATCTGGCATGTTCGGCTCCAGCTTTCTTAGTGGGGCAAATCCCCTCAGTGCTATGTCATCCATGACATCTTCCATCAGCTCTATGAGTGATGCAGTCAACATTCCCAAGTTTGGACTGTTTGGGGATGAGGAGGAGGGTGATTCTACTGGAAAAGCAGAGAACAAGCAGGGAAGGAAGCCACCAGGAAATGGCCCAACACAGGGGCCAGGAACAAAAGGACCACAGCAGACAGGACCCCCAAAACAAGGTCATGTCCCACCTGGACAAGGACAAAAGCCAGCTCAGGGACCCCCTGGTGAGAGACTGAAGCAAGGTCAGGGACCACCTGGTCAGGGACCGAAGCAAGGTCAGGGTACACCTGTTCAGGGGCCGAAGCAAGGTCAGGGTACACCTGGTCAGGGGCCGAAGCAAGGTCAGGGTACACCTGGTCATGGGCCGAAGCAAGGTCAGGGTACACCTGGTCAGGGACCGAAATCAGGTCCTTTAGGGGAAGGGGCACCTGTTCAGGGGCAGAAATCTGGGCAAGGTCCTCCTAGCAAAGGACCAAGGCAAAGTCAAGTGCCCAAATTAGATCAAGGGGGCCCTGATCAGGCTCTCAAGCAAAGTCAAAAACCGTCAAGCCAAGGGCAGCAGGGACCTAGACCAGATCAGGGTGGATCTAACCAACAAAAAGGGGATCCACCTCATCAAGAACCTGAAAAACCTGAACCAAAACTGCAAGGGCAGGAAGGCCCCAGGCCAGCTAAGGATCCTGGGCCTCCCGGCCAGCAGGCAACTGGAAAGCCTGCTGGTGGACTCTGTCCACTGTGCAAAACAACCCAGCTCAACACTGGATCTAAGGACCCACCCAATTACAATAACTGCACTGAGTGCAAGAACCAGGTTTGCAGCCTGTGTGGCTTTAGCCCCCCGGACTCTGCGGTAAGACTCCTTTACCACTGTTTGTGCTTTGCTGTAGTAGTAGTTATTTTTTTCTTTGAAATTAAAAATCAGCTCGTCCTTTCCTTAAAAACTTAATACCACAAAATGTTTTCTGCTGGTTTGTACTTAATCAAATTCATCAAAGGCTTGCATGCCGAAAAGTTATTGATTGGTACCACATAAACTGACATCGTTATTTATATTTTATGCCTGACTGCAAAAAGAACATGATTAAAATATGAATACATTTTATTCAAGCTTTATCCGCATCAGATTCCGAATAAGCTTTATTGCATACGAATAAGGAATTTCTTTGCTGTTGAAGTGCAAATAGTGTACAGTATAATGATAAACTTTAGAAGAAAAAACAAATAATATAAACATGTATTTGCATCAGCTTTGTTACATAAAAATCATAACTAAAAAAAATAAGAATCTAAAAAATGTCATGAAAAAATAGTCCTTATAGATGTTTTGATTCAAAACTGAAACCTTTGTTTAGGACCCAGTGGCAATTTTTTAAATATTTATTAAATGGGGAAAAATAAGATTCCTTTAAAATGAACAGGTCAGCCCTTAAAGAAAAACGCATGCAGAATAAACAAAGAAAATGTCTATTGGTGCATGTTCAATAAATGCTAAAAATGATGCTACAAATTGATCATTCAATTAAAAACCTGGTTATGGTACTCATTTTGAAACTACATCAGAATCCATTACTCTCCTGCTCGCAGCATATTGGTCTTCCCCGATTCAAGCAGAGAGCATGTTGTTATAGAAGCAACACACATGATCTGAGAAACAGATTGACCATATGGAGTTAAAGAATTTTCATCAAGATGACTCATGCCATGGTCACAGGAAGGAACTGTAACCGCAAATGATGACACGCACTCACATCTAAACCATAAAAGTTGGTGTGTTGGGATTAAACATACTGTGTCAGAATATCTTTATTTGCATGTACCTGTGTTAGTCATAACTTTTTTTTTATATTGCATTATATTATACCAGAAAATGTCTAAGAGAATGGATACAATGGCAAACACATATGCTGTGGAAATGTAAGAGAATCAAATGTACACAGAAACTCTTGCTTCCATGTTTTGCGAAAGACATTGGTTGCTTAATAACAGCATCCAACATTTTTGCAAACGTTGATGATCTAAATATTAATTTGAACTCCCAACAAAGTAGATAAAACAAATGAAAAGTAATAAAAATCTATAAATCAATAGAAATGTTAAATAGTGTGTTATATCTGACTAATTAAGTGTCTAATTAAATAAGATTAGTGACCTGTTTTTCAGCTTCTGATGGGCAGGCTTGTGGTAGGATGTAAAAACTGTCCAAAACAAACCAGGATAACTCCCTAGGTGCAAAAGGGTTAAGTTAACAAAAAAAGTATCTTCAGTTGAGGCCTACATCTTGTCTGTAAACAACCTTTGGGTATATATAACAGATTCTTCCTCCTGTTTTTTTCGTGAGAGCTCTGTGTTGCAGTCGATTTGAACAGCTGGAAGCCAACCATAAGAAGCGTACGATTCGAGATCTGTTTGTCAAGACATCTTTTGTTGAAGTGGAGAGTTTCAGATCCCCAGAAGTCAGTTTAAGTGCGGACAAGGTGTCTGTTTTATTCAACAGTTAGAGTACATTCGCCAAGCTGACAGAGTGGAGAAAAGCACGCAATCTCCACTGGCAGGGCTCGAAAAGCGTCTCTGGGTATTTCCCACCATATACGCCTCTTGAAATACCAATGAGGGCTGTTTTGCTTCAAACCAGGAACTCACGCAAAAGTCACTAGATTGATTTTAAACATTAAAAAAAATGCCCAAAGATGAATTGCCTGATGGTTAGGGGTTGAGGTGTGGTTAAAGTACTGCAAAATAAAATGGAAATGAACATAAAAACATACAATACGAGCAAGTGTAGTACCAAGGAGGCCGTCCATAGTTCCATCTCGTGTATAATATATTAATGTGTAATTTATTAAAGCATTTAAAGTGCATACAATTTATTCAAACAGAAATCATGCATGTGTTGTACATGGCTAAAGTATGTTTGCAGCACATTTTGCTGCACTTAAAGTTAAAAAGCCTCTTTTTGTATATTTCTATAAGCTTTTCAAATCTGCTGAATGAAGGTTAAGCTCCTTTTTCTTTCTAAACTTGTTTAAGATCAGCCAAAACTATAGATAAGCATTCACAAACTTTCATTTTTCTATGTTTGTCTTTAGAAATAAACATCCCCACCAAAGTATACTAGTGCAATCATTTTGGGTTTGATGATTTTTTCAAAGTTACGCTTATTGGTTTTCTGCAATGTGTTTAGCATGTTGCCCGTATTGCTTATGTTTAGCCCTTTCCCCCTACCTTTATGGTTTGTAGCAAACATCCAACTCCTGTCAATAGATTATGTCCCCTTTCTGCGGCTCTTTGTTACTATAAATCTCTTGGCTGCTTATCTGAATAATGCTCACCTTACTTGACTTACATATTTCAACAACAATCTCCTGTTGCTTGCTTACTAATTTTCCTATACAAAACTCTCACCGCTTCAGAGAACAGCTGGATTTATACTTGATTCTAACTTATCTCTGTTCATTTGCAGGGCAAAGAGTGGCTGTGTCTGAATTGTCAGATGCAGCGAGCAATGGAGGGAATGAACCCACCTGGTTTGTCAAAACCCATGCAAGGTTCGCGTCCATCCTCACCTAACAGACAGGGATCTGGAAAGCCGGGAAGACTGCTGATAAAGCAGCAGAGCACTTCCGATCAAGGACTGACCCCGCCAACGACACCAAGGCAGAAATCTCCAGGTCCTTTATCTCCTGGACCTCTTTCTCCAGGATCTCCATTGACAGGTTCACCCAAAATTGACCCCAAAACAGGACATGCCATTCAGCAGAAGGCCAGCCCTCAGCAATCTCCAGCTAAAGCCAAACAGGAATCTAGCTTCTTTGGGGGTTTTGGTAGTATCAGTTTAGCAGGGCTCACAGATACAGCAAAGCCTCCTCCAGCTGCTACACAAGCGACAGAGTCTGTTACAGGCAAACTATTCAGTGGGTTTGGTGGATTAATTGAGTCATCAAAACCTCCAACACAGGCTGCACCAAAAAAAGAAGACTCCGTGGCTGGAAAGCTGTTTGGGGGTTTAGGGGGGCTGACAGAGTCAGCTAAACCTCCTGCTGCTGCATCCCAAATGTTTAGCTTTGGCTCATCTCTTCTAAGCTCAGCCACCACTCTTGTCTCTGGTGAGGAAACTAAAGCACCTGAATCTCCACCTGGGACACCGGACTCTGGACCAGGTTCTCCTCCAGATTCTGATCCAGGTTCACCTCCAGATTCTGATCCAGGTTCACCTCCTGATTCTCCTTTCTCTGCCCCTGGAACTCCACCGGATTCAGACTCTGCTCCTGACACCCCGTCTCCCACTGTGGAAACGAAAAAGCATTCCACCGCAGCTGAATCCGCTAAGGCTCTAGCTTCAGTTGCTAAGGGAAACTGCCCTCTGTGTAATCTGGACCTCAAGATTGGATCATCGGACATCCCCAACTACAGTCTGTGCATGGAGTGCAAGAAGAATGTGTGCAATCAATGTGGATTTAATCCTAATCCCCATTTAGGAGAGGTAGGGAATCTATTTATTACCACTTCCACATGTTTGTTTTACATTGCAAATAATATTTTAGTTGTTAAGTTGCCCTCGACAGAGGACAATTTAAATAAACATAATCAAAAACACTTTTAATCAGGAAACTGTGATTACCTACACCATAAACTAGTACATTGGTATACTTAAAAAAACATGTATAGACATTTGTATGTTACAATAATTCAATCGACTTCATCTGTACTTTTAGTTAGAAGTTTGTATTTTTTTTTTATCAGCATAACTGACACATTGGGGGTTTTAATGATTGAATCATTTTTTATAGTGTACAATGATTATACAACTAAAAAATATTGTATGACAGTTGCTACAATGTTTTTAGGTTCAAAAGCCTCACCTTCTCACTTTTTTGAATATTATTATTCCAGTCATTTTTGCAGAACAACTTAATCTTGGTCTCTTGTGACCATATAGTTGTTGGCTTATTCATATGGAAGCTTTAAATCTCAGCTGATCTTGAAGGTGTAGATCAGTTTTGGAGATATAGCTTTTTTTCTTGGTCAGCAAGCTTTTCGTGATAAAAAAAAGCTCCTCTGCAGACAGTGCCAGTGGTGTTCAAAAGGTTTCCAGCTAATCTGGTATGCGATTGGTGATTTGTAAAAATACTGACCAATTTCCTTTTATCCACAGGGGCAATTAGCTAGGCTATCCAAAATGTGGATATATTTAGGTGCTCTGGACTCTTCCAATTCTGCCAAGATAGAGTGCTGAAATACTCACAGAATTTAAATGATGATTTTAATGATAACTACCAAAACTCTTCGACCAAGGTTCAAGTTGCTAAAAGTCATTTAACCAAATTGTGCTGGCTTGAGTTACTAGTTTAATTTACCGCAAGCAGGTTTTACACATATTCTAAATTAATTTAAACTTGTGAAACCTACTAATAGAGTTAAGAGTCAAGCATAATATGACAATAATACAGTAAAAAATATAAAAATTCCCTTCTTAATGTAAAGATTGGTCAAGATAATTATTTTTTGGGAAAGATTTAGTGGAAATCCAACATTGTTTTTGTTAGTTGTCATAGTTGAACTGCAGATATATATATTTATTTTTATTCATCTTTTATTGTTTCTATTTTCTATTTTATTGTTTTATTGTATTCTGATATATTTTATGGATGAAATTGGACTGTTGGAGTACAATTTCATTCAAACACATGTACTTCACGTGATGGAATGACTATAAAATCTCCTTGAATCCTCGAAAAATAGATTGAAGTCAATTTAAAGTCTTAGTTGGAATCCCTTTCAGAAGGCTACATTTCAACCTCCACAAATCATACTATTATGTAGGATTTTCTAATTATAAGTTTGAAAAATATCTAACATCAAGAACATACATGTTTCGTATGCTTCGCCCACTTAGTATGCCATTTAATATTGCATGTCCTAATCTATTGTCGTTGTCAATGTGCTTCTTTACTTTAGATTTTATAATATAAAACATAAACGGGCACATATATGTGCCCGTTAATGACTCACGTTGATTATAGCTAATGTTTTCGGTTTGGTATATGGCTACATGTGGGCATTGCTTTCCTACATTAATTTTTGCCTTTAAGTAATCTGCTCCATAATGTTTACATAATCCCATAATCCCTTGGCATCACTTAACTTGAAATAGATCTAAGATTGAATTAAAAACCATTGTTATTTGCATCAAGCGTTTACCATATAAAGAAAAAAAGGGTTTTTTATCAAATCTTTGTGAAAACACATGCTACTTGAAACTATCATATGCTTTCTATTTCACACAGTATATGGGTAAATGCGTATCTAACTTTAAGATCCTTAATCTGGCAGCTCTTCTGGTTTTAGGATTTAAACGGTTGATGTTTTTGATTTTACTAATAAAATTTAGATAATCACAATTAAGTGTGGTGGTTTATCTATGATGCTGAAGGCTGGTTGCTACTATTGTTGGAGTGCATGGATCCCCTCTCTGTATACTAAAGGAGGTTGTGTAAACTATTAACAGTGCACCAATAACTGGGCCACGTGAGATTTTTTTGTCCATGTATGAATAAGGGACTTGAATGTTGGATTTGTTTTTTTAGTGCCTGCTTAATCTTCTGCTATAAAGGATTACTTTATTTTATTTCAATTTACACACTCAAAGAAAGTTTAGTTTTAATTATCCATTACTAATTCTGTGCAATTCACATTTTAGGCCACTTTTTAGATCAATTTTACTTTTCTACCACATAAAATCATCTATATTACCAAACACAGTGCATACCATGCTGTATTTGCAACATTTCTTGCTTTGTCCATGATATATAGAACTGTAGCTGAAATGTTTAGAGATTAGAGGGCTTTATTGCCTAGATCTTCGTAAAAGACCAACTCTACTTTAAATGGTCAACTCCATTGACAATTAAAAATAATCCTTAAATTGAACAGTTTCTGTGGATCCCAAATTTAGAAATAGCTAAGACTGAATAAGTCACCAGCATTTAATTGTGTTTCTTTGTCTTACTAACTTCTGTTGTGATGGTATCATATTTTTCTAAGAAATTAAAGTGCTCATGTTTGGGAAGAAAAATTTACCAACCGACATTCACTGCAATTTCAGCGTGAAAGATTTTAAGTGCAAACGACCGCTTGGATGCAATATATGGAATATTTTGCACCATTCATTCATACATTTATTATCTAGATGGAAATACGCATTTTAGTCAGGTTGATTGATTCTCATTACCCTAGTTGCCGAGTTTATATATACATTTTGGTGACTAGGGTGAGGAAATAAGGAAGGTCCAAACGATTATATCACAATCGCATTTTTCCCTGATTTTAGACAATAGAACGTATAATTGACTCAATTTTAATTTGATTCCTTCACGTGTAACTTGTGACACAGGAACTGTTAATTGAGGGATGCCACCTAAAAAAGGTAATTTTGCTAATAGTAGTTATCTATTCTAAGGATTCTGTACCTGGTAATGGATTAGGCTCTTTATTAGCACCATCTTTTTGTGCTAGCCATCCTTTTAGCTATGGAGCTGAAACAGAAGATTATCTTTTTTATGTACATAATTTGACAAAATTAGCTTGGAAAACTGTAACAAACAAAAGATTCTGTACACAACACCTTTGTTGAGCCATATAACCCCACATAGTGTGTCACCTCTGTGACACACTCTCTGTCATCACGTCAGCTGCCAGCAAAGGTTTACTTCCTGACGCATGTGAGGGGAGGATGGTGAATGTATTTGTTGTTTCAGGAATAGAAGTCAGGGTACTTCACTGAGCAGAACTCTGGATGACTGAATAGAACATGTGAGTAGTGACAACTCACCTACTGTAGGTGTAATATTTAATAAAGAAACAATATTTTCAGCATGTGCGTATGCTTCAGGGACCCTCTTTGTGTTGAGATTAAATACAGTAAAATGCTTTTTTCCTGGTAAAGTGAGTGTGTGCTGGTGCGAGTTAGCACAATCCCCAACAATAATACTTTAAAAATAAGACATCCAAAAAGAAAAAGAATTTCATGTTGCTTCTTTCTGTTTCGTTACTTTAAATCTTGTTACTATTTCAGATGGTTTTGATTTTGTTTAGCTATAATCTACAATTTTAGTTCTTTCCAATGTTTGTTTGTTTGTTTCCTAACAGATCATCTATTTTTAAATTCCCTTTCTTCCCTTCCCACTGTCTCCCTTTTTAACAGGAAATTTTGTGTATTGATCCATATGTCTTCCCTCTAATTGTTATTCTGTCATCATGGCCTCACTTTCTCCTATCTCTCAATTTTGCATTGGGAGATGAAGCCCATTAATACATGCATACACTTTAATTTTTCTAATTTGTCTTTTATTAGTTTTCTATTCATTTGTAAATTTGATCTGTCCATTTTATGTTGCATATTACATCAACAGTTAGGTCTTTAGGTAGATTTTCTGCTGTATATGTGTTTGTATCTTTGTCTACTCCATGGTCACATCAGGCCTGGAGCTTGATGTGTACAAAAATAGTAACAGCTACAAAACGACACACTAAGGCAGGAGAAGGGATAACACAAGGAACTATAGGGTAGCCCCCTCCCACAACCTTTTGTATTATTTTTTCAGATGACCTCCTTTAATAGCATGATGCGAAATTAGTAATAATGTGTCAGTCTTTGTGGATTTTTTTGTTTAGTGATTCAGTGAGCTAATATGGAAGTGCAATTCTGGTTAACAAAAATTTACAGAGTCTCCCAAAAGCATTATTACGACCAAAAACTGTGTGACATTTTGTAGTGTTTGAAATTGGAAATTATTTTTAGATTTTATGTCATTTATTAAAAACAAGCTTCTATGTGAATCCTATATAGAAAGAAACGAGTTCATTATATTAAGAAATAATAAAAAATAAAAATAAAATGTAAGGTGTGTTTTGTTTTCTACACCTCTGAGGCAATAGTTTGTAAATCCATTATTTGTGATTTTAACAGCAATTTGCTTGAGGTTTGCCCGTACCAGCTTTGGACATCTAACACTTGACTCTTTAATCCATTAATCTTTGAAAATAGCAAAACTCAGATTGGTTGAAAATCATCTGGTAAAAACTGTAGGTGAACGGTTCAGAAGAACAACCTAACTGATAAACCACACTATCTGTCTTTTACTCTAATGTGGCAAATTACTGTGATTTCAGCAATGCATTTAAATTCTGTATTATTTTGAGTTATTTTGCATTTTACATGGACTTTTACCTGATATATCTTCCTGTTTATGATGTTTGAGTTTACATCGAGGGATTGGTGCAGTTTGATGTGTAAATGAAATGGCAGTTTGCAATTGATGTCATTCCTGTATTAGGGATAACAGGATTATACATACTTTTGCAATGCACTGCAGCTTTGTTAGGGGTTTGCAAGTGGAGAAGTCGGCCCTTCAGGTCTATACATGACAATTTTTACTAATTTCTCCATGCTTAGGCCAGAGCCATATTTCAGCTACTGGGCATTTTAATGCCAAGAACTGGGTACGGGGGCATTCAGCGTGCCAGCACTGAATCTTTATCAGAGAGTGTAGGACAGACAGGCAGAACCTCACTGTGACTTGAAAACCCACACATTTTGGCATCCGCCTCATCTTGTTAGTACAGGCTGTTACATCCTGACTGTCGCTGCTCTCTTTCACTCTCCAATCACATACAGGATTTTTTTTAAGGCACATAAATGATATAGAGAAAAAAACAGAGTTTGTAATACGGAGAAGCTGTACTTCAGACTTTTCATAGATAAAACATACCAGATGGAAGCTTGCTTTATTTTGAAAAATTTAGGTAGGCTATTTTACATTTAGTTGCATGAACCTATTATTTAGCAGTGCAGTTTCATTCCAAAATGGCCAGAGGAATACAAATAACACAGTAAAATAATGTCAATGAGGTATTCATAAAGACAGGCCAGAGGAGAGAAGAGACCCTGAGTAGATGAAGGTGGGGAGTATGAAGGGGGTGTCATAAAAAAGATATGGGTATAACCCTCTGCAGCTACAAGGAATGCAGAATACGACAGCCTGACTGTTGGAATTTGTCTTAGTACTTGTGACTCATATCCGATAGTCACTTCCACCGCATGTTTTCGTAGAATTAGCTGTCTGGCAAAATAATTTCTTGAATATGAATTGTAAGATTTTATACATGTCTAATAGATAAGTAGAAAATTGTTTGTGGATGCTCAAAAAAGCTTGTGCGATATCTGTTGTTTTTAAATGTTGCCTAGTTACTTGTGTTGGAAGTCGATGGCGGAATATGCTGAGATATTTCTATGGCTTTTTGTCTTCAGTCATTTTTTAAGGATTAAAAAAAAGCAAAATTTCTGCAAGTAGAGATCCTTGATAGTACAGTACGTTGCCATTCAGGATTTTCTGCATTTAATAAAGATCCTGAAAGACAACAATGTCCTCTTACTCCTCATTTAGATTATTTAGTCAAATTAATTAATGCATATTATTACGAGAGAACACATTTGAATTCAGCCCACTGAACCAAACGTGGTGCCATCTACAGCAATAGACAAAGATCTTTTTTGGCTCGCAAAGAAGCTGAGGCTGTAATGTTCCACCAGTAGATTCATGCATTATAATCAGGATTGCAACTCATCAATGAGAAGAAGGGCAGGGATGTTCTGACTTTAATTTTATCAAAAGCTTCTGGATCAAGGAATCAAGGAACTTTATTTGTCATCACATCACATGTGGTACATGAGGTGGGACGAAATTCTAATCCCCCGGTCCAGTTTACACCCTGATAGAGATTTTAAATAATATAATAAAATATAAAGAACTATGCGAGAAATGGGATTTGACTAAACAGATATGGACACAATGGATCAATCTGAAAATAAACACAACGTATCATCATACCTTAGGATTTTTAAAGCGTTTATTAAATGAAATTAAAATGAATATTACGTAGCAGTAGACCAGTATAGACCAGGCTGATGTTAAACTGAAGATAAAGCTATCTAAGGAAAAGGCTGTTGGTGCAAATGGGTGGGTTCAACATCAGTGTTAGGGCATTTCTTGTAGGGCTCCCTTGGGCTTCAGATTTGTTTCCCTAGAAAATGTGTTCTTTATATGTATAGATGATACCTGCAACGTGTTAAACAAAATTAGGTGTGCATTCCTTACAGAAGAGACAGACATTTTTTGTCTGTGACTTTATAATGGCTTTTTTCAGATGGTTACAGATGTAATTTATGGACTGGTTTAATATTTTAAGTATTTTAACAGAAGCAAATCACCAATTATCAAAAAAAACACAACAAGCAAATGTATTTTACAAGGAAAACGCTTTAGATTATTGATGTGATGAAGCACATGAAGACAACACAAACAAATGTAATTAAAATCATCAGTATGTATTTCTATTCTTGCTAAAGTTGAGCCCTGTTTAAATCGCAGTTCTCTCCTTCTGTTTGTGGGATACTGTATTTTATGAACATGATTAGACAAGGACGGGTTAATTTTAAGATACCTGAGTAGGATATAATAAGGTTTTACACTTTAGGTCAGTATTATTAGTCCAGACTTGCATGAAATCCTACAAATGTGAAGTGATTTGTGTTGGCAACTGTCAATAGTTTTTTTGTTTCCAAAAGGACAAAAAAGAAAAATCTCCATATAGTTTGATCAGTCCATGTTACTTAAATTAAAACCAGAAAAGGCGACAAAATGACAAGGCCAAAAGTGTTTCCCTTGCTGAGCTTTTATTACTTCTAAGACAAATCTGACCATTCAATTACCTTTAAAACCACAATTAAACTAATTCACTAAACTGGAATTGAAAATTACAAAAGAACTCTGGTTAGCAGGCCCAGAGGCACCAAAATATCTGTCACATTTGGTAATAAGCGCGACCATAATTTTCAAAAACTAGGTAATTACTCTTAAAATTAGAACTTTGAGTTCATCGTTTAAGAAATAACTCAAAAGAAAGTCTGTTCTTTGGCCATTGACTAAAGTTGAGCTTTTGTACCGGGAGAAAAAGGCCTTTAACCCTAAAGATAGTTCCGACTGCTAAACATTGTGGTAGGATCATCATGGTATGGGGCTCTTTTGCCATTTCAGGCTCTGGGAACCCGATAAATTTTCAAAGACAAAAAAGAGCAGTATGTTGACATTTGGAATTTTTTTTTTAAATAAATAAAAATATGCTTTAAATCTTGATTTAGGCTTCCACTGGGACCTAAATGTTTTCAATTTTAATTTATTTTCAATTTTTTATTAAAAATAAGCACATCAATCAACTACTATGTACTGTTCAAACTGTGAAGATTGTTTTTGCTCTTTTGAAAGCAATACAAGTATGAAGTGTGTTTTTTTGTGTTGTTTTATCAGCAGGCCTAATAACCTGGACCTTACGTTTTTCTACTCCATTTCTAACATTAAAATTGTATACAGTAAAATGTGTGAAACCTGTTAAATGCTATTTAATATCCGAACTTTTTTAGTTTTTTTATGTTCTAATAATGTTTAAAATAGACTAGAGAAACAAAACTCTGACATTGTATCTGATTTCTGGAGTTATATTTCTTCTATTGACCAATTCAATAAACATTCCGTAATTATTAATTATTTTAAGTTTTTAAAGTAAGTATTTCTTGCTTTAAAAACATTTTGTTTAGGTCAACCTTACCTTAATTTGGCAAAAAATTGAAACATATTGGTTCATGTATCATTTCATTAAATTGCCTCTATCTTCCACTGTCCTCCTGTGTTGCTGTTTCTTCATCTGTCCATTTTTAGTATTGAATCCTGCTGGGGGAGAATATAGAGCAAAGCTAACACAAACAATCAAACTGTGACCCAATGTATTTGTTTATGCCTTGCACCGACGAAAGAATATGTTGAGAATGTATGTGCAGATCTGTCATATTTGTTGCTCTGAAGTCCACACTACTGATAATATTTTTTCTGCTTTTGCAAAGCAGCATTGGACATTGCAAACCAACAATAGACCCACCTTTCCAATAAAAGTATGCGTATGCTTTTTAAAGTAGTTGTCTTTCTCTAAACTGTTTTCAAGAAAACACATGAGAATAAAACAGCTGCAGCATGATAACACGTCTATAAAGCCACAATACCCCAGGTGATTTTGAAGAGGGTTTTGTAGCCACATATTGTACTTTGCATAAATAGTAAAATCCATATTATTCGAGTCACAGCTTGGGTTTTGATTGCAATATGTTCAATTCGGCTTAAAGTTTCACATTTTCACTAAATTTCACTAAAACACATATGTTGTCTGTTTAATATACTAATATGTTTAATAATATGTTTAAAATGAAATGCTGCACATGGTACGCAACCCGTCTGATATAGCCGGCTAACTCTTTGTCACATTGCCATGCATTTTTAATGGGTCCATATCTAAACTCTCACTTATGTAACAGCTTCATTTCAAATATAACTGGCATACAAAACAATAATGTCAAAATAGCCTTTTGGATACAAAGGTCAATAACCGCAGGCCACATGTGTACAGCTATGTTTTTTATTATTTTATTTCTGACAAGGGTACCTGCAACAAAAAAAGAAAGAAAGAAAGAGAAATAGGAGAATTTGTTAACCAAACTAATTTACATATCCAAATAAAATACCATGTACAATGTAAAATGTTATAAGAAAACTATAAGACATACAATGTGGTACCACATTCTACCATATCATAAACACTACATGCCTGAACTGTTAAGCATGTATATATATATATATATATATAACAATGGGTTTTTGCTAAAAGCTTGTCATCCTGTTTGTCTTGCAGAAGGAATGGCTTTGCTTGAACTGTCAAACCCAAAAAGCATTGTCAGGCCAGCTGGGAGACGTTCCACCACCATCCATCGCCTTCTCAAAGAAGCAAGAACCAGATCCCCCCTCTGCCCCCTCCTCTACCCCTCTCCTAGCCATTGTAGATAACAATCCTGTAGCTGATACAGTAGATCCACATCTACGTGAGATCAAGGTAGCAAATGCATCCACACCTGTTTCATCTGAACATACACACACTCCTATAGAAAGCATTCCTCAAGAAACATCTGATTCAGATGAACTGAAGCATTCATTAACAGACGATTCAGTGTCTGATCAACAGCTTTTGAATTCAGAGAGTTTAGCTGAGATTAACTCAGAAGTCTCAACTGTTAATATCAAACAGCTCATCTCTGACAAAATACCGGAACAAGGTCCTTTTCCTGACTCAGGACTACATGACACTAACCAACAAACACAGAGTGCAACTGTTGGTTTAACTCCAGCAGTTAAGAAACGACAGAGTAGCTGTGAAAAAGCAACTGACAGTCTTTTTCAATCTGAAACACAGATTTCCAACGTTGAGCCACAGGGAAAGTATGCAACTATCAGTAAAATCCCAGTGATTGAGCAACAACAAGATAGCAGTGAGGAGAATAGGGCAGGCAGCTTTTCTCCAATGCTGGAAAATGAGACTCAAAATCCATTGACAAATGTGGTTGTAAACAACACTGCCGCTTCAGTCGGTCTAGAAACTAGGTTGGATACAGAACTCACTCAAACCAGGGGTGCAGCTCCCTCAGAATGTCATGAAAATATAGAGTCAATGCCTGAAACGTCAGTTCAACCAGCTACTTGCAGAATCAATGAAGGAGCCACACAGGCAATACCTCCTGTAAAGCCAAATTCCACTGTACCATTTGTAAACAAAGCGGTAACTAATGAGATTTTAACTGGCAAACCACAAAAAATTCCAGCAGAGCTGACATCATCAGACAGATTATTAGAATTTAACAAATTAGACATAACTGAAATATGTGTTGCAGACGCTGTTGCATCATGCATTATCAGCGATGGTACTCCACAAAATGTATTTGCAAAAGAATTGATAACCTCTGTAAACCCTGCTCTCAAGGTTGATACACCTGCAAATGTCAATAAAGGCCAAGAATCCAGAGCAACACCAGCTAATGATGCAAAACTTGATATTTCTTTGGTTAAGGAAGATAAAAGTTCTTTAGCAAATTCAGAGGAAGTTAGTCAGGTAACTAAAACAAAAAATGACCTTATAGAGAAGGAAGAGGAGCCAGATGGACATAATCTAGCAAATACATATCCCTTCAAACCTCCATTAGAGAAAGAAAGTAATTTTCCAGAGAAATTAAATGAAGAGAACTTTGGGGACACAAAAGAGTTACCGAAACGTATTGATACTGAGGAAACAGTTGTTTATACATTGTCTGACAAAGATGATGAAGTAGTAACAGTTGACATGGAAAGAAATGTAGGTACAATCAAAGGAGCAGATGTAACACCAGATGAGGGGAAATCAATAAAAGATAAGGAAATTACAAAGGAAACAATTGAGAACAAAAATGACAGACATGTTCTCAGACAAAACTATGATAAATCATGCTCAACTGAAATATTCAGCAATGATGCAGAAACTATTGTAATAGAAAGTCTCCTAAAGGAAAACACTGCAGCAGTAACGGAGAGAATGCCAAAAGAAGATATTCAGCTAAATAAACTAATAAAACAAGGAACATATTCTGACATTGTTACTGTAAAGACAGTAACCTTGTTAAAGGAATCAGAACAAAAAGAAAACTATTTTGCTGTAGCAGAGAATGTATCACAGACAAGAAAAGAAGGATTGGAGGATACAACTTTAAAGGTTAATGAACAGTCTGACAAAGTGGCAGCTATCTCTGATCAACCATTTATTGAATCAAGACAGGAAGAAACAGTTTCTGTGGAGGTGCCAGTTAAAATTGTACAAACGATGTCAACTCCAGGTGATATCATTGAAATAAAACCCAGTGATAAAACATTTGACGATAATGATTTTAAGGGTGAGGAAGAGGCTGATTTGAGTCCCACAGGAACTCAAATTGAGTATGAGAAAGTTGTTGAGCCCTTAGTCAAGGATAGGGTGGCAAAAAGTGACAAAAAAGAGGATGAGTCAGAGTCTGCTGTTGCCAGCCTCCAGGAAGCTATTTCAGTATCTGAAGCAAGAGCAGTATGCGACAAAGATTGCAATACAGTGTTTGATGTAGAAGTGAGCTCCACTTCAGATAAGCATGATGTTTCAGAACATATGCCTGCTTTAGCACTTCCAATCCCACAACCAGAACCTGATATCCAGTCTTTAGTTAGTGAGCATGATGCACTTTCGAAAGAAGATTGTGTGGAAGATAAAATGGAAACAAAACCTAAGGCTGTCAAAACGCATGTTGATGAAGATGGAGTTTTTGAGGTGACTGATTTATAGCAAAAGTAGCAGTAGCAGTAGGGAAGAAAAAAAGGGGAAAAAAGTAGCAGTAGATCCTTTAGCCCTTTTTTTTGCAATTTTGCATTTCCAAAATTGTAATCAGTTGCTTTTCGGTGTAAAAGTTAATATATGAACATGCATCAAATATCATTGTTGTATTATAGACAAACTCTTTAATGTCTAAAATATGTAGTTAAATAATTTCAGAAAATATCTGGATAAATATTTTGGATAAAAAAAAATGTGTTTGATAGAGCATATGTGTAATTTCTCATCATTTTATTTTATTGTCTAATTTAATTAGACAGTACTCAAGGGTTAGTTCTCTATTACCGGAAATAATGAGATTTTTTTAAATTTCTCTATCAGGTTAACCAAGAGAAGACCTTGAAACAGCCTGAAATTAAAGAAGGGGAGACTATAGAAACCAATCTCACAAGCCCCTCTGACCTTGATAAACTAGAAAGCTCTGTACTTCCTATTTTAAAAGTCCCGGTGAGAACAGAGAAGGAGGAGAAACAGACTGATGCTTTAAAGACCAGACGCAAATTAGAGGTTTTTCCTATCTCACCCGAATCTCCTAGTTCAGAAGAGGACAAAGAACTATCAGACAATAATTCTAAAAGTACTGCAAAGAAAAAGCTTCTTGTGCCAATGGATATCAAGGCAGATTCTCTGGATGATAGCAGTGAAAGTTTTGGAAAAGAAAGCCCAATGTCAGGAGATGATGAGGAGTTTATCAGGAAGCAGATCATAGAAATGAGCGAGAATGAGGATGGGTCGCCATCAGATGAAGAAAACTTTGTCAGGCGAAATATCAGAGAGGATGACAGGAAACAAAATGAAGAGAAGAAAGCAGAGACTGTTGAGAAAAGCACATCAGGAAAAACAAGACGGTTAAAAAAGAAAACTACTATTAGTCCTGATTTTGATGATGATCACGGAATCACAACCATGGCAGATAAATCTGATGTTATAAAAGAGGATGAAAAAGAACATAAAGAAGGGTCTCAAAACAGTGCTGCACTTCTTAAGTCACAATTGTTTGAGCTGAATGTAACCAGCAGCTTTATATGTATACCCGGTGCAGATGGAGAGCCTGAAATGGAAAGCCTAACAGATTCTCCAGATGATCGGTCCAAGGGTGAGGGGTCCTCGAGTCTGCATGCATCTAGCTTCACACCAGGAACATCCCCAACATCTCTTTCATCCCTGGATGAGGACAGCGACAGCAGTAGTCCAAGTCAGGCCCGTGCTGGGGAAGGTAAACAGCACAGAAAAGCCAAGCACAGACAGACTGGGCAAATGCTTCCAACTATTGAAGACTCATCAGAGGAGGAAGAGTTACGAGAGGAGGAAGAACTCCTCAGGGAGCAAGAAAAACATAAGGGCTCAGGTAAAAAATCTAAAAAAGACAAAGATGAAATTAGAGCCCAGAGAAGGCGAGAGCATACAAAGACGACTCCAAGCAACCTTTCTCCAATTGAAGATGCATCACCAACTGAAGAACAGAGACAGGAAGCTGAAATGGAGGAGATAAGACGGTCATCCTGCTCAGATTTTTCCCCCAGTATTGATTCAGAACCTGAAGGGTTTGAGATCCATGCGACAAAGATTGCAGCAGTGCAAAAAACATTTCAGCTGCCTATATCAGTGTCTCTTCACTCTCCAACAGATGATCAAAACATTGATACATCTCAGAAGAAAGCTCTCAAATCTGCTGATGAGGCCTATGAAGAAATCATTCTAAGGGCTAAATCTCCTACAATTGATAAATGTGAAATTCAAACAAAAAAAGAATCAGTTTTTGGAGGAGTTCTTATTGAAGACTATGTATATTCATCTGTCCTTGACAATTCTTTTGATCAGGAAGAGGTAGAGAAAATTTCTGTTCCTGTTGAACCTAAAAAACTAAGATCACCCGATGACGTTTATGAGGACATGATTAAGAAAAGAAAGGAGTTTATGAAGCTAGAGCAAGAATATAAAAATATTAAGCCAAAAACTGAAACCCCCAATCCAAAAATTGTTCTGCAACCTGCTGAAAATACCTTCACAAAAAGTGAAACAGTAACATTAGGTAAGGTTGGAAAGCCATTGTTGGATGCTGAAGCTACGTATGAAGAACTGATGAAGAGAGTACTGACACCCGGAACAAGCCCAACTCAGCCTGACCTAGAAGTGGAAAGTACTTTATTAAAAAAGGTTCTTCATCCCATTCCAGACTTAAGGGTAACACAGTGTTCTTCTGGAGAGTTATCATCTGATGATGAAACGACAGGTAAAAAGGAACAGGCAGTAAAGGAGGCATCAGAAACTACATTAGTACTTGAATCTGAACCTGTGACAGAGGTATCCGAGTCTTACTTAATGTCCCCAACCGAACAGCCACCTGAGATTGAAATCTCAGCATCTCTTATTGACCTTTCAAGTGCATTTCCAAAATCACCAGCCCCTGTGATAGGTAATGTGTCACCCCTACCAACAGTCCCCCAATATACACCTGGTATGTCTAGTGTAGTTTCAACAGCTCCTCCTGTTCCTCCTAAGCCAAATATTTTACGCAAGACTGTTTCTCAGGACATAGGAGAAGAACCAGTTTTACCACCCCATCCTCCTCCCACCCCACCAAAACCCACAGTTTTTCCCAGGAAAGCTCCCATTCCACTTCCGCCTCAGGCTTCAGAACCCTTGAAAAAAATTGAGCCAATGGTTATGACTTCACCCCAAGGATCACCTGTAAGACAAGCCGTTACTCCAACATACAAACCTCATATTCCACCTCCTGTTCCCCCAAAGCCAACAATTCCTGTTGTGATCGACGGTCACAGGCCAGGACATTGTGTCAAACCACCAATTGCACAAAAGCCTGGTTCACAGCCACCTTCACCTGCTCATGTCCCTCTTCCAGCAAGACCTACTGCACTTCCCACTTGTTCAAATGACTCTGTGCTTAATTTGAGTCCAACTACAGAGGGAAAGACCATTCAACGTTCACCAAAATCTCCATCTTCCACAAGATATGCCAAAAATATTTGTGACACATATGTAGTCATAACACTGCCATCCCAGCCTAGCTCCCCGGTTGACAAAGTCACAACTCAAGCCCCCTCTGGTCCTGGTCCAGCATTTTCCTCAAAGCAAGGTCAACAGGATGCATATTATCAACCACTGCCTCAACCCTTCCATCCACTAAAACATCAAAAAGCAACTCCGCCCCCTCAGACAACCAGAGTGCCTCTGGCATACACACGTGTCACAGAGTCTATTGAAAAACAAGAGATTTGTAGTCCAGAAAAACATGTTTCTAGTTCCTGTCACATCATTGAGGCTATATCTGCCTCAGCACAGCCATCTGTCATGCCTAACCTCGTTTCTCAAGTGGTTACTACAGAAGTTCAAAGAACCACTGTTTCTGTTGTTCATGAAAGAACACCACCACCAGTGCCAGCTCCAAGAGTCACTGGTGTTCCAATGTTAATGGAGAAACCTATGCCTCAGATACTCGCACAGACTGAAACAACCTCTTTGCCCTCTGAGGTGGTAGATCTTAGAACTGTGAAGGTCGATTCAGATTCATATATGAATGGTGTTGATCTGTCCACCAGCCCAGATATAAGACATCATTCTTTTATAAGTGATGTAGGTCGTCACACCAGTGCAGTGCAATCACCTGTGGTCAATCTTAGCACTGAATCTTCCACTGTTTCAATTGTGACTGACAGCATCACTATTGTGACCTGTTCTGCCACAGTCCAACAATATGAAAATGTGGAGATTTCTCAGGCCTCTTCAGTGCCCCTTGAGCTTACCAAAAACAAGGGATTTGAACCTGTTTCTCAAATAATATATCGGCCAGTTGAGACTCAGCACTCCACTGTTACTACTACAGAAATCCCAATTAACCTTTCAGTTGGATCAAATGCAAGTGCAGCAGGTTTCCAAGCCATGCCAGTCACTGTTGCACTTCCTTCTGTGGTAACCTGTGTTGCTAATGGATTAAGTACTGGAAAAACTACAGTGACAGGAGCTGTAGATCTTAGTACCTCAAAACCTTTTAATACTGTGGTATCAGTTGATGTGACATCTGCAGATGTGGTTACAACTGTAATCACAGATGATGGCAAACCAGTGGATCTGACCGCAGCAAGGAGAGCTGTATGCTGTGATGTTGTGTACAGGCTGCCATTTGCAGGAAGTTGTGCAACTCAGCAGCCTACCACGCCTCTGCCTGAAGATCGTTTTGGATATCGTGATGACCATTATCAGTTTGACCGAACACCCTTTGGCATGAGAGGGTTTGGTGGAATTAAACCCTCCATGTCAGATACCAATCTTGCAGAAGCTGGGTTATTTATGTACAAGAGTAAGAACCATTATAATTTCAGTGTCACAACAGAGGGAGCAGTAGATCTCACCTCAGCGAAGATGTCTGATGCAGGTCAGTGCAGTGACATAGCCGACCTCTCACTTAAATGTCACTTTGAACTGCCTCCACTTATTCATGGATAATGTGGCTTTTTTTCTTTTTTTCTTAGCTTGCTTGCATGGAATTTCTTATGTTTTCCCATTCAACTTCATATTTTTGCATGTGCCTGTGCATGTTTTCCTTGTTTCACCTTCAGAATAGATATTTTTTTTCATTTGGCAATATGTTTTCATCATGGCTTAATTCAGAATTCATCTTCAAAAAATATGGACTAAAAATATATATTTTTGATTTTTGGCAGGTGAAGCTGTTGACTTCTCCAAAAAAGGCAGTAATGCAAGAATGGCAATCCCTCCATACTCCCATTCCAGTGTCACAAGTGCTGTCAGTTCTCTCTTTGGCACAAACAGTGTTTTAAGGTCATCAAATGGAGTGGTCTATTCATCTGTTGCAGCACCAGTCCCATCAACATATGCAATTACTACCCAGCCAGGATCCATATTTAGTACAGCATACAATGACTTTTCAGGTATGCACACAAGTGACACTATGCCTTCCCTGTCCAATCTCCAGAATTTACCACTTACCAGATCTCAAAGTTTTCTCTCCACCATTTCCACAACTGGAGAGAAAGGAGACACTCCTCTTAATCTAGAGATCCCTAAGGGAGGCATTACTGCTGCCAATGGTATATCAACTGCACCTTTATCCCTTGACTCATATACAAATGCATCTCTTGAGGCTATAGCTGCTTCACTAGAGGCTCTATCTTCCCCCATGGTTCCTGGAGATGGCCAGTACCAGGCAGAGAGAGATAGGCTAGAAATGGAAAAGCTAAAGCAGCAACGCTTGGCTGAGGAATTAGAATGGGAACGACAGGAGATTCACCGATTCCGTGAACAAGAACAGCTCCTGGTGCAGAAGGAATTAGAAGAGTTGCAAGCCATGAAGCAGCATATCTTGGCCCAACAAGAGGATGAAAGACAGGCTCATCTTATGATGCAAAAAGAAACATATGCTCAGCAACAACAGCAGCTTGACCAAATACAAAGACTCCAAGAACAATTGCGATTACAGCTAGAAGAGCAAAAGCTTCGTCAGATGTACCCAGGTGCAGACATCCCAGGACATGGTGTACAGGAGGCCATTGTCCTAGGACCTGATGGCACCGTGCTTTCTCGAAAAATTACTGATAGTGGATGTCAAACAGATGAAGAGGATGAGGTGTTAAGCAAAGCGTATACAGCAGGCAGAAAAAAGAAAAATGTTAAAAAGAGTGTTGACAGTTGTGTTCAGACCGATGATGAGGATCAAGATGAATGGGATGCAGAAAGAAGCCGACAAAGTCGTCCTCGTACTGCAAGAGGTGATAGGGGTGGGCAGTCAGAGATTTCTCTTCAAGCCCACACTGAAATTTCTATACAAACTGACACTGATGGGAATATTCGAATGGATACAAAAATAGAGCTGTCAGACTCAGAAAGGACCTCACCAAAGAAACGTCCTACTCCCTTAGAAATAGCCCAGCCTTCCAACCTAAAACCAGAATTCTCTTCCCTTCAAGCTCACCCTAAATCCCCCAAAGTACTTTATTCTCCGGTATCTCCATGTATATCTCCTAGCAAATCTCTTGAATTTGTTTCCTATGAAAAGTCCCTAGGTGATACAAGCCCTCAAAAGCTAAGAGAAGATACAGACCTATCAAAATTGTCTCCAGCAAGTCCTCGGGGACCCAAAACAATACAGAGATCCTTGTCTGACCCAAAGCCAATGAGTCCAACCGGAGAAGAAAGGGCAACAACTGGCACACAATATGGGGAGGGCCATCTAGTGAGTACTAAAGTCTTGTGTAACACTGTGAGAAATGTAAGACAGTTTTTCAACAAATGTTACTTTTTCTTTTTTCCACAGTTATACAAAAGAGATTTATATATATTTAAGGAAAGTCTTTTTTGTTGCAGTAAATGCTTTGATATGCAACTCAGGACTGAAAATCCCATATATTCATTAACTGATGAAACAATAATGAAAATGCTGAAAGAAAATTGTTGGCTCTTTTGGATTTGAAGTAAATTCAAGTGCAACTTAATAATTTTTACTTTTATGAGAAAAATCACTGAAAAACAAAAAAAGTGATCAATAATTACCTTCCCTTATATTATAAAGGAATACAGTTCAAATAACATTTTCCCTTAATTTAAAAGACACAATAAATGCATGCACTGTTGCTTGTTTAAAAAAAATGTAAACATGTTGGGCTTTTTAAATTAACAATGTAATATTTTGGAATATTAATTATATTAATAATATTTAGTATTACCATTTTATCTTCTACAGGGAAAAGGGTCAGGCAGTACACCTACGGGCACTCAAAAGAAGGTGAAAAGAACTCTCCCCAATCCCCCCTCTGAAGAAGAGTCAACAACAAGTGGACAGACTGCATACACCACTAACTCTGCTCGCCGAAGAATGTGCCGTAATTCTAATTTGGCACGTGCCAAGATCCTACAAGATATTGATCGGGAGCTAGATCTAGTTGAGCGAGAGTCTTCCAAGCTGCGCAAAAGACAGGCAGAATTAGATGAAGAGGAGAAAGAGATTGATGCTAAGCTTAGATATTTGGAAATGGGAATCAATCGCAGAAAAGATGCTCTTTTGAAGGAGAGGGACAAAAGAGAAAGAGCCTACTTGCAGAGTGTTGCAGAGGATAGAGACTACATGTCAGATAGTGAGGTTAGTAACATCCGAGAGACTAGAAGTATCCAAGAAGGTGGTGAAGATGAGGACATTGAGGATCACCTTCTTGAACGGCCCAGGACAGCACCTCACTCGGAGCTTGATGACTTTGTTCCTCCTCAAACCAAGCAAGAGTATGGAAAATACACACAGTATCAATATCCTCAAAGCCAATACCAGTCCATCTATCAGACTCCACAATCCTACCAATCTCACTCTATTTACTCCTCTGTTCCTTCGCTCACTACTGCCCAACAACAAAGTTACCAGCAAATGGTTTTATTGCAGCAAAAAGCTGCAAGGCAAGCTGCTCTCCTATCAGAGCTCGATGCAACTAAATATGATGTAATTAACCGTCAGCCAGATCCCATATCATCAGCTTATCTTGGTGTCAAGTATGACAAATATGGTAATCATCTAGACCTCAGAGCCCTGGAGGTGGGAAGTATAGCAGGAAGCCCAATGTCAACTGTTTCTGATTCCTATTACACAGAGATGGAACACCACACGCCTCGGAGCTACATGCTTCTGGAAGATGCTGCAGAGCTAGCCAAGACATCAACAGGTCTTTCTTCATCCTATAGTCTAGCTGAGAGGGAGCTGGCTAAGGCAGAGAAGCTTTTGCGTAGAAGTGCAGCAGATCTTGGGTCTACTGACTATCTTGGCTCCACCTCCAGGCTTCATACTTTTGGAAAGACTCCTGATGAAGAGGATACAATGGAGGAACCCTATGAATTAAAACTTTTAAAGCAGCAGCTCAAGCAAGAGTTTAGAAGAAGTACAGGAACAGATGGCTTAGAACAACTGACAGATCTCTCCCAAAACTATTTTACTCCAAGCTCTGGTGTCACTAGTTACTCCCAAAGACACTATCCAAAGTCAGAAAAATATAGCATCAGTAGACTTACTCTTGAGAAGCAGGCGGCGAAACAACTCCCTGCATCAGTGTTGTACCAAAAACACAAAACTCCAGTAATTGATTCTAAAATCTCTAAGTATACCTCTATTGCAGACAGCAGGGGTTTGGAAACAGATAATTACTATCTGGGATCCACCAGTGCATCGCCAAGATCCAGCAGGTTGCTGCATGATGAAATTACGTTTGGCCTTCGAAAGAATGTTGCTGAGCAACAAAAGTATCTTGGGTCTACCCTGGGAGCCAATTTAGCTGGTTCCCTAAATTTGGGACAGAGTCTAGGCTTGGACTCTGCTTATCCTAGTGGTAGCCGATCAAGACCCTCATCTAGACCTACTTCTTGCTACGGCCTGGATTTGTCAATCAAAAGGGACCTCTCAAGCTCTTCACTGAGGCTTAAAGGAGACGGAGAATCATCTGGAGATTGTCTAAGTTATCAAACCCCTTCTGGTCGCACCAAACCCACCAGCCTTCCAATTGTGCAAAGTGGCCGTGGCCGAATACCTATAGTGGCTCAGAACTCAGAAGAAGAGAGTCCGTTAAGCCCTGTTGGGCAACCAATGGGCATGGCTCGAGCATCAGCTGGGCCTCTGCCTCCTATTTCAGCTGATTCAAGAGACCAATTTGGTTCCTGCATGTCTCTACAAGAATCTCAACAGCAACAACATGTAAGAGAAGAGCCAACAAGAGGTAGAACTTATATACTGCTGGATGATCTTCAGGGAACAATGTCTGATAGTGAAGGTGAAAAACAAACTTTTAATAATGCATCTCTTTCCATTTTAACTGTTTTATGAATGATCATTTGTTTGAGTAATCTGCATCGCATGCTAATTATTATTTATTTGTTTAATATTTTAAAATTTAAATGCTTTTAAATGTTTCTGTTCTTCTATTTAGTTTGGTATAACTCTTATTTTCAGCACCTGTTCATAACTTTAGTCTATAGATTAAGATTTTAGGTAAATGCATGCCTTTTTTTGTTTATCTGTATGTTTTAACATTTCTCTTTATATTCATTGAATAGTTTCATCTTTCTCTTTATTTGCATGAAAATCTTTATTTGTTTCTAATTACTTCTATGGCGATCAGTCCCATCAAATATAATGCAACAGTTTCTAAATTTAGCGGAAGTTTATGTTACAATGTATAAAGGTATTTGAAGACATAGGACTTTCTTGAATGAAACAAAAACAAACAGAAAAAAAACATGATGTCACTGTAGAATGTTTGAAATGCATTAAATTTGATGGAAACCTTTGTTTCTACATAATAAATTATAATCTTAAATGTGCATGTCTTGTTTCTTATGCTTCTCCTTTACATGTTGTTGTTTGTAACAACTGTTGATGCTTGTTTTTTGTTTGTTTGTTTGTTTTCGTTCTAAAGTTTAAGGTTTTTAATTTAGAGACAAAGACATTTCCAATCTGATAAATAATAATATTAATTGTTTATCTTATCCTGTTTGTGAAGATACCCCTAAAAAGTGTCTTGTTAAAATCAATCCAGCTTAACTATTTTTGATGAATCAAAAATTGACCATTTCAGTTCTGGCTATATTTAACACAACAGGGTTAGATTTTAGACTCAACCCAAGATATTACAATAGGTTTTCAGCTCAAAAACGGGTTACAGGAACTAATTGTTAACATTTGGCTACTAAAGAGTGTCTTATTAAGAATAGCCCTTAACCTGGTACACAAATAGTTTTTAGTGTTAAATTAGCAATGTTTAGGTCATACTCTTTTTTTTTTTCCTTTTTTTTTATGAATTTCTAATAAACACCTGTTTTTGGCAATCAATTACATTTTGATAGCCAAAATCTTAATATAATATACAAGTTCCTTGTTTAAAGTGTGAATTTTGGATGTTTCACCTATTTGTGCTAACTACTTGGAGTTTTAAAATGTTAATAGTGTTGTTAGAGTACAGTCTCTGTTGTGAACTAATTTTATTTTTACAACCCAGTGGCAATAAATTTAACTGAACAGCGTTTATTCCATTTGGCCTAAAGGAGTTCTCTTGTCGACAAATGACATCACCAAGCAGTTCTAGTATAAAATGTCAACATCTCAATTTGTCATTATGAATACTTTTTAAAACAATATTAAAAAGCACATAGAAAAAAATGTATGGTTTAGTAAAATAGTAAATGCTATAATTTTGGAATGTAAACAAATTTGCATTGATTCCAGCCCCATGTAATTCCCTGATTGATTTGAACTAGACAATGTAATCGGTACGGGTTCTTAGATGTAAGGTAATCCATAACCAAACATGTTAACCTGCATCACAAACACCGTGTATTTATAAATAAATGTTGGGAGAAATGCATACAAAGTTCCTACTTACGTGTATTTTGGGATAAATGTATCTCATTTGGCTGTACTCCGGCTTCCACCCACAGTTCATCAACATGACTGTTAGGCTGATTGGGCACTCTAAAGTGTATGTATGAGTGGTTGTTTGTCCTGTATGTCTCTGTGTTGCCCTGCGATGGACTAGCGACCTGCCCCGGGTGTACCCCTGCCTCTCGTCCGTTGTTATCTGAAGATAGTTGCCAGCAGACCCACCCAACCTCAATAGGGACAAGGGTGTACAGAAAATGGATGGATAGATGTATCTTATTGCAAATTTAATACAATACGCTTATATAAACCCTGCTCTCTTTCAGTTAAGGAATATCACTAATAATATATTTTCATAGATATGCAATTAGCACTATCTACATGTATAGAGTATACTATTGCCCTTTAGTATTCATAAGCATGTAATTAATTCTGTTTCACTCTTCCAAAACCTTCTGAAAACTGCATTCCTTTTCTCTATATTTCACAATGTTTTTTTTTTTTTTTTTTTTTTTTTTTCGCTGTTTAGTTTTTAAAACACCAGTAGGTTTTCAGCTTTCAATGGTACTTTTGTTCGTATAGGCATAACATTACAAATCCATCTTTCATTGTAATGAAAAAAATAAATATCCTGATTCAGAATTTTTTGAAATTCTATCCCTAAAGCCTATGACCTAAGGCAAGACGAGACAGACTGGTTTGACAAACCAAGGGATGGACGGCCAGAGAATCAACAAGAAAAGCGACAGGTAAAACAACAAAAACGTCAATTTATGCAAGTGCAGATCAATAAATCTAATTGAAAATTAATTTAATTGAGAATGTTGATGTATTACAAGCTTTTAGTCTTCCTAAATTCAGTGATTATGGCTTAAACCTAATAAAAAACCCATATTCAGAACTCTAAAAATGAAAATATGACATGATACTGAAAGAATATCTTAATTTCTTCTTACATACTTTTTTATGTTCTGTGCTGTGTATAGATTATTCTTTGTGTTAAGGAAAAACCAGATTTTAGTGCTTCCTTTCCTTGTCTTGGGTTTCTCATTAACTCCTTAACAAAGTCCCCAAAAGTTATCTACGGCTTTCAGGCCTGTCAGGTTTGTAAAGCAGTCCAGGAGATTGATACCATGGTCATTGTTGGTATTGGTACTTTTGTTAGTG
The DNA here is from genome assembly GCA_032876305.1 of Orestias chungarensis. NCBI lineage: Eukaryota > Metazoa > Chordata > Actinopteri > Cyprinodontiformes > Cyprinodontidae > Orestias > Orestias chungarensis. Next base: position 335,040 of record JAVLVB010001023.1, on the reverse strand, counting down.
TAAGCAAGTGCCAAGTCTTGCTGGAAAGAGAAACCAGCATCTCCACAAAGCTTGACAGCCAAAAAAAACCCTAAGTGCTGATCTGACAAAAACTCAGTGGACGGAGAAAAGCAGAAGACATGGCTTCCCAAATTCCTTAAAGGATAGTCAGCTTTTTTACTTCTGACATGTGTCTTTCCCTCCTTGTGAAGTGTGTCATTTAATTTCTGCAAATTCTTTGTGGACATTCATAGCAAGAGATAAAAAATCTTTATCAAAATAATGTTTTATTGGTCGTATGTTATATGTATTCTTATGTTTTCCTACAGTATTTTTCTTTCAATTCTGTTTGTTCAACCACATGTTGGTGGGATATGTCATTTGATGTGATCAAGCTCAAAAGTCGATGTATAATTTGTCATTAATAATTGTTTTGACCACATGATTTGTTTTAATTAACATTATTATTACATTTAATATATAAAAATTGAAGGTGTTTTCGGGGCAATTTCTTTACTGCAATGACCGCAAACTGGTATAAAATGCTTAAATAACAGAATGCAGTCACTTGCATCCAACCATTCAGATACCTTAAAATTTAATGTGTCTGTAGAAGATTAGTTACAAATTGTCCTTTCGTATGCACAACAGGGAAAAGGTCCATACTATCCATTCCCTCACCTCAGGGTCAAACTACAGAAGGATCTCAAAGACCACAGTGTAACAGGTAAAGTAATACACTTTAATAAAGTAAATTCAATAGACTGCGAAGGTGAGTGGATGAAAAATTTATATCCAGAGTATTGCAAGCTAATGTCTTATAAGCCATGCAGATATTATGCTTTTTTAACCTTTTATATCAGATTTACTAAATCATTGTACATATAGTTATATTCTTCATTACATTAGTGTAGGAGATCTATTGAAATTTTTTAAAGAGACTGTAAAATCTTAAGAGGATTTCAAGAGCATGACTGATAAGTGTCATATACTGTACCCAATACCTTAATTCCATGAAAGAATTCAGTCACATTCCTTCAGGCTCAAAGATGGCAGACATGCAAAGGCTCTCTTTTTGGCAAGCTCTTTCCTTTTTTCTTTGAAAGGTATGACAAAAATATGGCATTGGTTACTAAATATACTAAAAGATAAGATGTTTTAGATCTGATTTTTAAAACTATCCTGCTTACTTAATTTATACATATGGAGAACACAGAAAAGGGATTTGAATTTTCTCGCATAGCTAGAAATGACTAAAACTCATTTTTTGTCAATGTCGACTTATTTGCACCTCTTTAAACTATTTCCTCTTCATACATTTGTATGTTTTGTAGGGCAAACTAGTTTTTGCAATTATGTTTAACAATGTTTTTGTATTATTGTGGAATACTGGTTTGTTTCCTGTCTGATAACTTTGTACTATGTGATCGTTTTGGTCTGTTATAACTTCTCTCCAAACAATAGTCAGCCACATTTGCTGTTCAACATAATAATTGCATATTTTTCCCCACAGATGTATTGCAATATATTTGAAAAATATTGTGTTTATTTAGTGTAGCCTAGTTCATTATTTTAAAAAAAGGCCAATTTTATGCGAGACATGTACACTATACGCTTTTAAAGGCACAGTTTAAGTAAATTACCTTTTAAGAATTTTTATAGCACACAGCTTTCAATGCGCATATTTTATTTTACATATGTATATTAAATATATCAACCTATGCATTTTTATGCAGAATATTCCTATTGAAAAAATAAAATAAATTCATATTTCTTTTTGTTTTATGCTAAGCAGGAAATGGTTTGGGTATCCGTGTAGTTGGTGGTAAGGAGGTTCCAGGTGGAAACGGAGACATTGGAGCCTATGTTGCAAAGGTCCTCCCTGGTGGAGCTGCAGAACAAACAGGAAAAATTCTTGAAGGTAGGACCAGTAGACTGAATTTACCCTTATTGATGGGTAATGGTATACAAAGTTAAAGACAGAATTGGCCAATTCAAATTAGGACTCTGTTTCTGCTTGTTTTGAAAGCAACAATTGATTGGCCCTTTGATTTAGCTGAGACTTGTAGAACAAATACTACCAAGAACTGGTTGAGTAAAATAAACTTGTTAATTACCTCTGTAACTAACAGATGGGGCGTGTGAAACAGTTTTAGGTTAGGTGATAATAACGCTTTGAGACAAAGCTTCTATGACTTTACATACAAAATATTGTACCACACTTAGTCCTTGAGACCTATACTACCTATACAGAGTGACCACTATATTGGTTGGTATGAAATTAAACACCTTTGACTGTCAAAATTTGGTTCAATCTGGTATGACGCAAGCAATCTCCTAGAAACCTGAAACAAAGATTTTTAATGACAGATAGGGATGAGCCTAAGATGGTTTGATAAAAGGCGAGACTTGCACCCTAAGATTAAATAAGGATGTCCAAGGGCATTGTGACCAACCAGAAATCTTCCCCCCGGTACGCATGACAGTGTGCCAGTACAAATCAGGCAAAGCAACCCAGCGATGTCCCTCATCACTGGATTAGAACCGTGAATGTCTTATGAGCTGTGTTGCAGTGGGTCAAGATGAGCCCTGAGTGAGGGCTTGTGTCTAGAAGTGGCTGAATCAAACCCAGCAATATCCTAAATAACAGTACCAGTGAAAATATGTGGGGAAAAAATGAAAGAATCTACCCTCTGTTTTCATATTGATTTGAGATTGCTGAATATTATGTTAGATATTTTAATTCCTACTATTCTTCATTTCACCTTAATAGAGGCATTTATTTTAAATAGTATGTATTAGCTTTAAAGTTCAAGTTTAAACTACTCTCATGCTTATTTCCACATAAACAAGTATATATATATATATATATATATATTCAAACTAGATCACTATTAGCACTGAGCGTAATACCGGCAAAGCAGTTGGTTACATTATCTGTTAGATTGGTGTATGGAGATATGTTACAATTTACAGAATCTAAGAGTCACAGAGAGGTGTGAGTATTTGCTTTAAGAATCTGTGTCTGATCAGTTCAGCCGATCGCTTCAATGTGACATCTTTAAAAAGTGATAGTTTGAAACTACAGTGTAGCTTCCCTGTCACTCACACCCATTTAGCCCGCGAGTATCGTCGCAGACCAAAGGCCCTCTTGATGAGCTGCTTCAATCCGTGTAAGTCAAGTCCATGTAAGTCCGCAACATGGAAGTTTGCTGTGAATTTGTTTTGCTGACTGGATTCATGCAAACGTCATTGCAAGAAATGATGTTTCAAGACTGTCGATAGTTTACACACCCATTGACAAATTTCACCCACTTACATACGTAAAAAGAAATTTGGGTTAAATTGCATCTGCGTTTTTTAAGTTAAAGAAAACCTCTCAAGGTTTGATTTCTGTTGCTGTGGTTGAAATGACTCCATTTAATCTTTATTTCCTGAAAAAAGTAAACTTTTTGTAAACACAGCATTGATAATGGTGGCTCTTTATTCATAGGAATGCAAGTCTTGGAGTGGAATGGTGTTCCTCTGGCGGGAAAAACCTATGAGGAGGTGCAAGGATTGGTTGGAGAGCTTTGTAATGAGGCAGAAGTGTGTGTCAGACTGTAAGCATCACTTTCTCCACTCTTTCCTCTGATTGTGTGATGAATAATTTAGCAATTGTGTTTAAGAAAATATTTGTTAACATTACAGGTTATTGTTAGATTTTGTTAAAAGCTAAAATGAAGTATCTTTTTTCAGTGATCTTAACATGTTGGCTGAGTCTGAAGATTCTCATCTTGAGTTGCAGGAGCCCAGCAAAGGTGATCTACAGTATTTTCTTAAGTTCAATCATTATTCAAGGTTTTCTCACTCACTATACGAGGTTTTCCCTCTCACTGCAGACTCTTTGACATGGTTTATCAAATGTTAAACCCACCTTGAAAATGGTATTACTTGTGCCCTCTTTTATCGATAGTCACTTAAAATTACAAGGGACAAGAGCAGAGGTTAGCGTTACCTGATGGGAACAAATTTGAACAAACTCAAAAATGGACCACCACAAACACATATTCTATGTTGCATAGGTTTTAATCATTATAGAGATCTTACAAAAAGGAAATACCTAATCAATATTGTGTGTACAAAGGAGGCAATCAGGTTGTGTTCTGATTGTGTTTTAACTGTGAGATTTGTTAGTATATATATATTTTTTAAACTTAATGACTGGTAAGACCATCTATGGGAATCTTTTAGGGCAAAAACCTCCCCGGTCTCCAGGCGTTGATCCCAAACAGCTTGCGGCGGAGCTGCAGAAAGTGTCGCAGCAGCAAGGTCCCGTGTCTGCATCCTCCTCGAGTCTGGCTGCCCCAACCTCATCAACATCTAGCCCCGGTCAGCCCGGATCCCCATCCGTCAGCAAGAAGCGCCAGACCAGCAAGGCAAGTAGATTGGACAGGATTTTAAGTTTGTTCTGCATAAAACATAATGCAGCATAATGCTTTTCACATTGTCTCAAAGAGGAGCCGTTTTGATGCAATGACAAAATCTTGGCTTAAATATGTTTTACCCATTCTTACTTGTAAAATATTCAAAGTTCAGTCAGAGTGGATTGAAATTATACATTGTGGTCTGAACTTTGACTGGAGAATTCTAATCCAGGAATGTATTAATCCCAATCATTTTGGTGTAGCTCTGACTATCTTTTAGTGTTGTCCTCCTGAAAGTCGAACCTCGATGTCAGCCATGAGGGTGTTGCTGCTTGCAACAAGTTGTCATTTAGGATTACCATTTATCCACATTGCAGCCAGTTTTATTTTCCCTTCCTAAGGAAAACATTCTCAAACTATGATGTTGGCAACTTGCTTCTGCAAGGGGGTGGAGCTTTGAATATTGTTTTACGACGTATCATTGATTTAAAGTGCTTCGCCACGTCACCCCTGACACAATGCTTCATAATCGTCACAATGACGTTTTTTAACTACTGTTCTCAAATTAATCGCTGGGAGATTTGTAGGAGAGCTGAAATTAAATTACATATATATTAAAAATATGTATGTAATATAATACTGGCCAAGATTGTGTGTGGAACAGCGACATTGACTTTGGTTTTCAAGCAGAGTGTGGATAAACACATTTTAGGAGAAATAATCAATTAAAAAAAAAATATACAGTTATTTACAGCCCATTGTTTTTACATTAGGAAAATATAAAAAGGATCATTGTAATGTTGTGCGTGCACATCACCTTGAAGACACTGTGACTTTTGACTTAAACTTGAAATAAGACTGATAGGAAATATCATTTCAGTGGTGCTTCAACCAATGTAACGAATACAGTACAGTATTGTACATTATGTACCACAGACCCACCCACTAGTAAACCCACCACCTACTGACTGTCTTTCACCACATTCTTAGCATCTTGCTCTCATCCTTTATAGACTACAGATGGATCCAAAACCCACTCACATCCCATTTCTGGAGAGATACAGGTCTGTAAAAGAAATAAAATGTTTTATCTAACTTTTAGTGGTTCTGGAAATTTTAGAAATCCAAGAACACATAAACATAGTGGATATCGTTCATGGAATATTGTCTTTCTTAATAACAGCCTTTTCTTTTTACAGCTTCAAATCCACTATGACAAGCAGCTTGGCAACTTGATAGTGCATGTACTGCAGGCCAGAAACCTCACACCGAGGGACAACAATGGCTACCCGGATCCATTTGTAAAAGTGTATCTCCTACCAGGGAGAGGGTGAGTCAGAGGAGTGTAAACTTTGAAGCGTACAATAACTGGTTGAAAAAGGGGGCAAAGTTATTTATGTCTGCAGGTCATACATTTGATAACATTGTTGGTATAAAAGTGTTGGAATAAAAGGGATGACAAAAGTGGTTATGAGAAAATCATGTTTTATTTAGATTGAGAGCCGACTCAAATAATGTCATATGCCATTTGATATTTTTCCATCAGTATTGCACTGACCGCCACTTTCTTTCGAAACAAACTGATTTTTCATTCATTTTAAAATCGATTTAAAATTGATGTTGGCTTACCATTACCTCTTTTGAAGTGTAGCACATGTCCTTTTTTAAAATATAAATTCCCCATCACTGTGACAGTTTGAGCCAATCAGCGTTTATGATAAACAAGACTTCACTTCAGCTCCTTTTTACTACCCTTTAATCACAGCTAAACAATGTAAATATGTGAATAATGTGAGTCTTAATGAATGCTTTAATTGTTGATAGATGTCATGCTGCAGGTATGAATGCAGACAAAATCAATAGCACTCATATTTACCTGTAATGTGATCTGCACTCCCTCAATAAGTCCAGGGCTGCCCTCTCACTGTGATTGCAATGTAATGCAATTAACTCTTTCACCTTCTACTCTGCCTGATATGAGATCTTCTCTAGAATGTTGTTTTTTTATTGTTCTTTTACAACAAAGAAAATAATGTTTAGCTTTGGGCATTTCGTCCAGCACTCTCTAACATCTTCAGCTTCAAATATGAGCAAATGCAGAAACTGCCGTGTAATGTAGTGAGAGCTAGAATCGGAATCTTGACATTGGCAGTACTGAGCTAAACTTCTATTAGACTGAGAGACGTTATAAATCCATAAACTGTTTTGCACACTCTCATGTATATACTTTTGGGCTATACATGAATTTTCACAGCTATTTGCACCAAGTGTAATCCTCTCACAAACTTCCATCACGGATCTCCTGACAACCAAAGTGAGGTTGTTGAGAACAATCGCTTAAGGCACAGCAACCAGATGACCAAGAAAGCATAAAGTTTGATTTTGTGGAAAGTTCGTACAACATTATTGTTTAGAATGCTGACCTACAGTTATCCAAAAATATTTGGATCCTTTCAAAAAGTTATTTATGTAGAAAACTATCTGCTATCAAGTGAAAACCACTGATGTAAGAAGTCCTTTAACCGATTTTACAAGACCAACTTCAAATGGCAAAGACTGTTTATTTAGCTTCTACTGCCTGAGTCTATCTACACTTCTCAAAAAACTTTAATATCTTACTTTGATGAAAAAAAAATGTTTTGCTTGTTTGTTTGTTTTTTTGTTTTTGGCTGTGGAGCAAATGGAAAAATGAAGTGGAAGTTATTAGTTTGAATATAGGATATCAAATAAATAAAAATATACTAAGGTTTCGTCGGCTTGATCTAAAGGAGCATTAGCTATATTTCAGCAAAATATATATAGTTTTTTTCAACTTGTGTCATAAGTTTCTGTGTAAAACATTCTTGCCCACATCAAATTCTTCCAAATCCATTTTAACACTGTTACTAAATAAGATGGCAACACAAGTATGCTATATGTGTAAAATATGCATCAACAGGCACAAAACCTTTGCCAAGTAACTAGGAGGTTGTAAGACCCAGATTCTAAACACTCCTTTCAATGCAGTCATAATAAATAGAAGCTTGTTTAGTCACTAAATTGCTTTAAAATTAGAAAATGAAATCTGTAGCTTAGTTGTTTAACATTATACCAACAATTTATAAACATAGACATATTTAAGTTTAACTTTTAAAGTAAAGAATCAATCACAAAGTCATAAATCTATTCAAAATCCCCTTTTCCTGAATTCCTCAGAGTGTCTTTGTGTCACTCTGAATCTCCACCCTCCCTCTGACTATTGTTTCTGTATGTTGTTTTCTACATTTAATGCATGCTGGACCCCTCAGTCAGGTCATGGTTGTCCAGAATGCCAGGTATGTGACTTGCCCACTCTAGCTGTGTTTAGTAGACAAATAAAAAATTTAAAAAACCGTCAGTTTGGCCAGTGACTTAGTAGAAACGTGGTTGATTAGTTAAGTTTCTTAGTAACTTCTTTCATTCTACCGTATTTCTTCATTTTATGTTTTGTTATTCTTAATTTTACTAATACTTCAAAGTTTTGGTAATAGGCCTAATATTATCTTTCGTTTCTTAACCTAGCCTATCTTATCAAATAGTTCCTAGTGGTTTTGTCTTCTCCTAATAGATAATTTGCTGTTGTTGTTGACCATTTAAATTTAACACCTAAGCATTCGAGCTCCAACCCCTTTAGTTTATCCTTGTATGACTTTCTGTTTTTAAATCTTCCTTCTATAAATCCCCACATTAGCCTGTAGTATCATACTGCACCCTGAATAGCCTGTCACATTAATTACACACCTGTGAATTTGCATAGAGTGGATTGTTCTTGTCTTTTCCAAACTAACTAAAATCTCATACCCAATGATCCTTAAACAAACCCTGTTCTCTGCAAAAAACATCCATGTGAGAAAGTCATTTATTCAGTTTATGTTTTCTACCTTAATGTGCTAAATAATTATTCCCTGTAGGAGTGTGTCATGTTTTTTCTATCTATTTTATGACTCTCAGACTTTTTGCAAAAATCAGTCAAACATGTTTTAAGCTAATTTCCTTATGACCGACCTATGTTTTTCATGACACATTTTAAATATATTACCATGTCAAAATTTTGTGAGACTAAATGCCTTGATGGACCACAAAATGGACTTTTTTGCAGCACACCCTGACATCCTTTCTTTCCATGCACATAGGTATTTGCATCATTTACCATCCAAAACGCTCTTTATCGCTTTCATTATCTTCCTTCAATACAATCATCTTGTGTCCTCTTTTTACCCAACTACTTACCCTTGTCGCGGTGTGGTGGTCCACTTATCTGTTTGCTAACATAAATGATAACAAAGTGCACATTTTATAACATATTTCCACAGTGCCGAAAACAAGAGAAAATCCAAGCATGCGGGCAAGAGCCTCAATCCTGAGTGGAACCAGACCGTCATCTATAAGAATATCCATCTAGAGCAGGTACTTTAATTTCTGAAATAAAGTCTTTTGTATAATTCTATCCAAGATTCTTGCAGGATTTCCCTTTATTTAGCTCCAACCATCTTCCTATTTTTTTCAAATGCTACTCTGTAGCACATATCCGAAAGAATAAGTGGGTCTGTAGAGATGTAACTGTCCTTTTCCAGGGCCATCATGGCTGATTTATTCAATTGCTCAAGATTTTGTATTAAGGTGCTGGGACATTAACATTGTAGCTTGTTGCCTTTTATCACTGCTCATTTCCTCTGCCAACATTATTGACTGTAAATTAGAAAAGGACTTCTTCTAATGTGGACTGTATGTGTTCCAGCTGAGAAAGAAGACTCTGGAAGTTAGCGTTTGGGACTATGATAAGGGCTCCTCTAATGATTTCCTAGGAGAGGTAAATGTTTAATATTTTATGAAATTGTTACACATCTGTGAACATTTCCTAATTTGATCTGGTTGTTCCCAGGTTCTTATTGATCTGTCCAACACAGCCCAGTTGGATAACAGTCCTCGATGGCATACTCTTAAGGAGCAAAGTGAAGGTGACCATCACAGGCGTTCTCACTCAGGGCAGGGCCGTCATGGTTCCTCCAAACCCTCCTCCCATCACTCGTCCCCTAAAGTCACTGCCTCCACACATGATAGTCAGGATTCCCCCAAATCATCTGTCACTAAGAGTCGGAGCCATGGAATCTTTCCAGATCCAGCTAAGGGTAGGACATGACTAATTTCCTCGCCTGACTTTATCCCTGTTACTCCCAAAAAACTTGTATCCTCCTGCTTGCCTGCTATTCCTGCTCCCTTCCTCTTTGTACCGGGTGTTCCTTTTCCTAGTGATTCTTTTCTCCTGTCTTCTCTCTTTTTGCAATGTTTCTCTTGCACATCGTAAAGTGCTACACCTATTTATTACCAGTATATTTCACTGTCCATTATGCACTCACTTGTAGCTTTTGCTTCATGCTTTTTGCTTTATCATGGTCTCTTTTCTTGGTTTCCATAATGTCACCTAGCTCAGAGGCCTAGGCTTAGCTTCCCTCTACCCCCCCCCCCCACCCCCCCCAAAAAAAGAGCAACATGGCTGT
>JAVLVB010001023.1:298620-325039 GCA_032876305.1 Orestias chungarensis | reverse complement strand
TTTTAGATACACAGGTGCCTACTATCGAGAAATCCCACTGTAGTCCTGGCACATCGAAGCCTTCCTCATCCGAGGGCCAGAGCCAAAGCCCCAGCCACGGACACAGCCAGCACTCTCGCTCACATGGCACTTCACACTCCAGCAAAAGCGCTGCAAGGCAGCTCCATCAAGACAGCCGCACTGGAAGCAGTGGATCTGCTGTGATAGCACGGGGCGAAGCCCAACAGCAGTTACAGCAGCAGCTGCCACCACAACAGCTTCCACCAAGTAAACCAAGTCGCAAATAAAGCCCACGCAGCATGGCCTCCTTACACTCATCTCTGTTTTTTTTTATTTAGTCTTCTTTCCGTCCCCTTACTTTTCTTTTATCTTACTCCAAGTCCTACTGAGCTTTTAGACGTTCTGGTCCTCCTTTGTTGTTTCCACTATGTCATACTATCTCCTTTATGGATTCACTTACATTTAGAACACCACAACGTTATACTGGATAATTTATCAGGTCAAACCTTATTCCAGTAAACTCAAAGATTGATAAGCTGAGGGCCTAAATATGAAAAAAACTAAACTAAAACTAACTGTTATTGACTTATTGTCATGCCATGTAACTTTTTTTTACCTATAATAAATTAATGATGTGTAGGTTAAGTAAAAGTCTGACAGTAAAGCTGTATAACCAATACCAAATTCCAACTTAGTCCTGTCCCAACTTTGTTATATTCACATAAACAACAAATTTATTTGTAAATGTCCACATTATAAAAAAATAAAAAAAATTATCCTACATAATATATTTTGACATTTAGATTTTAATTTTTAAAATGTTTTCTTAGCAACAGCCAGCTTTTATAACACTCTTTCATTGAGTTGGTTGCACATGCTTTTACGCCACCCACTATATGATCCCGCAATTCACCCCAGCTGTTGCTGCGCACCCCTCTTACTTGAGACACGGCAGGAAGGGTGATTGTGCACTGCAACTGTTGCTGCATGTAATTCTCAATCAAGCTGATTACCATGATGAAGATGAACTGCGCTCTGAATCTCCATCTTGCTCCTTCCTTTTCGAATCTTGAACTGCAATGCCGTGACCTTTTGTCTCCTGCTGTTGACCCCTCAAAACACAAAAACTCATTCAGACCAAAGAAGCCACCTCTCGCTAAGGCACCAGAGACACAGCATAGTTGGTGTGCTCAGCATTCAGAGAGCCCAGTCTGACTGGCTGCCTGCTCTGCCATCGACCATGTCGGCCAAATGGAGTAGAGCAGACAACAGACTCCTGAGCCTCAGGAAAGCCGTCTCAGAAGAGAGGCCACAGAGTATCGGAGGTGAGAGTTCGCCCCAAGGGTCTCCCCTCCTCTGTCGTGTGACTGAAGCGATAAGGGAGCAAAGAGAGAAAGAGAGAGTGAAAGAAAGAGAGGATGCAGTACTACTAACGCACACCTACAGAAACAAAGAGGAGATTCTTACAAGCTAAAAGTTAAACTGGAAGGCAGAAAGAACGTTGCACTCCACCACATTCCCAGATTCATGCAGTGATACACTTCCATCATGGCCACCAACACAGTTCACTCATAAAAAAAATGTCTCAAATTGTGTAGACCCTGAAAGCTAAGCGCTAACAATTAGACTCTTTTTAAGAGAATCAGACAGTGAGATTGGATAAAGTGGCCTGAAAGAACGTTGTGCTGGCATGGATCCTTTTTCTGCACCACATCCACATATCTGACATCATTCATACTCACGTTCCCTGGTCAGCTGAAGGGATAAAATATTTAAGATGTAATCTATAAAATACTTAGCATGTAAACAGGGTACTTTTGAAAATAGCTAAGTTAATGTTCCTCTTCTATGGAGATCATTTTTACTTAGTCTTATTATAATTATTACATTTTGAGCAGATGCTGAGACCTGCTGTGCCTTAAATGTTGTATTAAGTTATTGACCTTAGAGGTAGCTCTGTATTATTTGTAACACCGATTACCTTTTACAGAATCAGGGCTTGGACTTATGGCTCCCTTAATGAACCAAATCTTTACAATCCTTTCTCTTGAAAAGCCACTCAAAAAAAACAAATGCATTCATCCCCAGTTTCTTTAGTGGGGGTCATGTTGTGTACCTTGCAAACCTATTTTAGCCAACTTCTTTTAAACTTCCATACATTCTGCCAACAAGATCCATATAAATCATTTATTTTTCCTGTCGGTCTGGTTGTAATAGGAGCTGATTGTGGCTAATGTTATGGAACCAAAATAATTTTGTTATTCACAAAAGGGCAATTACATTTTTCACATAGGGCCAGGTTGGAATGACTTACTATCTTAATCCTTTATAAATAAGATCATTATTTGTAAAACTGCTTTTGTATTTACTCTGGAAATATTTGTTTAACATTATGTAGTTTGCATGATAATCTGCAACAATTATTGTGACAGAAAAACAAAAACAAAAGAAATCTGTAAGGGAACAAAAGATTTTTCACAACAGTGTAATATCAACCCAGTTTAAGATGCTCCTACATTTAGTACTTCATAAAGATGATTAACAATGAAAGTAGTATCTTTGTGCCTCTTGTGTAGTCTGCATCATCATGTATGTGGTGTTTTTATGTTTAAGCTATCACTGTTTTGTCTTTGTCTGAAGAGATGTTAAATTAATGTTTGTCTATATGCTTTTTGCTTCTCCTTAATTTTTGCACAGTGCATTACTGTCTGGTCTCCTAATACCTAAATAGGAATCCTTTTTGTCCAAAGCATACAATATTTCTTCAACAGATTTACAGTGCTGCAGATTTAAACTGATGTTTCTGAGCTCTAATATTTATCTTAAATTTAACAAAGATTTTCCTTGTGTCCTTCCATTTTTCATGGTGATGAGTTTGCTTGTGTCCCTGAACAGCTCGGTCGAGCTACGGATCAAATGATGCCCCAGTTACTGCGGCCTCATTGGACAGTGGCCTGAGCGGTAGCGCTTACAGCCTTTTGGAGGAAGACGGAGAGACAAATGAAGTGGACAGTGCTATCTTCCAGGTTCCTCATCTGTAAGTAGGCTAAGTACTCCATTCATGTTTGAAAAGTACTTAATAGAGATGTGCTCCTAGTACGCACTGGACGGTTGTCTGTCTGTCATAGAATACCAAGTTTATAAAACAAGCGATTGTCTCTTGTACTGTTTCTAGGGTGTACATTTGTTCAAATGAGATGCTAGGGAAAGTGACAGTTGGTATATTTTTTTATAAGGTGGTACATTAATATAAGCAAGAATTATACAGATTTGTAACTGTAATAAAAAATATGTTTAATTTTCTGAGCATGAATTTTCGCTTTTCTGTTTTAAATATAACTAATTATAACCAGTATTACATTTTTGTGTCAATATCTGTATGATACTTTTACTTAACCTTATTTCATTGGGGGTGAAAATCTCTTCCTGCCCATGCCTAGCTTCTCCTGAAATTTAAATGTGGCTTATTTGGCAAACACAGTTCAAAAGTAAGCACGGACTCAACTAGCCCCAGTTTAAATGTTTGTCTCAGCAAACTCAAGTTTCTGACCCCCTAAGAGTAGGGTAAAGTGACTCATTTGTGATTTCAGGCCTAAAAATTAAAATGACCTATACAGTAGATTTCAATACAAGCAGTATTTGGTTTAAATATAATCATTTTTGGTTTCAGTCTAATTTTGCTCTTTAAATGAGGAGATAATTATAAAATTTAAAAGTATACATATTTGATTTCATGTCGCACTTGCTCGAGATAATTGCTCAGTAGCCTAAGGGCTAATCAATGTTAATTGAAGTCATTAATGAAAGCCAATGATGTTAACTGCACCTCTAAATAACTGTTTTTTTTTTTCAAACCACAAATATGTCCGGTATAATCAACAAACTTCTATAACAAAAGCCTAAATTTATCATTGTGGTTAAAAATATCAACCCTGCATAAGTTTGGTGTAAAATAGGGATTTTGTGTAGGAGTCCATGAGTCTGTCTTTAAAAGACAGACTCAGAAAAAATATAAGTTACTACAAAAATGTACACTTTTTAGCAAAAATAAGAAGAAATTGCATACATTTGGACCGAGCATCAGGATTTGCAATGTATTTTTTCAATAAATTATGATTTTTTTTTCTGAATAAATGTTTATGGTAAAATTAAGAAGGCGTTTCTCTAAAGGCCAAATCAAAAGCATTGACCTTTGATTAAAATGAGCTTATCTAGAAAGGCTCAACAGTATAAAGAATCCTGTTTCTGTGTTGGGGACTATGGTGGGGCAACTTTGGATGATGGTGCAAAAAGGGATTCATAAGAATCCCTAAAAAAAAATTATAAAATTATGGGGTACCCTGATCATTCCCTTGATGAAACTGTCATAGACCTATAGATTTGCTGTACTATAGACCCCTAAAGTAAATCCTCCATGCCCAAAGACAACAGCTTCTACAACTCTAACCCTAACCCTAACCCTCTAACCCTAACCCAACTCTTTAAATAAGCTTAAATAATAGAATGACCCAACAACATTTAATTCCCCTCTGGGATTCTTAAAGTTTTTTACGTAACTGAATTTGGATTGAATGTTAAGCTTTGATTGTGCTAGGTTAGTTTCCAAACCTTTAATGAACATGAGTGAACAAATTTTTCTTCTCTTTTTGTCTTTAGTGGGAAAATCCCAAATGGCACAAATGTGATTAAATCCTCTATGGGACACAGTGGTGGTGAAGGTTGTATAAGGCTCATCTGTTGCTCTAATAAACACACACACAAACAAACACTACTCTATAAATTTCTGCCATCTCACAATGTCTACATCATCAGCTTTTTAAAAATGCATTTGTCCAATATTATCATCAGACAGTATGTTATCACAGTTTCTGTGGTTTTGTTTTAATCATATATTCTTTGTTTTTCACACTCTCATTCTCAAAGCTCTTTTTCACTACTTCCAAAACCATCTCATTAACCCCTAAGGGCTTTTTACACTGACCTGTTACTAAAATGCTAATCTAGTTGATTATGATATCCACATTGCTGTAAACCAGTGTTTGGCCCTAAACATTTTTGTTTGTGTTGCTTTTTGTCACACATAAATTTGGCAGATCAAGTTGGATAATCAAAATGCGATTGGGCTGAAGGTCCTGTGCTGATGGTTGGAAAATCTCCTGCAGTGACCAAAATTCATAATTTCATCGATTATGGCAAGTTTCTAGCCATGAGGAGGCAAATCAGAGCAAAATCACTCTGTTTGACTATCAGTATAATAAAGTGTTTCCGAAAAGCTGTATCAGCTTGAGGTCAGGTGCAACATGACACACATTTAATTT
Organism: Orestias chungarensis; assembly: GCA_032876305.1. Classification (NCBI taxonomy): domain Eukaryota; kingdom Metazoa; phylum Chordata; class Actinopteri; order Cyprinodontiformes; family Cyprinodontidae; genus Orestias; species Orestias chungarensis. Next base: position 319,721 of record JAVLVB010001023.1, on the reverse strand, counting down.
TGTATTATCAGTTAAAAGTTAATGTTTTCATCATCAAGCATTTTCTCTGCATACAATGTTTTATATTATTTTTGGTTGGAAAGTGTTTTGGATTTAATGGAGGCCAACTTTGCCCTGTCTCTGTTTTTTATTGTTAAAGTAAGTACATTACTTGACCTACAAGAGATAATAATTACCTGCTTTTTTAGATTTTTCAGCCATCAGAAATCTGTTTAAATTACGTATTATAACTGCTGACTGGTACCACAAAGGCCTGGGTTGGGCTTTTGGTTTGGTTTTTTGTTTGAACTGATTAATAATAGCCAATACTAAAATGATGAATTAAAGACCACTTTCTGTATTTGATCGATGATCTCAAATAAATATGGTGTGGCCAAAAAGAAAAGAAAAGCAAGAGTTGAAAATCTCTAGCCATTTTTTACAGCACTATAAGAATCAATCTTATCTGTTTCTCACACGTTTTGATGGACAAAAATGTTACCCTAATCAACTATGTTTCATCTAAATATAAACCATCTTTTCATATGCCACTTTAAATGTATACCAAAATTATGCTGATGTAAGCACATTCTTCCTGTTCTTATTGCTACTTTCCACAAGAGGGCAGCAGAGGTATCCACAGATCAGTTTTGCTGTACTTTTTTCTATCATAGCTTTATTTGTTTGATTCTCTAGGGAAGACTCAGGTGATGGGAGAGATCAAAATTGCTCTGAAGAGGGAGATGAGGACAGAGGGGGAGCACCTGGTCCTGGAGATTCTTCAGTGTCGCAACATCACCTACAAATTTAAGTCTCCCGACCACCTGCCTGGTATTAAACACACCTGACAATCTAATTAGTTTGAACAGGATCCCTGAAAGCATGAATTAACAAATGCTTAAATCGCTCCTGATTTCACAGAGGTCCTACAACTGTTGTTTAAAGCTTACACTCATGCTCAGTGTGACTTACTTCAAACCGGCTACAAAACAAAATAGTGTCCCTTTAGTCTTATGCATTACCCGTTTACAAAAACAGCAAATATTACATGTACAACGTTGTCTGCTACAACATCAAACAATATATTTCAATCCACTGAAAATAAAATTTTTAAATCTACTTGTGAATCACCATTATCTCCTTAGCAGGCTCACAGCTTTTTCTAACTTTTTGAGATATTCTAGACTTCAGTCTTTTGACTTCTTTTTTAATTGGGTTTTCAAAATATTTATTTAAAACAAAGCTAATTCAATTAGACCTAAGGCCATTACAACAAATTTGTTTGAGGTTTGTTTGTAAATTTAACCTGCTTCACAAATAAATAAACATGCAAAATGGATGTATGGGATAGATCCGAGAAACTTGCATCTATTCATTTTCTTCTGCTTACCTGCGGTTCGAGCCGCAGGTGCAGAAGACGTCCCTCTCCCCAGCCCCTTTGGCCAACTACTGGAGGGAAATTCCAAAGCACTCCGAAACCAGATGAGAAACATAGTCTCTCTAGTGTGTCCTGGGCTGTCTGCTTGTAAGATATGCTCAGAGACTTCAGGGGACATCCTAACCAGTTGTCCAAGCCAACTCAATTGGCTACTCACGATGTGGAGAGTCAGCAGCTCCACTCTGATCCCTTGGTGCATAAGCCCAAAAATCAGTCAGGACCCTTTCCCACATGTAGGCCAAGGGAGTCTATAGTCTCATTTACCTAGGTGAAATCCCAAGGTACAGGCACAGAGATTGGGGGTGGGAGGTTTCAATGTAAGGAAACCCAATAAAGCATGCAAACTCCTTCTTGGCTTCTCTTAACATGGTTAACTCATGGTTGACTCTGGTTCCAGAGCCACAGTTGTGTTGAGTTGAGTTGAACCATGTCTACCCACAGCCTCTCAACCTTGCACATCAGCTCGGGATTATACCCCAGAGGGGACGTTCCACAATTCAAGAGCCAGCTTCTGTGGCCTAGAGTCAGTTCCCTCACTTTCGCCACTGCCCGTCGCTCATTTTGTATGATCCCTTTGGCTCGTTTGTTGAAAGGGGCGCCCCAGTGACCCTTGTGCAGGTGAAGGAACATTGATTCCATTTGAATCTATTTCCATTTTAAGAAGTCTTTTTGGGATACCCTTTGTCTGATCCTTCACGTAGGTCCTATTTGCATTGATGATTCTATTAGAGACATAAAGTCTCTGACAACCTAGCTCCTAATGTCACTGTGATACTCAAGTCCCTCAACCACTATAAGCTGGTGGCCCAGGGAGGGAAACAATAGTAACCTCTTTAAAGTAATTCAAATCTTTGGTTCATTCATTCAGACATTGTACATGCTGTCACTTTTAGGTAGTCTGTATGTGACATTCTCTGATTTTTGTGCACTGGAGGTGTTTTTGTAGGGTTCTATTGTGTTACTATTTTTTTAATAAAGGAGACCAGTGTATTTCTTTAAAACAATGTTTCCACAACAATATCTCTCTCAATAGATCTTTATGTGAAGCTCTATGTGGTAAACATTGCCACACAGAAAAGGATCATCAAGAAAAAGACCAGGGTTTGCCGTCATGACCGCGAACCGTCCTTCAATGAAACTTTCCGCTTCAGTATGAACCCCACTGGACACTCATTACAGGTAACTTATTTTGATGCCTACGCAAGCAAAACAAAAAATGCTTTTTTCAGTGTTACACCAGATATATGTTGTTATTTTATGTGGAAGACCAACACAAAGTTGTATGCTTTGTGAAGGGGAAAGAAAGTTATACCTGCTATAAAAAAAAATTCAACTCATAAAAAACTTAAAAGTTCAGTGTACAAAAATGTTCAGTGCCCTTTTCTTAAAGTACAACCAATTGCCTTCAGAAGTTGCCTGATGATTGCTAATAACTAAACAGTGTCCACCTGTGTGTAATGTAATGTCAGAAAAAAATAAATGTTCTCAGTGTCGGCATCAGAGGTTGAATAAGAGATTATTTGGGAGCAAACAGTATCAGGACGTCCAAGGAACACATCAGGCAGGTGAGGGATAAAGGTTTGGAAATGTTTAAAGCAGGCTTAGGCTCTTAAAATATTTCCCATTGTTTATATATCTCACAGAGCTCTGTTCAGTCCCTCATCTCCAAATTGAAGGAGTAGAACTGTAACCCTACCCAAACATGGTTGTCCCCTTAAATTTATAGGCCGAACAAGTAGAGAACTTTCTTTCAATGTTAAGAAAACCCAATAAATTGCATTAAGACATTAACTTCGAGCAGTCACTTCTCCTGGACCAACATGCTGAGTCAATAGACAAAAGCTTGCATTGTGTTATTGAATTTCCAGCAACCCATCATACTGAGCATGCATGTAGCCATAGGGCTAACTTCCCTTTTAACAGAAAGAAACCTCCAGTAGAACCTGCCTTATTAAGAGTGGCCATCTCTCACTAGGGGTTTGAGAGGACAGAAAACACAAAAAGAAGCAGAGGAACTTACACTCATCTGATTTATCGGCTGCACAGCCATGATGCAAATCTCCGGTTCCAACACATCCCAAAGGTGCTCTATTGGATTGAGATCTGGTGACTGTTGAGGCCATTCGAGTTGAGTGAATTCATTGGCATGTTCAAGAAGCCAGTCTAAGATGACTTGAGGTTCATGACATTGTGTGTTATCCTGCTGAAAGTGGTCATCAGAAGATTGGTACACTGTGGTCATAGAGGGATGGACATGATCAGCAACAATACTCAGGTAGGCTGTGGCATTGCAATGAATATCAATTGGTACTAAGGGGCCCCAAAGAGTGCCAAGAAAATATCCTCCACATCATTACACCACATCCACCAGCCTGAACCGTTGATAGAAAGCAGGATGGATCTATGTTTTCATGTTGTTGATGCCAAATTCCTACCCTACTATCCAAATGTTGCAGCAGAAATTGAGACTCATCAGACCAGGCAACTATTTTTAAATTCTTTTATTGTCCAATTTCGGCGAGCCTGTGAAACTTGTAGCCTCAGTTTCCTGTTCTTATCTGACAGGAGTGGTACCCGGTGTGGTCTTCTGCTTCTGTAGCCCATCTGCCTCAAGGTTCGACGTGTTGTGCATTCAGAAATCCATATCTTGGTTGTAACGAATAGTTATTTGAGTTACAGTTGCCATTCTATCAGCTCGAACCAGTCAAACCACTCTCCTCTGACCTCTGATGTCAACGAGGCATTTTCACCCACAAAACTGCCGCTACAGTATTTCACTGGATATTTTCTCTTTTTCGGGCCACTCTCTGTAAACCCTAGAGATGGTTGTGCATGAAAATCCCAGTAGATTAGCAGTTTCTGAAATACTCAGACCAGCCCGTCTGGCACCAACAACCTTGACACGTTCAAAGTAACCTAAATCACCTTTCTTCCCCATTCTGATGCTCGGTTTGAACTAAAGCAGATTGTCTTCACCGTGTCTACATACTTAAATGCTGTCAAGGGATTCGCTGATTAGGAATTTGCGTTAACTAGCAGGTGGATGGGTGTGCCTAATTAAGTGTCCGGAGAGTGTATGTTGGTGTTATTTTACATATTAAACAAAGGAAGAACATAACAGATAGAAAATGAGCACATTTGGGGTCCTGCTGCATTGTTTTAGCTGATGCCACAGTCCTGAAAGGTGTCACGACTAACCAAAGATCATACAAAGTTATGCTTCAATGAAGAGAAAAACACTGACAGAAAACAGAACGTTAAGGGAACAATGTGGGCTGTGGTGCTCGTTCTGTCTGGTTGTCGGATTAAAGTTTTTCTCTTCATGCTACATCAGTCTAGATGGAAAGCCATGTCGTTTTTGCAGTTTACCTGTTTTGCCATATGGTTTCCATTTTCGCTTATGGGTTGAACAGTGTTCCATGATATGTCCAAAGCTTGTAATTGTTTTTATATGTATACATTTATTGTTTATTCAGTTTTAAAATTGTCTGCAGTATTTCTTGGTTTTACTAAAGCTGCTGTGTAACTCCTGATCTCTTAGACATCTCTGATGCCTTTACAGAAATGTTTCATTTATTATGAGTTAAGGATACATGCAGGTGGATTCTGCAGAATGATTTTATTTATAGGGTTCAAAGCCAATGACCTATATAGAAATACATGCTCTTTGTTAATATTATAATACATGGGGAAAGGGTATAATTTTCTCTCGGACAGTTTAAGCAGAAACAACTTGTGAGGTACTGTTATTTTTCAGAAAATGAGACATTTTCCTTTTCCCTTTTCTTTTACAAGCTCTTCCTTGTCTCAAATGGAGGAAAGTTTATAAAGAAGACACTCATCGGAGAGGCTTACGTCTGGCTGGACAAAATTGACTTACGCAAAAGAGTCGTGAGTTGGCACAAGCTGCTTGCTAGCACCGCCCAGATCCACTCATAGGGGGACATTTAAAGCAAAAAATATGAGGGGTCTGTAACATCAGAGGGAGCTTATCTCCGCATCAGCAAAACTGGTCCTGCTTTTGTTGGGTGACGCTAAAACAAGAGGACCAAAAAGCTCTCCGTCTTCAACATTTGTTTTGGACTTGGGTGGCTTTATGTTCTGGATGATCCTGTTAGCATAGGGATTCACGTTTACATTGGGGGGAAAAAACAAATTTATAGCATGCAGGATAGAGCATAGTTTTTATCTAGGAAACAGACACAGACATGCCGGTGCTGAGGTCAGGTGGGGTCAAGCTCAAGCAGTTATTACACACTTTAATTCACAAACTCACATACATGCCCGGAATTACTTTGCACAAAGTCATTTCCACTGCGGAGGACCCTTAATTCTAAAGATACAGGGAAAAACAGGGAATTGACACCTATAGATTTCTGTTTATTTATGCAGATGTTTTATCCAGTGATGAGTCTTTTCATCAGCACTTATTTCTTTTATTCAGAATTGTATTGAATTTTAAAGCCTTTTAAAAATTAGACAAAGAAGGATCCCTCACAGGAACACATTATTTATTTTTTTATTATATCAGCATGACATTTTATTGCTTGATTCAGTCATTTTTCAAATATTTAAAAAATCCATGCTTGGAAGGAAGCATATCTTCCAACAAACTACCTACTTAAAGTTTAAAATCAAGGAGAATAAAACCAAGCATGTTACAGATTTTATAATTTAATGAACAGCTGTAGCTTTCTTCCTTTTCTTTCATTATATAATTGAATTTGTTTGATAAAGAAATTATATAAATATATACCAGATTGGATAATATACATTATATTCTGCTCATGAGTCTATTTGGCATGCAGCACCACATGTTTGCCACTAAAAAAACAAACTTAAAGGCTCACTTTGTAAATAGTGAAGTGTCATAGTTGGAGATCAAAATAATTAGATGATTAGATATCTTTATCACAGACAATCATATCTTGACAATTGTTACATGGAGGTTTTATTTATCCATGATGCCCCCATGTGAGACATCTGTTTTTGCTTTGTGAGATCCAGACATGAGTCTTAAAGTGCTGTGGAAAGTATTTGCTGTTAACAAATTTCTTATGTTTTTCCTTTGCCAAACTAACTTGGTCCTAGATTAAAACGGCAAAATATTTGGTTTATGATGCATACACTTATTTCAAAAGTAAAATAAAGCTCATGCCTCATCAAGTCCAGACTTTGTATAGGCCACCTCATATCTCTTATATCATGCCATTTACAGGTGGACCAGCTGGTATGCTTTTGATCTTGATCTTTGTTGAGGTAAAGGTAACACACTGAAGGCCAGATGTTTCCACTCAGGGGTTTTCTGGTATAGAGCATAAAGTTTGATGAAATGTATCAGTCACATAAATCATTAAGGTACTAAACAATAAAGTAGTAAGAGACCATGACATTAGCACCAATAAGCAGGAATATCAGTATTATGTTCTCTTTGTTCAACTCTGTAGTAATTCTATACTGAAAATAACAGGGCTCTACATGTTCAGTTCTAGTTTGTCAAAAATATGTTGCAAAAGTCTTCAATTTGTTGTTTGGTTATTGTTTTAGAAGGATTTGAGTTATTTTTGTTCTCCAGCGGTGCTGGTTTGTGTCCCTTTTTGAACTTTTGGGCTACTTTATGCTTTTAGACCAGTTCTGTTTAACATGTTTTTATTTCCAAATGCATGACGGTAATTAGTAAATGAAATAAACATTTGAAAAGTGCACTTTGCATCTAATCAGGTCATCTTTAGCAAACATTGACATTTCTTTGATGATCTGAAATATCTAAGTGTAAAAAAGAAACAAAAACATGAGAATTCTGTGAGGGGGTAAATAATCTTTCTGCTATACTGTCATTAGTCTTTCTTCAGTTTGTAAGTGTAGCACTGTTTTGGACACTTTGAACACGCTTTTTGTGGTATTTTTAACCTTTTTCCTGCTTAGAATGTAAAAAAACTGGCATAAATTTATTTTACTGTAACAAAGGTAAGCTGTAAAGTGAGATAGCAACAGCAGACGTGGGTTACAACAATAACTATAAAAGCACTACTGCCATCCCAAGATACTTCACTGCTGTAATATTACCGTGTTGATGTACATTTATTTGTCATTCTTGAGAGTTAAAATTAAAGGTACTGTCGTTAAAATCCTCTATGTCTATTATATTTTGAGAAAGGTAAACTTTGTGGAGGTTAAGAGGTATTGCTACTGGTTTATCATGTGTCATTAGCCAAATCAAGTAGTAAAATTACTAAAGTGATTTCTATGCAACATCCACTGTAAAGAGAGGAGGAACTGCATCTTAACTTGCCAGAAATAAGTCACTAAGTCCTAATTTGCACTGCTGCATTCTCCACAAATGGTTACTGCTTTAATTTGATTTGAATTTTCTTTTTAACTGGTGATTTTTTTGTAACGCTGTACAGATGTTTATTTATGTATTTATTTATTGCCTGTGTGACAGCGTCATGATAAGTTAAAATGCATTTGTTTACAGTAAATATCAAGTGTACAGAAAACAATTTTTTTTTACACAATGTAGAGCTTGTTTACAATGTCAGGAGGACCTGAAACTCAGAGATCTTATGTTATGTCAACAAATTTCTCGAACCTTAAAAAAATAAAAATTAAAAAAAATTAAAAAAAATCCACACATGTAAAAAGAAAAAAAGGATCTTAGCAAAAATCTGCACCTGCCTTTTGATTAATTTTATTTACAGTCAACATATCAACAATTACCAAAAGAAAAGACTGTAAAAGATTGTAATTAATGGACATTATACCTGATAGTTGTCTTTAGGTCTCATTGTAAATCTTGTATTTTTTTTTTTGTTCGCATTTTTTGTTGATATTCATGTGTGTTTGTGTCGTGTGTCATTTGGCTTGATACATATCTTGTTTGTGTCGTGTGTCATTTGGCTTGATACATATCTCTTATTTAACTTGTTTTCACTCCAACCCTGCTGTAACTCACAATAATTCACATTTAAACACACAGATTTAAACAAAGAGGACATCCCCGTGTTTTTAGGTCTGTAAATATATAGTTTAGTTCTTTTTTTTATATACATACATATAAATCGATAATAGATATATCTATAAGAGGGAATAGGGAGTCAAATATGTTTTAGTGGACATAATAAAGGGAAAATATTTTCTTTTAATCCGTGTGCAATGGATAGAGAATGTAAAAAAGGATGTTTTGTCTGCCTATAAGATTCCAGATTAACCAAACCCTTTACACAGAACACTGAAAGGATACAATGGTTTTAACACAGAACTCTTATCGTGACAACTCGAGTTAGTCGCAGTCGAGAACATAAATGTGATCACTGGATGTTGCATGTTATTTTGGTGGTTCATACTATTTTTGTGTCCAGATATGAATATAAAAAACCTAGAAGGAGGATGAAGGTACAGAAAGATATAAAGCGATGATGGAGTATGAAGAAATGTTCAACTAATAATGATGTATGTTGACTGTACAGAGATTTTGCCTGTAAAACCTTTGTGGATTTCTACTTGTAAGTATAGAGAAAAAAATAAATAAATCTACTGTGATGGTTTTGTGATTGTATACAGGAGGTATGGATGAATTATGCAAAATGTGCTGTAAAAATGGCTATTGCCCCATGTCTAAATATTAAATATCAGTATAAAATGAATCATTTTCTACTTTGCATTGACTTGATTTCTAAAGAAACCTAGAACTTAAAAATAACATTTTCATAATTTATTAACATTTAAATGTTGACTGTTTTTTGGATTGTTTGTTTGTTTTCTCATAGCTTGATGTAACAGTTTTGTTGGAAAAATTATCACTGGGATACCTATCGTTGCAAGTATCCTTTTATAAAACGTGATTTAGGAGGTTTAATTGTATTCCTGCTGCTTTCAGTGTGAATTTGCCCAGACAACCAAACCCTAAAATCTACTTTTGAATATCAATTATTATAGACTACTTCGTGTACTTTAGAATTGTTGATTTAAAATGCTCTTGGACACCTTTAAATCAATTACAAGACTTATAACTTACAATCTAAAGCTTTATTAATTGTACCATGGCCGAGCAACATTTTAAAACCATGTGCATTTTTCTAACACTTAATAGAGATTTTGAAAATGTCTTATTTACAATTTTGGGTGTATGCATAGTACTTTAATTTCTAGGTGTGTTTTCAAAATCTATACATATTTTTTAAGGGCTATTGGATATAAAAATTGAGCTTTAAATATGGTGTTCTATTTCTTAAAAAATCTGACAGGTTACTGTAGTAACAGCATGTCACCAGAGGGTGGTGATATGCTGTCTTTTATTGAATGGAAGTGTCTCCAGGCATCCTAAAGCACAGGTGTTAAACTGATTCGTGGCTAATTAGTCCTCTGCTCAGGAATATGTGGGGGTGAACAGATGTAGTTTGTTACCAGCTCATGCTGCAGCATCACTTATTCAAGCTTCAGATATTGTTTCAGAATCAGGTATTTAAACTGTTGTGCAATTTATGAAATATCACTGGGAAGTATGAATTTATGTTCTTGTGTAATATGATACATGCATACGCTTTTTTTAGGTTTTTCTTTGTAGATTTTGTAATTTTGACTATTTTGCTAAGGTTTTACAGTAAAATCCGTTGTAGCTCTGTATATTCAATGAAAGGCTTAAACAGTTTTATTTTTTTCAAAAAGCCTTAAAGTTTAAGCCTGAAACTATTAATACTTTCCTTTCTCTCATTGAGCAGTGCATCTAAATCACCAGGCACAGTTGTAGGGATCTTCTGTTGAGTCGCTCTTGATTCAGGTATGCTGTAGGCTCACAATGTTTCATTTTTAGCAACCATTAAAAAAATAACTTTACTGTCTTTTTATTTCTAAAACCTAGATACGGCTCTGAAGTCACAGAACAACACTTTTTTGTTGTTCTTGTTTTTTATCTTCTGTGACTTAATCATAGGCTGGGGATTATACATGAATTAATCGTAGATACAATCCTTAGAAACGGTGATTGATATGTGTTAATTTCAGAGTGTCTTATCAGGTAAATTAATTACATTTCTCCTAGTCAAATGATCAAATCTGTAACTGTTTTTACGTGCTTTGAATGTGCAGATTAACTTCTTAATTATTTTTGCAAGCAACACGGATTTTATCAAAGCTCGGCATCCCTCTCTGTTAGATTGACTCATATTTCTGCCCTCAATGTTGTCCTTCACTTTTATTAGCTTTTTTGTTGAGCTTAAATCTTCATCTGGGCCCCCTCCGTTTTTGTTTATAAAGGATTTTTCTGATCACTAACATCTAAAGATGCGTTTTTGCTCTTCTTCTGCCTTCAAAGATGTGGTTTGTGTCAGGCTGTCATTCTGCTTCAGCAGCTCACTAAGCAGAGAGGATGATCAAACGGACAGAAATCTGGAGGGGCCGCATCAGACAATACCGCCGACCTCATCTCAGATTCAGCAGAGGGTAGGTCTCAGTGCAATGGCCAAATACAATTTACTTGCCTTTTTTGAGAGCTTACTTAGACATATTAATACATAACATATATCACAACATTTAAAGAATAGGTGTTAATTTGTATTTTTTTGAGACAGTAATCTTTACGTTTAAGGTTTCTAATTTAATTTCTTGCAATATCCAAACTGAAGATTAGCTCAACTTTACCTTTAATTGAAAGTAACTAAGATGGGCTTAACAGATGCCATCATATATACTCTAAATCCTGTATGTATGTAATTAAACAAGTGCTGTGATAAAGATAAATTTCATATATCTACAAGTGGGGAATTTGCATTGGCACAGTGGAAGCCATGACCAAGAGCAGCAGAAACAAAAACGGTATCATGTAAACGTACGATCTGTTAGCTGTCTCAAAAAGTAAACATGAAAGGTATTCATGAAGATATGTGAAGTTTTTTTGCGATCAGGAGAAATGGAGGAAAGTTTACGAGTGTGTATTTGTTTAGATTACGTGAGTGAGTAGTCAGCTGCAAGGGTTTTGTCTGACAGCAGTAAAAAGAAAAGGCCTTTTAAATCTGTCCATTTGTCAATATGGAGGCAACAGCTGCCACTGAACAAGCCGCTCAATGCCATCAGTCTGTGACATGGGGTGAAATGATGTCCAATAGGGATGGTTCTTCATATGATACACATAAATAAAATCTGGCTGAACAATGAATTCCTCAAACGCTTTTAAGATAGCTTTAGTAAAAAAAAGAAACATTGTGAGAATAACGCTGTGTATGTGGGAAAACTAGAATTGAAAAATGCTGTGAGCACACAGTGCTCACCATGAAACATGATGGTGGCAGCATCACAATGTGGTCATGTTTTTTTGTCTAAACCATTATCAGATAAACCGATGGAAGTTGGATAGAACTAAGTTTCAGGCAATCCTGCAAGAAAACCTGCTCCTAAATATTTGAGATTTTTGCAGGTTCATCTTCATGGAAAAAAATGCTCTAAATGAGCAGCTAGAGCCACAATAAAGTAGTCTAAACCAAAGCATAAGAACAGACACGAACTGGTAGAATTTAGACACTAAAGGTAAAGGTTTTAGAATGTGTGTAAAAGATATGTAGCAGCAATTTCTCCAAAATATTCTCCTCCAAAGTATTATATTATGGATCTGAATATTCATGCATGTTACTCTTTTCAAATTCTCTGCATGGAAATAAAATCCTGTTAATAATTACATTTACAAAGCTATTAATTCAAACTTGTGTACAAAGAAACAGCATAAAGTAACACTAAATAGGTCCAGCATTGTTATCACTGAACAGCACTGGACATATGAAATAATGACTTTATAATAATTTTCTGTAATAGTTTGCAAGTAATCCTGATTAGAAGGGGAAAATACATTCGTTAGATTCCCATTCCACAGCAACAAACTAAGAAGAAAACATAAATAACCAAAAGAGTATTGATAAATATCAAGGAATCAATCAAGGAATTTTATTTGTAATCACATCACATGTGGTATATGAGGTGGGACGAAATTCTAATTCCCCTGTCCAGTTTAGACCCTGATAGCAATTTTAAATACTTTAATAAATTATAAGACCTCTGCGAGAATAGGATTGAACACAGGATCTACAATATGGGACTTCGGACATAGCAGCAATGAAAATTTGGAGTGCAAATAGTATAATAATCCAGTGTAACTACATTTGCTTACACAGTCTTAAAGCATGCATTTGGAATATTGGAATTTTTTCAAACATTTATTTAATGAAGAGCTGAAGGACAGAAAACACTTTAGAAATTAATCTAAAAAAATTGTTGCTCTATTAGCAATAAATAACCTTTTAGACTGTTGATTCTTCATATATTGATCTGTATGTGTATGGATACAGTTTAGTATACTAAAATGTTGGATCAAGAATTTGTTGTCCTCACACGATGTGACTTAAACAGATGGGCTTGTGTTGGTCCTGATTTAATTATCTCTACTAAGTTCCCTTAATTACAACATCAGTTGTTGGTGTCAGTACCTAATGAGGGTATCAATAACATAAGAAATTAAGACAAGTAGAGCCACTGCAGAAGGTTAAGAACCCAACCTTTCTACTTCAAAGCAAAACTAGCCTCCCTCTAGTTCAAGGGCTGTGACCCTTAAACTGGGAGGGTAGCAGGATTTTAAAGTCTGCTGCCTGCCACCCCAAAGAACAGCTAAAGACTCACAGAACCCTCAGCCTTACAGACCAAAATCTCAAAGGATAGAGTACGGCTACAGCCTATAACATCAAGTCTCTTCAAATCCACCCTGGGGGCAGCTTCCATCACTTGGTGCCTGTTTCACCCTGCGCTGCTTCTTCACTGGGCCCTAACCTATCCTCCTGACAGAAAAGCTTTAACTAATAGTAATGTGATCAGTCAGTGCATGGAGGGTACAGAGACTGCCCTGTCCCAAGTGAGACATCATATCATACATAGCTGCCAATCCCTGCCCTATTTTTATTTTTACTGAGGCAACAAGATGTATTGATTTCAACAATGGCAAAGAAAGATCTTGAGCATGTAACCTTTTTATTTCTGTTCATGTACATATCACTTAAAGCAGATGAATAACTTTTTGTGATACATTCTCTGAAAATTCTACCAACGATATGTGATCGGTTAACAATAAATGCTACACCACATTACAGAACCATATATGCATTTAAACCTAAAAAGGGTCTCATACTATAAAGAGAATATCTACTTGTACCTGTGTGTAAATATGATGTGACTGAGGGGGGTGAATTGTCCAAAGAGTGGTATGAAGGAAAATGTCTCCTACCTTCTCTAGCCTATATTATAACTCTTAAACTTTGTATTTCCAGTTTAATTTCTGTCTAGTTTTGAAATGTTGCTATTTTACCTTCACAGAATGGACACAAAAATAAGCTCATCAAAAAACTCAAGCTTTCCTGACTTATCTTCTTGATATACCTTCATCAGATCCAGATGTTGGGCCCTTTTAAAGTTTGAAAGGAACTAACAAATTGTTGTGCGCGTTTTACCCCCTTAATGGGTTTTTTTTGTTTCGTTTTTTATCTGTTGTGAGGTCCATCTTTTTGCCTTCACATTTAGAATTGCCATTGAAGAAGACATCCATCCCTGTAAGCTCATGCAGAGACGGAACACATGTCCTATCGTCTTGCCAAGAAGACACTGCGCGGGAGTGATGGTGATTAAAGTTTAAACTTGGAAATCATTTGTTGCCATGGTAACGCAGTGGCCCAGTAGAATTTAATGAATCAATTATGCTTGACGCCCTGTTGGTAAGGCAAGGGTGGAGAATATGGGTAGTGGGGATAGTAGTAGATGACGCGTAGTCTCTGAAATACAATAAAGAATTTTGATTGAATGCTCCTGAGGGTGGATTTACCAATTTGTCTGGTGGTAACCGTTTAGGTTTTCTGTGTTGGGTCAGACTTGATGGATCAGCTCATATTGAATCATGTCCTGCAGCCCAAAATGCTGTCTGCATGTAGACAACATCCATTTTCAGTGTATTTTAGTTAGTAGAAGGGCAATAAAAACTCAAAGGTAAAAATGATTACTGTCAAGAACATCCCCTGCATATTTTAACTTAATTCTTCCCAAGTTAAAATATACAGGATTATGATTCTACATGGTATCTTTACCCTCACCACCAAAAACGTCCTATATGCACAAACAAAAAAAATGTGCATGTAAAAAGTGCTTAGCCACTAGGAAGAGATTAGCCCAAAGGAAAAGGATATCCTTATTGCAGTCATTATTCCTCTTATAGGTGGTTGGGATCTGTGATTAAGAATGGAAGGCAACAATCCTTCTGTCTCCCTCTGACAACCCAAGCCGTCACCAATGTTTGTGATGCTCTCAGAACACAGACAGCACTGTCACATTTCATTACACACAAACATACATTGACCTAACTTCCTCTGCATCTTCTTTATTCTCGGAACACAACCTGCGGTCACATGGACTTTAATGGTCAACAGGTTAAAGTAAAAGTTTAGGGGCCATGCTACTGACATTCATGAAAACCTTTATATAAACCTAAAATGTCCCCACTTGTTGTTGTCCAGTTGATTCCATTCTTTATCAACAGAAATTCCTAATCATTAGAAAATTAAATCTATAAAGTCTAAAATGTATCTTGTAGAACCATCTTCCAGGTTGGTAATCTGGGCTAGTTTTTATTTCAGACTCTTTAGTCCCTGCCAATGTTCTTTACAACAATACTTCAGTACATTAAGGTTTTCCACCATTTGTTAATGCAGAGATCCAACATCATACCACAGCATTTCAAACAGATTCAGAGCAGTGATTTTTATTTTTTTGACCTGGTTAGGTAAGTCTTTATTTCTTATGTTCTTAATCCTTCTGTTTAGGATTCACCAAACTTTTTTTGTATAATTGTACCGTTGCATGACCCATTGTCCACGAAAGCTTTAGCAGTCAGATGGCCTGATAAATGACTCTGGAATTCCATTGGTATACGGATGAGGTCATGAAGACTGGTATGTGGATGTAAAAGTCACCAAACCACCAGCTTTCCACAAGCTTGAAAGTTTTTTTTTTTTAATTATTATTATTTTTATTGTAAACAATGCTTGGGCTTAATTTGTTGTCTGGTTTCTATAGTACCATGATGACATGATAAATCATTACATTTTATATCCCGCCTCTCACCAATACAATCGCTGTTCATGAGCACCAGCATCAACCACCATCCACACCAATTCCCACCCACCAGCTTTTTATTTATAAAATGTTATTAGAATAACAATATTAAATGTACTGTTTTTATCTTGTAAATTCTCTACCACTTTGACTTAATATGTCAAATTCCATTACTATCCTGGTAAATTTAATTTTTATTCCACCCCCCAGACAATGTCTTTTAACATTAATGACCTTTTTCTTTTTAATACTTGAGTTTAAACACCTATTTTTAAATGCTTGAGTATTTTGTTTTCTCCTGCCACACCGCTGTTGCTCTGTTAATACATTCTCCCTCCTTGACCCCTCTTCCTGCCAAGCAAGAAATCCCTGTGGATCAACTTTTGTCACTTACAGTGGAACCTGAGAGGGGCAGCCTGAGCAGCTATTTGCACAGTAAATCTATTTAGGTGATTCAAATAACAGCAGGTGAGCAGCATTAGCTCTGTTTGCCTATTATAACTCTTGTTGAAATTCACGTTAAACATATTTAATTGTAAACACACAAATACAGATAAACAAGTGAATATTCTTTTCTTACAAGAACAACTATGTGGTTTAGGTAAAACATTGCAAGTCGTAGAAGACGAACCAGATTTTAGTATTCACCTAAGTGGTTTTCCCACCAAAGGGTAATGACGCTTCATATTAAATTAGCATAACCCTTGCAGCAAGTGGAATTTATCACATTTCAGCATAAACAGAGACACTGCTCTAATGAAAATTACGTGGAATGTTTATGGCAACACGCAGTATAAAACGGCAAAAACGTTTTGGATGATGATTCCGAATGTTTCTTGTGCTGTTTTGCTGAGAACTGGACTGCAAATAAATTGAGGCCAGAAAGTGCCACAAGTAATGCATGTGCCCAAAGGTTTTCCTCATAACTGCCAGGCTTACAATGTAGTCTTAGGTAAAACCTTTACAAAGTAAGGTGTAACATTTTATTACTTGGCATACACTTAAGTGGACAGGTCCTACATAATTTAACTGCTAATTACTGTATGTAACTATGGTCTTTGTCACTGTGAATTTGAAAAATCTTTAATGTGACAGCCCATGTAAACTTAGAACCCCCAAAACATAAAAAGGTTAATTTAAAAATACCTTAAGGAGAACAGACATTGTTTCTCCAAGGAATTTAAGGTATTTTTATCTCAACCTGCCTTTTATGTCTGTTAATGATTTAGCAGTTTGATAATTCTGCTCCAAACCAGTAAAAATGTAGACAAAAACACCATAATAACTATTTGTCCTCTGCAGTGGATATCAGAGATGTCTGTTTTTTTTTTTTTTCTGCATCACAAAATATACTTGAACAAAAATGTCTAAGTAGTTTTTGGCTTGTTTTTTTTTTTATATAAACAGTATAGACTTGTATAATTATCTAAGAATCCTTTTTTTTATTAAAGTCTTTATTTGGAGTTGGGATTTAACTGAAAAAAAAATTAATAAAAATAAACCACATCTGCAAATTATTTCGAGCCAAAATAAGTTTTTTGAAAACCTTAAGACATCAATCAATGCTGGCACATCAATGCCACAATACACATCCATCCATGCATATTTTATTTCTACCAAACAACTAAAGTTTTTGTCTTTCATTTCCCTAATTTTGGACATTTCTTACAGTGTGCGGATTGGCAGAGACATGCTGCGCCCTCCCCTTTTTTCTCCTTTATTCTTCAACACACGCTTGTTGATGCGCTCTAACATCCTTTTACGCGTGTTGGACACTTTACAGAAGCCTATATCTCATCTTTATCTAAAACCTTTTTTAGGTTTAAAAAAAAACAACAACAACAACTTCAACTCCACGGGTGGGAGGAGGATGAAGAGGAGGAGGAGGAGGGAGTCTGACAGAGACCAGATTAGATTTGTTTCCAAACACGCACCGATGGCGCAGTGAGGCGCTTGTATAGGGGCGCAGCTTTGGATTCGTAATAAGGTTGTTTTTTTCCCTCCCTCTGTGATATGTCGGGCTGAACCACAAAAAAAAAAAAAGCCATGGATTATCACCTCTGCATGTTGCTTCTTCTGACGAGCCTTTCGTCCGTTTCGCCAGGACAATTCCCAACAACCCAGATGTGAGTAGAGCCCCCTCCACAGCCTGTTGGGAAGCTGTTATGGAAAACAATGACAGCTTTTCAGAGCGCATGCATGATCTCGTTGATAGTGTGAACTTTTTTGTCACTTTCTTCTAGTAGTCTTAAGTAAATTGCATTAAAAAGTTGTTAAAAAAAAATAACTTGTGGTCAATGTCAGAACCAACTTTGATTTACTATCCTGATTGTGACGCTGAGCCAGCAGCAGTGTGACATGTTGCCGCCTTCCTGGCTGTCATATGCATCAACCGGGAGAGATCAATTAAATTGCACCTAAAGGGAATTTACAGGAACTCCAATGGTATCATTTCTTCAGAATATTTTTGCTTGTCGTTGCAATCTTTCGTAATCTTGAGGACATTTAAATAAATGGGGTCGAGGTTCATGGGAAGAAATGTTCTTTAAAAGTAAAAATAAAATGCCAGATCATGTTTTTTTTTTTTATTATTATAACCCTGCTTAACTGACTTATATTTTTGTATAGAACAAGTTTATTTTTGTTTTGTTTTTGTTTAAGATCAGCTAAATACAGCCAAATACATCAGGTAGTTTACAGAAGTTAAAAAAACGCTTTTATGGAAGAAGTAGAGGTTAATGCCTTTTTGGTTTCTTTCATTAAGTTCTATAGTTTGAAATTGTATAAGAAGCTGTAATATAGCATAAGTAAAGGCTTTGTTTTTCTTTATACTTGTTGCTTTTGTATAACTTTCCTGACAAGATTCCAAAGTTCCACCCTGACTGCTTGTTTAACAGAAGATCATTAGTGGCACACATACCTCTTGCTTTAATTTCACACTTAAAAATTGTTTACCCGTCGCCTAAATAACTCCTCAATGCAAATGTGACTATACTAATAAGTCCATGAAATGGAATTCAAATTAAAAGCATAGAGATCTACTATAACTTCTATCCTCTTTTGCTATTCATTAGCTGCCAGTTGATCTAGTTTTATAGTAATCCAGTCAAAAACGTGAAGTATTGCAAGTTGGAAGTTACCTACTTATACGCCTTTTAATTTCATCTAATTTTGAAAAATCCTGACCTTTGCCTTTCCAATTGATTCATTAATTAGACATTGAGAAAATGTTCTAATTTTAACCTTGATATGTGTAGTCTCATGCGTCCTTTAGTGACCCAAAACTAATAAAGCGTTTTTATGCAGACACCTGTCACTGAGATATATTTGATCTAAAGCACAGAGCAGCTGTTCAGTTTATTTTAGATATTTAAGATTGAGCAGATTTGTTCAGTCATAAAGGGAAATGATATAATTGGCTCTGAAAGATGCAAATTTGTATTATGAACTCATGCCAGGAGGTTGAGATAGTATGGGAGGGGGAAGGCATTGCATGTCCTCGTCTAAATTTGACTTCTGACTTGTATGTCTCTGGTGCTAATTCAATAGCTGCAGCACATGATAAGAGGAAAGTAGTACCTGAATGAAAAGTCTACTCAGTCTGCATGCTGAACTTCACCCACAATCAACAGGTGAACAAGAATCCTGATAGTTCCAGGGAGCCTGGGTAAAAGGGGATTGGTCTTGAACACAGCCCAATTCTGTTTCTAGAGATATGGCGAGCCATGAGCGATGATGGCACTTAGCCTAATGGCTAGGAGCGATGATGTCAGACTATCGGAGTCGCCTGCCCACTCCCTATATTTCATAGGCACTAAGTGGATTGATCTGTGGGCTGTGTATATGATGTTCACACAGGGAGCTGTACATCCAGACGCAAGTGATTGTCTTTGTTTAAAACTGGGGAAGGTCAGTTAAGGGGAATGATTCAAAACCTAAAGGCAATGTTGTCTGTGACCATGATTATAGTTTGCTGTGTTGCATTTTAGATGGTCTTTTGGGGGGATTGGGGGGAGAGCTAAGGACAAGGATAGATAGACTGAATCATGTCTCTTTTCTTTCTGACCTCCCCCTTTCCTTCCTACTCTTTTCTTTTCTCATGTTTCCCCACCCCTTTTTTATTTTCCCCTAACATCCTCCAACTCTAAACCACATCTGATGTCAGAGACCATTCTCAAGAGATCTAGGTGCCACCCAGCTCGCTCTGGGATCAGGAAGGATAAAAATATAAGCTGGAGAGAATATAAAAATTAAAAAAATCAAGACTGAAATGTTTTATTTATATATTTAAAATGTTTTTTAATCATTTGAAATTATGTATGTGGTGGATTAACCCACCTAATACAAGGTGTATCCTTTCATACAAGATATTCTTACATTTACAGAATGTTAAAAAGAATGTGTTTAACTTCAACACGCAACAGATGAAAAATTTTTGCTCTTGGGTTCTCTTGCCAGTGATTAGCACCTCTCTGCTTTATTGAATACATTTTAACCCTGTGTTTTTCAGCTCGTTTGTTTATACATTCTTTTAAACTGTTTATTAGTTTCCTTTCTAATTCATTTTTACAACAGTCCTTCTAAAGTTAGACAGGGCCTAGAGTGTAACGTGGCCCAAGGCTTTGCATAGATTTTGTTCCTGAAAATAGTTTGACCCACTCGCTATATGTATTTTTTTTTTTTTGGTCCTAGTTTTCCTGAAGACACTGGCATGTCTGTAAACAGGAAATTGTGGGGACCAACTCCAGTGCATCTTTATTGCCTTAATCCATTGCCAGATGGAAATTCCCAAGAATTTTCCGTTACACTGTTGTCCTGACAACCTTTTGAATAGTTAACAGCTGTATGTAGATGGGAGTTTATGTTTCCTTGCAGAAAGCAGGTTTTCGCTGAGCAATGAAATAGTGGGAGTGTGTTTGAAGTCCACACTTAATGTTTTAAAAGGTATTTTAAATGCAAACTACAATAGGGAAGCTATATGTTGTATCCACTGGTTTAGAGATTTTTTTCCTCCTGTGTATTGGACCATAAGGTTTTTCGTTTTTTATAGAAAGCAGTGTTTTGTTAACCATACCAAACATTGATGCCCCATATACTCCAACATTGCTTCTGCCTGTCACCTTTTGCTGTTACAGTGTTTTACTGAAAGATTGCATTACTGCTAGTTTTATATTTTGAATAAGCCTGCCAAGTTTCCTGTTTTATTTCAGTTGCCACATGTTTGCAATAAATTGCAGTTAAAAAACAAACAAAAACATGTGACAAGATACTTTAATGAAAATGTGTTTTCTGTGTGTTGGAAAATGTACCTTTTTTTTTTTAGGTTATACCCATATGGGAAAGATATAGATACATTTTATAAGTGGGTACAGCGGGTGGCTCATGTACAGAGGCGCTCTGGCGCTAATATATCAAATATATGTCTAATAATATACACAAGATATCTCTTATATATATATATATATATATATATATATATATATATATATATATATATATATATATATATATATATATATATATATATATATATATATATATATATATATAT
>JAVLVB010001023.1:253494-298520 GCA_032876305.1 Orestias chungarensis | reverse complement strand
AAAAAGACTAACCCATTATTTTCTGGATGTATAAAGGCTTTTCATTTTGTACAAGATTACAATAACATGCAGTGTAAAACGTCTCACAATAGAAAGCATGTGTATTTTGTCTTTGATATACGTTTCATTTTAATTTCTGTTGCAACTATTGCACAGAACACAAATGATCATTGTTTGGTAGTCGGACAGCTACCTCACTCATTTCCATAGTGAGGGCCAGACCTGGGTTACAGCATCTACAGCAGCGTGGGTCCTTAGACAAGACCCTTTGCGCTAAGTAGTTTTGGATACAAATGTTTGCTAATACAAAAACATATATGTATTTATACTGTTTTAGTCATTTTTATTAAATAAAGTATAATCTATATAAAGAATATAAAAAATTATAATTTCCCTTCAAATTACATACAATTGCATGCATTAAGCCTACATATAATGTTTTATTTTCATATATGAAAATCATATGTATTGAAAAGTAAAATATATTAAAAAACGATCAAGATTATATGACACTTGTTTGGAAAAAATAATTTGCCTTTCAGTTTACTTATAGACCAGATATATATTTCTTACTTGATTCATGCTTATTTATTTTTATATCTGTTTGATAATAATGCAAAGGTTGCCACTTTCAAGAGTTTATCATAGTATGGGGCATACATCTAATTTTATTTTGTAATTCCTTCCCATATGGGTAACCAGGAAATAGGCTATGATGTTCATGGTGTCAGTAAACCTAAACAGCATCATTGCAGACTTATGAAGTCAATGCCAATTTTTTTTTAAAGTAGGTATTGCTACAAAAAAAATAACTACATAGGTATAACAGCACATGATGAAGTCTGTTAAAGAATTGGTTAAAGGGTTTTGTTAGTTATATTAATCATTTACGGATATAATTGCAATATGAATGTTTAAGAAGATAAAGTACTTATTTACTGGATGTTCAAATGCAGAAAATACTTTACCTCATCTGATGTTGGAATTAATGAGGAATTAAAAGGGAGTCTGTGATGGTGTTAGATAATTTAAGCTGTGTAGAGATGTTAAAACTGTTATGGCCAGTTTTGTCACCACACTGAAAGCTGCAGCAGTGTGGAGCTGGTCCGCAGCACAACACAGACGGAAGTCGCTCTGAGTAGGGGAACAGACTGATGTGAATTGGACATACTGGCCAGCGGGTTGTTCGGGATGAGCCTGAACTCTCTATACTTGCATATCCAGCCAAGATTGTCTGATTGCTGTAAAGCTGAAGGGCTTTGATGTATGGATGGATGAGTGGAGAGATTGCTCAGAGAGTGTGAAGGTGACATGGATGATGAGGTTTCCCTGATGAGGTTTTCCCCTGAGGCATTTTGAGTTATTTAAATATTCTAAGCTTTCAAATGATATCAAACACATTTAAATCGACAGAAAAAATGTAAATGTAAACACTAATCCATTTTTGTGAACATTGATTTTCAAAGTTAGGGAAATAGATGATGAGAAATGTTTGTTCTTCATACTGTAGAAAGAGCAACATGAATTCTTTCATTTTAGGTTTAACAGCATGGTGTGCAAACTGCACAGTGGAAAAAAAACTATATGCTTTATTTCTAAGTGATTTTAACATCAGGTTATTGGTAAAGATGATGTGTTGGAAATGTAAAATAGCCATGTGTTTCTAGTCTTCTTAGGCAATACCCATAAACAAAAGTGTGTGAACAGCTAAATAAACCCTGGTATGTTGAGAAACTGTGATTTTGTGAAGTAGCATGTTTTGAGAGAAAACAAATATTCTTATTGTTTATTTGTAAAAAAAATTTCATTTTTGTTCGAGCGATAAAAGTATATTCTAAATATTTTTATTTATTTGTAATTTTTTTTTCATTTCTGTTCGAGCGATAATACTATATTCTAAATATTCTTATTTATTTTTTATTTTTTATTTGTCTTTTTCATTTGTGTTCGAGCGACTTGTTACTGCTGTTCCTGTGGTGCCTCATATTTGTTGCAAGAACTCATCAGTAATGTATTTTTGTTGGCTTAATCAAGGGTGTTTGTTATTGCTCACTTTGCTGTGAAATTGTATGCCATATGGGTCAGTCTGGTGTGAGACAATGTAGAAGAAAAAGAGGATTCAAAGGGAGCTATTAGTTATGCCTTAATGTGTAGGTGGTTTGACATGAAGTCCAGTCTGGCTGTTTTAATGACTAAATAATTTAAATCAAAGTTTAAAAAAATAATTATAATACACTCACTCCAATTGCCCTTAACTGCAGAGAAAGGCTCACTGTAAATGTATCTAATAAGAAATATGAAATATAGAGGTGTGTTTCTTTGTATGTTTGAATTTTGTACCCAATTTATGATTTTTAGTGGCGTAAAATGTTGACCTGCATAATTTAACTTATGAACAGCTTGAAAAACTAGAGGCATAGGTCCAATGTAGATGATTAGGGCCAATTAATTAATCCAATTGGCCAAATATGTAATTGATATTTAAGGCTGGGAGGCCTGACACTTTAAATATATTCTCCCAAGTACTGGTTTAAGCAGTCGGTTGCTGTTAAGATGTTACTCACTGATATTTCGACAGCAATTATAATTCCTTATATTGCAGGGTTCTATTCTCATTAATACTGAGAAGTTCTTTTGCGTTTGAGTAAGAGGGTGAGTTTATTTCATAAAAATTCATGCAAGTTTCTGTAAGCATGTCTTTAAAGCACATGTGTCAATCTGACTCTAGAGGGATGCATAAATCTGCCCTTGAGCATAACAGTTGATATTAAATAGCATTTTGTCAATGAAATCAATATAGTATGTGTTTGTGTACTTAAAAATGTATTCAATATGAAAATATGTTTAATATTTAAGTAGTTATTAGATGCAAAGAGAACACCAATTAATATTTTAACAGTTTATTGGCTAGTTTTGTCAATGAGTTTCTACCACAACCTGCTCTTTGAGATGAGTCATAATCTTGATATGAACCGAACTGAAAAGGACTTTTACACCTTGGATGATGTTTTCCTTAATTTCATATATTAAAAAAAACAATATACAGTCATTTCTGCAACACAATTCTTAAGACATGAATGCAAATTAACACTAAGACTCTTGCCTGAAAACGAAATTTGAAAAAGCGTACTGTATTTGTGGTAACAACAACAAGACTCATGAGTTTATTTTTTTTCATGAAACATATACATGGTTTTTATTATGGTATTAAAGAATACATTTTTCACATGTTGAAATGTTTTAATATCATATTGAACATAATGTATTGACCCTGCTTGAGTTTGTTGGACAGAAGGATTGCCTTGTTTGTTTGTTTGTTTTTTAAAGGATGTTTACAACTGAAGTAGAATACAACATTTATTTAGAAATATATTGGCCCCCATGGTATTTGGTATCCTTTAGGTACTTTGTCACATATTAAAAAACAAACCCAGCTTGTTGCTGTTACCGTGTCTTACAAATGTGGAATATAGTGACTGCTTTTGTAAAAGAAATAGATCCCTCCTATGATAAATGTTTTCTCTGGACATATTTTCCTACAGAGCGGTGTCCCTGCCAGTCTTATGCAGTCCCCAGATCATGTCAGAACATTTCTAAACAGAAAAGCATGCTGTAAAGTCATGTATTGGCTTCAGATAAACTTCACATCCAAAAAGTGAATAAGAACCACCGTCATATTCACTTTAAAGCAAACTGTATTATTTTAAAATGTCTTCAGCATTTTAAGAAAGTTTACCACAGACAGAATTAGTAATAATGTGCAATTTTTAATAAGCCTTAGAAATGGCAACATTTGTGAAATTTATTTTTATTTATTTTTTTTTTTTTAAGGCAAAACCTGAATATAATATAGCGATACAAAAATGTAAAAGCATGGATAAAGATTGCCTCCCTTAAACAGGCTACCTCTTTAGTGGTGGTTCCCGTGTCCTTGTTGTAGACCACACATGCTCCTTGGTTGTCTAAGAACCATCCTCATCAATTTGGAATGGTGCCATAAAACTTCAACTGAGCTAGTCTACAGCTATTATAAAGCCAATGAAAGTGCTTGATAAAGCACTGAAATCACTGTTGTCAAGGCTTCGCTAAAACACTCCTTTTCCGCTTTAAGGAATGAGAGTTGCAATAAAATGTTCCGGCTGATTTACTGAAAGGAAAATGATCAGGAAAAGCAGAGACATCCATGTTTGCCATAGAAACTAATAGGGCAATGAGACATTTACAAAGCCTGCAATCATGTTATTATCGATGTTAGTAAATCAGGAAATACTGGTTGTCTTAACTGCACCTTCTGGTGAAATTGGTAATTTGCTTTGGATAAAGGAAAATACATTTAATGGGTTTATTTATTGTCAACACATTCGGAACATGGCCTATTTATCGTGCAGAAATTTACCATTGCGGACAGAAAATGTAAGTGGAGATTTATACATTCTCACTCACTCTCAATCTGTGGTACATTATTTTTCATACACTACCTTGTCAAAATCACCTTTTGCTGGAATTATCCATGCAACTCTTAAGGTATTTTCTCAATTACCACAGAGGATGATAATGATGTGAATATGTGTTTAACAACATCATTAGCTGCCTCTCCGACCAGCCTCTCCATTCCTGGCTATTCTGGATGTCCAGAGGCAAAATTTTTGGCTTCCTCTTACAAGAGCACCTTTTGTGATGTATTTGCCAAACTCTATGTGGCTTTTTTTAAGTATAAGTTTTAATCCGTTGTTTTCAATTATCTCTATTGGAGACCTTTAATGTGCATGTTGATAATCCCATGAACCATTCTGTAAAATCATCCCTAACATTATAGATTTGTAACTTTTCCACGCCGACCCACATTGCAGGTCGTACTTAGGGTGCGGTTGTAACTGATGGAGTTACTATTAATAACTTAAAAATGAAGGATTTAGTTTTTAGTGACTTTAAGATCTTAGTTTATTTACTTAGGATCTTTTTTGACTTCAAATGAATTGTTGACAATTCTCTAATTACAAAGATCTCTTTGTACTTTTTCAAAACCTCTGGATGATGATTTGGATCTTATTGGGAACTAGTTTATTGATCACTGCATTACTGTTCATAACCATGTTTTTTTTTTCCTGTTGACCATTGCCAAAAATTAATTAAATTACCTATTTTAATTGGAAAGGTAAAACATGTGTTTGTTAAAAGTATAATCCAGAACTTTGTTCAGTCACTGAACTGCATTTGCCTATAATTCACTCCATTGTATTTGACTCCTTATTAGGTGTTGACTCATCAGATCCATTTCTTCCTCTTGTTTCTTACCTTTAAAAACATTTTTAAACTAAGAGACATGGGCTCTCAAACAGAACTATAACATACTTGGAGAACTGCTATGTTAACCGGTATGGACAGAATATAATTTTATGTTTGTAAACTATTCAGAATTCAGGAGCCAGAGTTCTGCTAAACACACTTATATTGCCCCGCTCAAGTAAACTTTACACTGGGTCCCAGTAGATTTTAGAATTACATTTTGAAGTACTTGGTCTGACCTACAGTGCTCTAAATGGTCAGGCCCCAGATTATTTATGGTAACTTTAACCAAACACATCAAGTCAAAATCCTAATCTATTTTCTGTTCCTTGTACAAGGCTAAAAACTGAAGGAGACGAAGCCTTTGTCCATTGCTCTCTAAACTGTTTTGCCCCAAAACTTCATGCCCCTGATTGTATGAACACTGAAATTTCTGTACTTGATTGATGTTATACAGCTATCTATGACTTGTTCTGTGAAATGTGCTTTATGAAATACACTTGTTTACTTCTTCTTGCTCTTATTTCATAAAGGATGAATTTTTAGAATTCATAACTGATAGTTCCAGTTTTCTTAAGATTCCCCACAGGTCCTCCAGATAACCATAGGACCTTTAGCTTCTCAGAACAATGCTCATCTTGTCAGGTTTAGGAAGACAGCGGTGTCTAGATAAATTGGTATTTGTCATACTATACATTAACAGATGTTGGATGAATAGGGTGCTGTATGTTTTTCAAAGCTTGGCATGTTTTATTACCCAACTATTGGTCTTCAAGATGCTGTTTGTTCTTAAATGTTGTCTAACCTCTAAGATCTTAACAGGAAAACTTTATTTTTATGCTGAGGTTACATTTGTTGTATGGGTACACTCTGTTAACTATTGAGCTTCTTTCTGAATTGTTTAAACAGGATTTTACGTATGGGCATGGGGGTGTAAAAGGAGTTAAATATAATTGCATACCACATTGTACAACTTTGAGTATTTGTCAGTCGTCTTCTGCTTAAGTTCAGCTTTACTTTGTGTTGATTAATTTCATAAAAGGTGTATATATTGCATATGAAAAAGTAAACCAAGAACAAGGCCATTTTAGACATGATTATGATAAGATGTTTGAGAAGTGACTCAGGATTGAAATTAGAATGCAAAGGGGATATTTGTGCTCTAAAGCTCGACAAGCCTACAGCCTATCCATGTGCATCAGTTCTCAGTCAGCGCTCTCATTTGCTATCCTCTAGTGGTTTAAAAACATTCCTGCCCACATCCCTAAAAATCCCCTGCTGTATGTGTATCCTGTACTTATCAGGATGGTCTTAGCCATTTTTATCTAAGAACAGTTTACGATCCCAAATTACTATGACAACAAGAGGACAACATTTCAAAGCAGAAACCTAAAGAGTCTTTTACCTCAAGGAATGATTTCATTATGACTTCATCTACAGTAAAAGAAGTAGCGTAGATTTGATTTTGAGTCATACGTGATTGCAGTATAAAAACCTGGAATTGTTGGAAAAGCTCAGATGATTTAACTTCGTATTCTTGTTACCTTTTATGCAAACTACGTTTTTACTGTTTTTTAAATACCTGTTAATACAGTGGAGTGTAGAGTTCAGTATTTAGGGCCATTTTCTGGCCTTTACATATATACCCAGTATATATACAGTCTTTTTTTTTTTTTTTTTGCTTTTTTCTTCCGATCTTCTTCACATGTATCTATTTGATATTAGTTCTTCCACCTGCCATAATGGCATTTGACCAATAGACAACCCCCTACCATTCCTTAAAAGACTCAGGACTCCAGTTACTAACAGGCTTTAAAAAGCATGGCCTCACATACATACAACAGGTGGTGTCACAGAGCCATTACCGTGAATCAAAGGGACTAGTTTCTCTATATAAGCCAATGTAAATCGTTAAACAGTGTATTTTACTGTATGTGTATTTTCAAGTATGCTCATTTTGTGATAAGGAACTCTCCTTTCTATCAGAACATTGTCCCTTTTTTTACTTGGCAAGGACGTCGTTCAGTTTTACAGTATTTAGTCTCACTGACATTACATTTAACATTTATCTCCACTGGCACATTATTGTACATGCTGAGGATAAGGAAATAACATAATAAAATGTAATAACCATTCATAATTTCAGCCTTGATGTCACACCCCCTTTTAAAGCTGAATCAAGCATGTCCCCGGCTGTGTAAAGTTATTAAACCTGAGAAGATTTCTGCTGTCAAACACTAACATTTGTAAACACCAAGCGATGGTATGTATGTGTTTTCTCGCTACTTCAGAATCAAACCCAACTGCCAAACAGGGGTATCATGTTTATAACTCATTTTAGCATACCACAGGGAAAATATTTCTGTGTTAACAGTGAGTCTATGCAGCTGAATGGTGATGTGCAGTGTAATTACCACTTATCTGCTTAACAGACTTGCGTGGATTTAAATTAATTTAGTAAATCTCAGTTTTCGGGGCTGTGAAATTTCTGCAGGACTACTGATACATTGTATTTTTATGCAGTCTTCATTTTTTTATTTTTTTCAGTCTGCATGCATTAGTTGCTCTAAAAGTGTTTTTTTAATACTTATTTTAAAAAGCCAAAAGGAATATTGAGTTGACATTTAAACTGTCTTTAACATTTTACTTTGGTAATTAGCATGGCTAACATGAGTGACAGAGCAGTGTTTAATGAGTGTTTTCTTTAACATGGATGTTTAAAGGCTGAAATGGAACAACTTTCTGTTTTTACTTAGTGTCTTGCTTGTCCCAGAATATACTTCCGTTTAAATTGGTTCATTACTTGAACTTTCCTGATTCCTGAAATACCTTCTTGATGTTGAAAAATGGCAAATTTGCTATTGTTCCTCAACTCTACTGGGCAGACTAAGGACTGCTGTTTCAATGGGCTGGATTCACTAGTCCAAAGGTAAGATCTTTGACTTTCCAAACCAAACAGCCAGTCACCTTTTAGGCCGGATCAGCCTTAAATTATTCTTCACAACACAAACGTGCAACTGTGTCTTCAAGGAGCTTCCAGTGATCTACTAATGCCGAGGCGCTTCCTCTATTTGCAATGCAGTCTCCATTTACAGCATGATAACTATAGAAACCTAGATTTCTATGCCATGTGTTGGTTTTGAATAAGTGTGCATTATAAATCCAATGATTTAGTAGAAAATAGAAAAAAATAGTAGCAGTCTTTAGATGAGTAGATGCGATGGTAACTTAGTTGGTTAGCTGTCCTTTAGGAGTTTATCAAGGAGATAAATAGGTCAATGGGTAGACATCTTACGATTGGCAGGTTCGACAGGCGCATCCTGCATTTAAAACTAGGCCTTGGATTCCTTCTGGTCAGCTGCAATTCCTAATACTATAGTGGCATGGAGAGCTAAGGTCAGGATGCTGCTGTAATTCTAGAAAAAATTCTCAAGGGATTACTGTGATGATGATGATGACTGTAATGGATGGGTTATGAAAGGGGAAGACTTTTTCCCTGTTTTGTCAGCAAAGGTGGTACTTGAGATTAAAGGACAACTAATCTTACAAAATTAAATGCTATTGAGAGCTTTGAGACTTTGGGAAAGTCATTTTAACCATTTTCAGGTTAACGATTTTTCTTTATAAAAGAAACTAAAGTCTAAAACTTTTTTTGCATTAAATCTGATCAAACTTTTACTTCTGAGTTCTGAGATTACTTGCATGTGGCCTTAAAGTAATATCTGCCCACAATACTGCTGCTCTGTTTGGCTTTGCAATTAAATCGATGACTGACATTTATGTAAATACATGCTTATTTTGAGAAAGTTGGTTTAATTTTAAGAGCAATTAAAAATAAATAGTTGGTGCCAATGAAACATGGCAGATGGACTGGAAAAAAACATGGGGAAAAATTTAGATGTATATAATATAACATCCTTCAACTTTGAAGAATTATTATTAAGCAATAATGCCTCAACCCACTCGTCTAACCCTTTAGGAATCATGATTACGATATGTGTGATCATTTAAACAACAATACAGCAAGTCCTGTATTTCTACAGAATGCATTATAAGCTATATATTGGTTAAATGGGTTAAACAAATAACCTTAAAGGGTTTCTCACCGGCTACAACAGGCCCTTGGCACTAGGGAGTTCTGAACTTACTCTATTTCTGGTTTTGCTATTAAAATATTCCATAAATAGATGTTATTTATTAATTGCAATAATGTTTAATGGATCCCAAACCAATGCATTTTATTGTCTAGTTATTGCCATTTTGGATTTTAAAAGCACTAAACATGAGGTCAAAGGTTACACTAATGGCTTCAGAGCTGTTGCTCCAAAACCATTGTCTGAGGTCACAGTGGCCACTCAAATAAACACTTATTGGATCCTGTTTGCCTTTAGCCTTTTACATTCCAACTGCTTTGTAAAATAAGACTCATTGAGCTGCAGGATGCACATGAGTTGTTTGCATTTTTTTAGTCAATGTTGTTTTGTTTGCTCAGTCGAATGCACAACATATGGAGAGAATATCGTGTGGATTAAATTTTTCTGATGAAGTCCCATTTTTATAATTTTAATGTCGATGGGAGAAAAAAGGTACTACTCTAAAACAAATGTAACGTAGAATGTGGAAAGCAGGATATTGAGAACATTTCAGTAGTTACTTTCCAGGTTAATAAAACCTTTTGTTATCTTCCTTTTCCATCCCTTAACTCAACTGTTTTCATATTTTTGGTTGCTGCTTTAAGACCAAGTGCTCAATTTAATATAGATTTTAATCTAGGATCAAGAGCTTTCTACACTATTCTGTTCATTTCTTGGTCATTCTTTTGATGCCTTGGTAGTAGTTTTGGGTCACGTTAATACTGAAAGATCCTTTTGTAACCCATCTTGAGTATTCCAATTGTGGAAACATTGTTTTTGTTTTAAGAAATTTAAGAACAATGTAGAAAGTAAAATACCTGGACCCATATACTGAGCAGGAAGTAGTTTATCAGAAAGGAATGAGCAGGCAGTTCTTGTTAAGAAAGTTGAAGTCATTTGTTGTTTGCAAGATGCTTAAGATAAAATGAATTAATCTATTTCACCATCATCTACTGGGGTAGCAGGAATTTAAAAAAGTTGAGCTGATAAGAGGACAAATAAAAAATAGTAATAAAGAACCCTGATTATTGTCTTTACAAAACTAAAAAACAGGGCAGAGGGTTTTTAGGAGCTATAATACACACAAAATAAGCCACCTCTTGTCTAAAGCTATATGTATTTGACTTAAAGTGTGGCTTTATCAGGACCAGGTACTGTACTGCCTACCTATCTTATTGGATTTTAAACAGATAGGATTCTTGATCCAAATGATGGTGTTCCAGAAGCTGGTAAGCCTGGAAATGGTGAGGAGGCATTTTAAACCACTTACTCTAGATAACTCAACTAGTATTATAACTCAAAGAGGTGCACCAACAATTCCTCTCTAATCTCTCAAATAATCAGGTTAAAAAGCCTAAAGGGAGACAGAATAGGTTAGCAAAGTGATGCCATAAAAACTTGAAAAATGTATTGCTTTAAAGATTACTTTTTAACCGTTTCTTTGTTAAAAATACTGTTTCTTCTTCAGAGGCTATTTTAATAAAACTACCATCTTTTTTTACCTTGACTTAATGTTTTATAATGGAGCTTATCTATATCTTCTAATGAAAGGACCATGATAATATGCTGTTTTTTTTATGTTTTAGATATCACCTAAAAATCTATAGACCCTGCCCCCTACCCTAAGATTGCTCTTGCATGCTAGGGAAAAGTGCATCCAGCTGTGGCTAATGTTCATAATGTTATGGGAAATAAACTTGGAGGTTTTACTAAATTGGTTGAGCTTGCTTAGTGATGTTTGTGTACACCATCCTGTTGAGTAAAAGTGTAATGCAGTTTGAAGCAAACACAGTTTTTAGATGGATACTTTCGATATTGCTAGGCAGGACGGATGTGCCACACTTATTTTGCTAAAATGTGTATCGTTAAAGTTGTTGATTTGTTTGACAATACCTTACAGGTTATGTGATTAAAATACTTCAAATTAGTGCTTATTTGTAAAAATATACGGGACCAATAATATACAATACTTCTTTTAAGTTCTATAATTTCCTTTTGGGAAATAATAAAGTATTTCGTATTGCATATTCATTACTTCCCAAATATATCTAAAATAGTTTTTCTTAAATACTTTTTTTTCCTGGACTTATTTACTCATTAAACTATCAGTTTAAATAAAAAACATTAATAAAAGCGCAGACATAAATTACAACACCTAAAAATTTAGATGGAATAATACAATTATATCTAATTAATTGATTGTTTTATCGTTAAATAAATCTATATATATTTTTGTTGCATTCAATAGCATGCTAATTTATTATTCAATCTGCTTTTTTTCCCCTGTCATTATATAAATCAGGTATTTATTGATAACCATGGCAGTATTATCCTCAGTAAACCATGAACACAGTGAAACATAATGCTTGGAGCACTATAAATAAAAATACTTTTCTTAAACTAGCACAGAGAATCTGAGGGAATTTGAGGAAAGTTTGGTGAAGCTAAACACATAAACCTAACCCTAAACACAGTAGACCTAAATTTGCATGTTGGAAATCACGTAATCTTGAGTTTTAGGCATGCAAAGCTTGTAATCCAAGAGATTTGCACTTGTAATTAAAGAAAAGTTTTCTACGTGTTCATTCATTGAGACTGCTTGATAATGTACAACTAACATAAAGATTTTTCTCAAAACTTTTGAAAGGCCTCTATCGTGTTTGCTCTACTTTAAAAATATATTTTAAATACACACAACTTCTAAACTCTGTTTGGTTTGAAAGTTTAAATTGTGAGATTATTGCGATGAAATCACCTATGAAAGTTAGACAATGAGCTTAAAAGTTTAATGCAGGTCAGTTTTTTATCCGACTGCATGTAGTCAGTTTGTTAAAATATGCATTTAAATTTCAATTTGGTAAGAATTTTAATGGAGATTTTTAATAAATTAAGCCTAAAAATGAAGCTGGTAAGTAAATAATTGTAACTACAGCAAGGATATTGCAGTGTCTTTCCTATTAAAACACCTGTTGACCTCCACTTTCCATACAAAATGGCATCTGAGCTAAATGGAAAAGTTGCATCATTAAAAAGCCGTGCAACTGCTACATTTGCGTTCCCATTAACTTTGAAATATTAACTGACGGATCTTGTTTTAATGGGCCTACACAAATGTGCCTGTAGCATTCTTTACTTTCACATATGACTGTAAGAAGAGTGATGTAGAAGTTTGAAAACGGGAATGCGCTGACATTAGATTCATTCTATATTTGACCTGGACCACTCACAGCTGTCTCTTGGCAAGCTAAATATAATACGCTGCTGCGAAGCCACACATTTTCATTGGGCAAGTAGCTGTGTGATTTGTTTTTTCTTGGTATGATAACATGAACGGTGGTCACATCTAATATGTCAAATGCATAGATGTAAAGATTATTTAAAATACTGGTGAAAAAGCCTTGTACAGGAAATCATTACATTTGGAGATGCATGTTTAATTTTAAGCCAAAAGACTCACAAAGATTTGCAAATATCCATAGCTCAGAAGAGAACCTATTTGGAGTACCCAATTACAGCTACTGATTAAAGACAATATTTACATGTAAGTACACTAGTTTTTTTTCCACTCATTTTTGTACATTATAAAATTAATTTAACATAGATAAAATTACTTTTTTTGATGTTTGCTTACAAAAAATGCAAACCCCAAAATGCAGGGCCTCAGAATAGAAAATGTTTTAAGATCAATATTGAAGGGAAGTTTTAAAAAGAAATTTCAGGCTTCTGAATATAATTTTTATTTTTGTGCATCCCATACTAAGTTGGGCTTCTGTTGGCATGATTTACTGCATCAAGGGAGGATGGCAAATGAGTTATCATCTTCTTGAATTGCTGCGGTATGGTAATTCCCTGGTTGCTTTAGTAATGGACTTTTATTCAACTCCATATTTGGCTCTGGTATGTCAGTTCTTACTCTTGACGATACCCGATAGAATCTCTAAAAGGTTCAGGTCAGGCCAGTTTACTGTCTGAACAAGCACAGTAACACAGTGGTCACTGGACCAGCTTTTGTAACAGGTCAGGTGGCTGTTCCAGTCGTGATTTTGAAATCAAAGTTCATAAAGGTTCTCAACAGAATGAAGGATGAAGTGTTTCATGATTTCCTGGCAGATAGATGTATTGACTTTAGACTGTGGTCGGTTAAGAGCAAAAACAAAGATTGTCTTCGCACATGCATTACACAGATGAGAGAACGGACCTTAAAGACCTCATTAGAACTTAACATGGTAATGGCAATATTATTCTTAGTCGGTTCTTTTCTTCAGTAGGGGATATGAAAGTTGGGAAGATGCATTGATTAAGAGTAGAACAAAATTCAAAAGGTAAACCTATTAGAGACCGTAAAACACATCTCTAGGACAGAGGTTAATTTGCCAATATGTCAACCATTAAGAACACAAAGTACAAAAAAGTTTGACCAAAAAAGATTTTAGAATATGTGGCAAGGCTTCAAAATTGATTTCTCATGTCGGGTCTCTATCAGATCGGAGTGTGCTATGGCCATTTTGCAAAGAACAATGGTCAAAAATCTCCCTCTCTATAAATAAAAATGGTGATCTGCCCCAAAAGACTTGCAGCTAAGATAGCTCCAACAGAAGAAAAAAATGCATGCCACAGTTTCCTGGTCATTTGTAACAAATTCCAAACACTTTCTACATTTTAATCTTATATATTGTATCTTTTAAGTTGCATAAATGTTTTCAGCCGTTTGTACTTGCAACATAAGATACAGAAAATCATAGGCTTTACAGAGCACTATTGTCATCTTAACAGGGTGATTTAACATTGATTTGAAGGCATTGATGCTGCACACATGTGTACAAAAACATGCATAACATAACAGAACTCTATGTTGGTGACTCTATAAAAAGTTGTGATGGAGAAACATGACGTACAGTTGTTTAGATGTTAACTGTTTACATATGTTAATAGACCCCAGCTTCACACAATGTTTAGTTAATGCTACTGGCTGAGCCGTTATGAAATATAACAAGGCTAAATATGTATTGCAAAGTGTCTGATATGCTCGGATCTTTTTGTGGTGCACCCAAAACACCCCCTCCCCCTCCTTAAAATAAAAAAATAAAAAATCTCCCACAATATATTTTTGAAGAGGAATTGCATTAGCCAGTGTCTAATCCCTGAGGCAATGGCAGTTTCAAAAACCATGAAAGGCCGTCCTTTAATACGCAGCTCATTGGAACTAGAGCAATATACTGTACACACTTGACTAAACATTAATATTTCATGCTTCCCTTCTCTTAGTCTGTATGGATATTTTAGCAAGTTGATTTACTTAGTAATGTAATGTGGTAATATGGGTGGTTTTCTAGTGATGTCTGAATGTGACAAAAAGCTCTTTGTTTTTTTTTCTTCTATGCAGCATAAAAGACTGGGTGGACCAGATTCAAAAAGACTTGA
Organism: Orestias chungarensis; assembly: GCA_032876305.1. Taxonomy (NCBI): domain Eukaryota; kingdom Metazoa; phylum Chordata; class Actinopteri; order Cyprinodontiformes; family Cyprinodontidae; genus Orestias; species Orestias chungarensis. Next base: position 283,680 of record JAVLVB010001023.1, on the reverse strand, counting down.
TCACATTAACAGACAAAGCCAGTGGGTTGCCGGACCTAATACAGGTAAGAGGCTTTCTTTTGATATTGCCATCATACAGCAAACAGTGATTCCCTCGCGCAAATTTGGCTACCTATACACTTTTTTGTTGTTGTTTGTTTTTGTTTTATATTTCAAAGCCCATGAACCTTTCAATGATTTTGAAGATAAATCTTACAAGTGGCATTCATTTGTAGTAGTGCATTTTAATACACATAAATAAAACATGACACAGCCAAGTGCTTTTATAAGTCACTTAAGGAGCAATTACACCAAGCTAAATTCAACTTCATATCACTGTATATATGGGGGTCAGTAATATCATACACCTCATATGTCTTGTTAAGGAATCTTTGGTAAACAAGACTAGTTATCTTACGCGACAGGTTAAGAATAAAGTTTACGAGAATTGCAAACCAAGGTTGGGCTATACAACAATATCCCCTGCCTAAAACATCTTATTGTGGAGATCTATTGTGTGCTTAAACTGACAAACTCAACAAGGTGCGCATTTATCATGAAACCAAAAAGGAGGCATATGGGTTTTGTTATTCGTACCTTATTTAGACAGCAACAGACTAAAATTTGGCAAAATAACTACATTGTCAAAAGAAGAATCTAAATGTAACTCTTTTTTTTCTATACTAGAACTATTAATGCTAAAGCACAGAACTGCAAATCACCTTTACCACACTATCCCTACTTTGGTACATAATATGGAGTTATGTGGAATTTTTGGATGGATCCCTTCAAATGGCTGATCTAATAATCCAGCAATGTGGACACCTGCAATAAGCTGTTTGCTTGAAGTAGATGTTCTGAAAAATTGATGCATCGGTTAGTCTAACATAAATTTCATACCAACCAAAACCAGTACTGGCAAACTTCATACTAAAAGTGGCATATTTCAAAAAACCAGCAAAAATGGCCAAATATATGCCAAATGACATAATTTCCTCCAGTTTGCACAATAATAAGTTGCTTCACACAAATAAGATCAGCTATGAAAGCTTTCAAGTGATGGCTGAAATTGCATGCAAATTCAATTGATTTCTTAATTATAATTCACACTCTTAATCTCCAAAGATATAAGGCGCTTAGCTTGGATCTCTCTGAGGATAAACTCCGTCAACTTGGAAGCATCACAATAATCTGCCGTGACCATGATTATGTTATGGAATGACTAAATTAACTGGATGCAAGGAGCATGGACAAAAATACTCTCATATGCCTCAGTACTGTGATTTGAATGCAGGACATTGGAGTGCCTTCCGGCTGCTAAATAATTGGATGTTTGCCATGTTTATGTCTTATCCTTTGGAATAACATTATGTATTCTAGTAAAAAAAGGTACCTTATCCTGTACACTGTTGAGTTAAGCATAATCAAAAGAAAAAGACAACTCAAACAGAACGTTGCTTTGATATTTATCACTGGCTACAAAAAAAACTGAAATAAGATACCCCGGGGGTGATTTGTTCAATTTACAGATTATCAAAGTGTTCTAAGCTTTCTATTGGTGTATATGCATAAAAATGTGCGAAGAAAATTAAGAACTTATGGCCGTTTGAATGTCTGCACACTCCGAACAGGTTTACTAACAAAAATGGCTGTAATACTTAAGAGGAATTTTCCCAAATTACGATGCTTTGCGAATACGTCCACCAGCAATGACTTCCAAAAGGTTACAACAGGAGCATCAAACTCGTTTTGAGCAAAATTATGTCAGTCCATGATAAGATTTACGTTTTTTTTTCTGTTTCTGTTATGACTGTGAGCCTCTGTCTTGAGAGCCATTCTCATTTAGTTGTCTGTAAATTCGTTTTGTCAATTACTTTTTGACATAGTACAATTTTTTTCTCATTTCTGACCAAGGCTCCTTTTTTTATTGTCTTAGATATATCATAAACACAAAACCCACTTCAGTGTGGAACCCAACAATGCAAGAAAATTATTGGCAACAGCTGCAGGAAATATAGAGAAACTGCTGGCTAATCGCTCTGAAGCCCTAAAGGTAAGATCACCTCACACTTTAACATCAACACTCATCTCATTGTATCCCCATGTTAGATGTGGGCTCTCGATTGTTTGTGCTGCGAAGTTATCTGTCCGGGAACCATTAAGAAATGCAGACAGAATCTGTTTTTTCTTTATTTCGATTAAAAGCAGACTCTGGAATAAAGCCGAAGCTTCAAGCCATTTGCTAATTCAGTGTAATCGGATATCTTGCAATTACATTACTTTAAATTGGCCATCTGATTTGATACATATACAAAGATTTCTGTGCACTGCTGTTTGTGCTGCTTTATTTTATTCACTTTTATCATCAGAGGTTTTGTGTTGAATTCCAGCAAATGTTTATTATTGTTGCATCACAAGTGTTATTTTTCTTTATACATAATCCAAAGCACATGGTGGATTTTGGACTTGTATGATTAATTTACAGACTAACATAGATTTTATTAGATTTATTTATTATTACATAATTTACCTATTTAAGTGTCAAAGATTTCTGTACTGCTTTCATCAAGATTAGAAAGCATTTTTAAGTTAATCTGGTCAGTTAGGTAAACAGGCACTGCAAAGCTTCAGAATAAAATCATTAGCATTGTGAATTTTGGTTCAATGTATGTATTCTTACAAATGGCAGGAAGTTAAATTGATCTGCAACCTTTCACTGCTCTCGAGGTTAACTATATCAGGTCGACCATATTAGGATCTTGGGACCTTCGGTCTCGATCTATCCAATTCACAGTGCCAGAACTATCCAATTAAAGCCTGACAGCCTGTTGCCATAGTCACGGTCCCATCGACTGCCACATTAGTCCTGCCAAGCATCCCAGTGGCTGCGGTGGGATGAGGGAGAATTAGTTGCAGGTGTTGTGTTGCACCTAGGGAGGGGAACACAATCGTGCTACAATCCCAGGGTGGTGAAACTGAGAGGCGGAACTAGACATTTCGTTTTTATATGTTCTTTGACTCATCTGCTCTAAATAAACAATAAAGAGATCGCTATAATGCGTCTGTCCCATTGATGCTTGGTAGGAAGATAGTATAACAAGCTCTTCAATTTATTTGTCAGTTGATTTCTATCTTATTTAAACTTGAACCCCCTCACCCTTCTTTTTAAAGTAGAAAGGATCTGGGCTCAACATTAATTTATCATTTTGGAGAAACTCTATTACCCAATATGTAAGCAAGATGAGTATAAATGTGTGCCTTGTGTGCCCTGTTTCTCCAGGCATCATACAAAGGATGAGAGGCCAAATGCAGATATTCATTTATTCAGATTGTGGCTTCTTTGTACCCAATTCAAAGATTGTTCTTAATCCTTGGTCACACAATACTGTTTGAACTAAAGTATCCCAGTATTGTCACGTCACAAATTTCTAGGGGCCATTCTGCTGAAAACAGAAAAAACAACATTGGTTTCAGAGATCTCTTTACCAGACAAACATCTTGACATACTAGAGCTAAGATTTACTTTCCTTCAGTGATGCCAGTTGAACCATGTGTCTTGACCATGCCTAGTGATTCTTGGGTTCTGAATCTTTTTTATGATACACATCAAATATTTAATTAAGAGCCTTTTTGAGATTACCAAAAAAATTCTTAATTTTGGTGTGCATGTAAAACATTTTTTTTATTAAAAAACTGATGATTGTTGAGTTTATACATGTTCAGCCCCCTTTGAAACCGCTATGGTAAAATAATACATTTGTTTTCCTCTTAAGTCAGTTTGTTTCATATGATTTTAAAATGCAGTTGATCAGGTTAAACAAGCCGTAATATTTTTTTTTTTACAATAAACACTGGACAGAATCACACTCAGGTATACAAAAGGAACCTTTTCAGTAACTTTATCCCTGATCAGTTTTGTGATTCTTTGACCTTGTTCGAGCTATTTATTCATCATTTGTACCTTCAGCTAAATTTACACAGAAAATAAAAACAGAATGCATTTGCTAATCACGTACACTTATTCTTATTGAAAGGTTTTTGAGAAGAAGTTTGTTGATAAATAAATAAAACGTCCCACCACATGAGAGACAGAATAAAGGAAAATATGAGAACATTTGACCATACCTAATTTTTTACACCACTTGGCTTTCATTCTTATTTAAATTGCTGTTTTATTTTATTTCACATTCTTTTTTTTCCTATTTTTTCCTGTTTTTCCTCCATCCTTTTCTGTGTTATCATATTTCTTCTTTTTAGTGTGTGTGTTCTTCTTCTTGCCTGTCAAAATATTTCTGTTTACATTTGAAATACATTAAACTAGATTAAGTATGTTATTTATCTGTAAAATAGAAAGATTGTACGTCTATTAGAAGAATTCATCATTTTTGTATTGTGGCACTGACAATAGTTGCTACTAATTAGACCAGCCATTTTGTAACTAGAATGCTTCAACTGAGCTTTGAAGGCAACACCGTAGGATCAAAAGACCTGTAGAGACAACATTTGTGCAGAGTTTAAATTTAATTTTACTTGAGTTTCAATTTTGTTCAAATGGCAGTGAAGTGATCTAAAGTAAAAAAAATCCCAATCTGTTCACTTTTGACAAAAATCCCTGCTCAGACCATCTCTATTACAAATACATAAATGTAACATTATTGGTTTAACATTATTCAGTTCCTTCTAAATTTAAACTGCTTACTATAATTGTATTTGGTGGAAAGTTATTTTGCTCATTGGATTTAATTTCTTTTGTCACTTTAGTCAGAATAAGTATCTTATTTCCTTTTTATGTCACGTATTAATTTCACAAAACAAGTATTGGCCAAACTGGAAGGCCTTGCAGGGTTAGGAGGAAATTGTAAACCTTAGGAATTTATTTGGAATGGGAGATTTAGCAGATATGATAAGCAATATTTGTCAAAAATATCTCATCTATGTTTGATATTTGGTGTCACAAAACGTTACATGCAGATGTTTTTACACCTTTTTATGCCCCAAAGCTTGCCTCCCTAAATAAAAGGTGTCATTTTAAGCCAATGCCTATGTTGGCACAGTGTGTATAATGAACTGACATTTCTTTGTTCTTTTTGTTTAGTATATTTGTTTCATTGTGTAAATTAATTCTAAAATGTTCAATGTTTTAAGATTTTCAGAATTTAACCTTTAAATCAGCTGTCTTCCTTTTCAATGGTCCATCATTACATAAATATGTCACAGTATAGTGTAGGTTACATGAGCAGTAGACTCTTTATTGCAATTACCCAACCTTTGTTAACCTGGTTATTTTGGAATTAAAAGCTTTCCTCTGATATTCAGTTCACCTCTAGTTCTTTTCTTATCAATTATTGAAAGGGTCTTCTTCAACAACAGCCTTTGATGGAGCCTATGGAATAGGTCATTCTTCTTTCCACAGTTATTATGGTCCCAATATGATTGTACATTGTAAAAAAAGATTTTAGGAGTGGCTACAGTTGCTTTATTTTGGGCTTCAGTCTTCCCAATATATCCTAATTTTTTTCTTTATATTCCTGTGATTATCCTTTCCACACTTTTATTTATTTTTTTTGATAGTTGGAGCCTTTGTCTAGTATACATGTAATCACTATTCACCCCAAATCTAGAATAGGAGCACAGTTGATTAGTGTCTGCTCAAGACCCTGATAGTCTGAAAGTATTATACACACATATATATTTTTTTCTAATGGAATGGTTATGTAAGAGAAAAGACATACTGTGGGACTTGAAGGTGTTTGTGTTTTTAAATCAACAACTTATGTTTTATGCCACTCTTAAGAAAAGGGTATCAACAAAAGCACGTGCTTAAGGCCATATTTGCAAGTCAAAACAGGCGGGGGAGTTGTAAATATTTTGGAGAAAGTAGCAGTTGTTGCCAGTCATTTGCATTTATTAAATAAGCATTTGCAAATTTAACCATCTCTATTGATCAGGGTTTGGGAAGTTGAAGTTGTTTAACAAACTGTTTTAGTGGCTCAGACGATGTCTAGACTTTTTCTGATTGATTCTGTGGTGAGTGCTCAGGAGAACTTTTGCAAAAACTGCATTGAAACCACAATAAATTAAATAACAATGGGGAGAAGAGTAACCCACAAATCTTCTGCAACAGTGTGAAATTGATCAAATCAAACAAAAAGCCATTGATGAGAGGTATCGCTTCCAAAGGGGATTCTAGAAGTTTCTGGTTTTAATAGTCCTATTTTAAATCTATGTTTTGGTAAGGACCAATCAGGAGCACTTTAGGGCTAGATGAAAGAACAAAGAAAAATAAACTGCAAGATATACTAAAGAATGAAAAGAACTAACAGAAACACAAATTAAACTTAATGTTTTGACACAGATCATAAGTGAAAAATTGCCGCAGGTGTCGTAGGAAAAAAGTGCAGAGATTGCTGGAGTGGTCGGTGGTCTGGAGAGCTGAAGATGTGTCCCGGGGACAATCAGAACTTCAACAATTATGTTAGCGCTGTTGCTGAGGTTCTGGGTCTCAATGGTTCTGTGTGAGGAACCCATGGCATGGCAACAGAAACATGCTTAGGTCTCTGGGTTTTGTCAATATTATTGTTGGTCTTTTTTTTTTGGTCAGTATGTCCTCCATCTCCTTAAAGTCTGGTTTGTTTGGAATTCTTTAAATCTTGGATATATTGAAAGCGAAAAATCTGTCATTTACAATTTGGAAAACAAGTTGTAAGAACTGAAGTTAGTTCTGAGAAGCAATGGTAGAATTTAGTCCTTGGGACTTTGATTGAAATAAGAAAGGTAGAATTGATCAGGTAACCATTTTTATAATTTGAAAGTAAAAAACAGACAGTTTCTTGTCAATTATAGCAAAGAAAAGGGGAGTAAACTGAAGATAGCTTAGTTCACAGAGCAGCCAAAAAAACTGAATATTGATTGCCCAGTTATTTCAGGCTTTGGATTACATTAGCAGTTTGGCAGCAGACTTGAAAGTTATTGGCTGTCCACCATAGACTGAACCACAATTGGTTTCCCTTTATGGAAACAGAAAAACAACTTTTGTTTTTCAGACTTAACTTGCATTGGTTTAGATTCCTTCCGGATTTATTTTCCATCAAAAGGAAACCAAATCTACCTAACTGAGAGCGGGACGGTGCTACCAAGGTGGTGTGTTGGCTTTATGTTGAGTTACATCTGCCACAAAGAAATATGGCCTGAACCTCACTAGGAGTGTTAAGAAATTAAATAGCTCTGGTCTCTTGGAGATTGTATTCTATAAAATCCATGGACCAAGGATTCAAAAGGTAACCATGACATCCTCGTTGCTTAGATACGAAGGGGATCATAAACAGATGCCCCTGTCTCAGTGTGAATATTTTTTGACTAGCTTCCTTCTCCGTTAACCAATTTGGATTTTAACACTGGACAAACAAAGTGAGAAAACTCATTTCAGGCACCCACATCAGTCTTTACATGTATTAAAATCCAAATTGTCTGTTTAGGAGCATTCATGCTCATTAAATTGTCTGGAGAGGATGAGAACAGCAGTCCAAGTTGTAGAATGGGGCGTTTTTGAATCTTGTGTTGTGTAGTGGTGCGTAATTACAGTGGAGAAGCGAATCTCCACTGTCTGCAAGTGAGTTATTAGGCTGCCACTTGATGATATGCTGTGAGTCATTAGTCTCTGCTGTTAGTCTTAATAACCAGGTACAGACTCATGGATTCATAGATCTATTCACAGAGCTGTAATAAAGTATTTTCTCCTTTTTAATGGATAACCCATTTGTTTTAATGTTTTTTGTCACACTGGATTAAGATGACATTATAATATCATAAAAAGATATTGGTATCAACAAGATATTGTTGGCTTCATTTATAAAGGGGAGAAGGAAGCCATCTAAATCCACAGCATTCTATGTGAGCAATTGGCCTTCTGATAAATGTATGAATAAACTGGAATTGGGGTCATTTTTTGGTCAGTGTCACATGCCACAGTCTAATTAATGTCAGTTTTGTCAAATCAAGACATCCATTAATGGGAACTTGTTTAACATGAAGTGACATAAGCAAATTCCTTGGACTTGTTCACTCCTTGCAAACCAACACCATTTTCACCACAAAAGATAGAGTAGGCAGAATGACACTGGGGTGATGGTTTTCTTCAGCTGTTACAGGGAAGCTAGTCAAGAGCTAATTGGGGTGGGTGGATTGATGGTGATAAATGCAAGGCAATATTTGTAGAAAACCTATTAGAAGATGCTATAAGACTCTGGAATGTCCTGGTTAATCTGTTATTTCTATATCCAGGATCAGCCTGAGGCTTCAATAATGTTAGTGCCACACAGGAAAAAAACATGTTCTGCTTGTTCTACCATGGTATATTCATTGTTTGGCTTCTTAACGACTCTCCTTTTTCACAAGGTTAAGGGAGTTGTTCAGTCCTGAAATGTCACCTGAGATACTTGTGGATGTGTTGTTTGTATCCGGAGCTGCTGTCAATCTGAATTGAAACAGGCAGCTAAAGTTGTCATTAAACTCCCATTTTCCTCCTCCCTTTTAAAGAAAAAGAACAATATATAAGATTAAGCAAATATTAAAATGACTTTTCACATCTGAAATAAGAATAGAAATTGGTATTGTGCAGAAAAATCTTTACTGGGTTATCTCAGATTTTAAATCCTGTAATTGCTTTACATGTTTGTCTAATTCAATTGGGCTCGACATTTACTCTGTGTGGCACAGAATACAAATAAATACCTTGGAATTACACATCAATATAAAATTGTCAAGGATTGTTCGATTGTTCAACTAAGAGACCCATATTTTTGTATGATAATTTAATTCTTATATCTAATAAAATATATTTCTTTATCTTTCAAAAAATGTGAGTTGTGGTTTTGCGATTGTGTGCTTTTGGCCACTGGTGACTCATTCACCACTTCCTGGAAAAAGTGTGTGTGTGTGTGTGTGTGTGTGCTGCTTTTGTCAGATGATGGCTGCGTGTGGCTCCACTAAACCTGCTTTGTGTTTGTCATCTCTGTTTTCCTACATGAAGCTTATCAGACTTGCAATATATGCATACAAAGAGTGGACCGTGTGTTTGATGTCTCCCTTATTACAGCTCCCCACCATTCTCTCGCTGTTATTTTCAATCCCATTTAGCTGCAGACAGGAACACCTGTGCTTCCTGCGGCACAAACACATTTATTTTTGATCATTGTGCTTTTGACTACATTTTAGTTGGAGATTCATTTTTTTAACGGTGTTTGTGTGCGTGTCATCAATGGGGACATTTTTGATTCAAACTAAGACTTGCTAGTCTGCTGTGAGTTTTGCAAATGCTGGGTTGCTCCTAACATTACAAAGCTTGAGATTGGCACAATAAACCTAAGGATTGGTGTGATTATTATATAAGGCATTTTACAGTAGCAAGTCTGGGTGTTGATTCTGGTGCACAGAGCTACCACATAAACACTCCAGCTGGGTGCAGCTGTGATTGGGTCTCATTTACAGCCAGCTGGCACACAGATGGGATGGTCTGCTTGCTGGGGAAGGAATGAGGTGTCAAATCAGTGCACTGTAGTTGAGCTGAAAACCATCCCCAGTCTCTAACAAGTTACATTCTTCAATGCTAGCATGCTTTTTATTATTGTGTTACGAGGCAGTGTTGTTGGTTAAGTTGTCATCTTGCTTGCACTTCTGTACTTTTGTTTTACTTCTGGTGCCATTGTACGTGCCTACATGTGTAATATGTCTAAGTGTATTTCCCGTGTTGTCTCCCCCCCGTCTTACTACATCCCAGCTCCCTAAGGGATGAACACGATGGATCTGAGTAAAGTGCTGCCAGTCACAACAGCAGATGCTCATGTTTCCTCTGCTCCCCCATGTCTCCATGCATATCAGTAGGGTGGCAGGTGTGTCTGCATGTTTGTGTGGATGTGTTTTTTTTCTTTTTCTTGGCAGGACTAGATTCTCTAATCAGGGTATTGGATGGGTTATATTTATATACAGTGTATGAATGTGGTGCATATAAAGTTGAATGTTTCAAGAGCTGGAGTTTTATTTTATTTTTTTATTTTTTTACATTACCTTCTGATAAGTAGACCAGCTGCTCCTCCAAATTGAAGAGGTCGATTTAGATATGTTGGTTATTGAATCATGAGAGAAAAGAGAAATTATTCAAATCAAAACTTGCTGAAATGACTTTTTTTTTTTTTTTTTTTTGGCATGGAAACATATAGGCTCTTCCAGTATAGCCTAGAGATATCCTGATCAGAGGTAGGAATCTCCTCAACTGACTAATTTTGATGTGGAGCAGTTGTATGGTTTCACATTCATCCTAAAACACAATAGGAGTAGTACTTTAATTCACTACAAGTGAGTATTAAGCTTCACAAGAGCATCAAACTGCACTCACCATTCAGAGGTTACAAGCACTTATCTATAATTCAAGTAAAAAACTCAACACATGCACAAAAGGATTTCCTCCTGCTCCCTTATGTGAAGCAATGGGCCCAATGTGTGCATAAGTAAAATAAAAACAACAAAAAAAATCTACTGCTCGAATTGCCCTTTTATCAAGTTTTTAAAATCTTTTTCTATTGATGCACAAAAATCTAGTCCAACTTACTTTGAAAGACACAGAGCTCACTGTACGGATTATGTAGCTTCTCTGACCTGGTAATTCCTTGGTTTCCTTCAGAATTACTTATTGATACTTAGTGACAGTAATATTTTGTTTTGTTTCTATCACCATCGGATGGTGAGGAACGTAATTTTTATTCATTTGTATGCACTGAAATATAAAGAAAGGGTGATGGATGCTCTCCCAGTGACCTGGTGTCTGATAAGCAAGAGGAAATTGATCTCAGGCACAGACTACGCAACATGAACGAGACATAGCTCTACATCATTACCCACTTGTAACCTAGTAAGCTCCTATTAAAAATTTTAAAGCAGCCAAAATGATTTTACCTATCAAAAGCTTCCATGGTTAGGCACGTAGCTCATGCTGCCCTTTCATTTGGAAACTAAAATGTTGTAATAGACATAGTAGAGCAATTAGAAACTGACAGTCTGAACTGGATTTTGACCACCAAACCCTTTCATCTGTTGCTCTGTTCCTCATAAATGTTCATCTATTCCACTGTGTGCGTGTGTGCGTCTCTGTGTGAGTGCAAAGGTTGTGAGCATGTGCATGAAATCTAATAAATCACACTGATTCAACGGCAGACGTGTCAACAAAGAGGTCAGCTGGTCATGTGTATGCCTGAAAGGAGAAAATTATATATATATATATATATATATATATATATATATATATATATATATATATATATATATATATATATATATATATATATATATATATATATATATATATATATATATATATAACTATAACTAACTCTCTTTTAGCTTGTAAAAAAAGCAACAACTGTTTGTTTATTTTTGCCAGAGTTAGTTTTGAGCTTGACAGGAAACAATAAGACTGTTTCCTGTTAAGTTGATGCAATTTTGGTGGCTGCTTGTGTTTCATACTGCAAAAAGACAGCTTGCCCTTATATATGTGCAGTAAAAAGACCACCATGACCCCAACTGCCAGTATGCGTCTTCCTCAAAAGCTTATAAAATCTTCTGCGCTGTTCAGATTTTCACAGGGCAGGATAAACTATGGGCATATGTATACCAAAAAGCAAAATGTAAAAATAAATGAAGCCAAGATTGTTTTTGAGCTAACCTGATTTCAGCTGACAATAGGACTAGCCATCAGCACGCGTTATGGGATGTGGAACGATGTCGTGCCAGATCTTTGGGGAGCACAATGAGAAATCAGCATTGGCAGCTTCCTCAGAGCCAATAGACAGTTAATTGAGGAAGTAATTTTAACTAAAGAATCTAGGGGGATCTAAATATAGACAGTTTTCATAATAGGAACATCATTTTTAAAATCTAAATTTTTATTCCGTCACTCAAATTTGTTGAAAAACATAAAGTATACAAATATTTCCTTTTATCTTTTATTTGTTTTCATTTGAGGTCAACAAATTATGCTTTGCTAGTCTTGTACCAATTTCCGTTTTTTTATGTCTTACATGCAACTAAACAGTACAACCATTTCTGACTTTAATGTTTTTAAGGTTAGTGAAATAAACTGAAGAATAAATGCAATTTGAATGCTGTTTAATAGATTGTTGTTGAGAATGCAACTCAGAAAAAGCCAGAGGTTACTGGATTTGCCTTCATTTTATCTTATATGCCAAAATTAAATCAAGTAGATAAATCGAAAGTTACGCATGTAACTACGGTTCTATGAATCCCGTATGACCGCCAGAGGGCGGTGCTGAAAGCACTGAATGTTCCCTTCGGGCATGCGCCGTTCCAGGAGTAATACCAAAAGAGTCACACCTGTGACACATCGGATGACAATCAAGAATCTATAAGTCCTGGCGTCATCCGAGGCTCTGCTCCTACAGAATCTTCTCACAAATGCAACGATTCTGAGTGACAGAGAAGCTCTGGCGGTCATATGGGATTCATATAATCGTAGTTACATGCATAACTTTCGTCCGATTTCATCCCTCCTGACCGCCGGAGGGCGGTGCACAAAGCACCGAATGACTAATACCAACGATGTCACGAGGAGTCCTGAGCCCATACCTCACTGAGAAGACCCAGAGGACCCCTGCAAAAGGACTTGGCCCAAAGGATGAGGGGCGGGCACATTGACATTGTAAAATCTGGTAAACGTGTTTGGGGAAGCCCATGACACAGCAGCACATACGGTGTCTAGCGGAACCCCTCTCATTACCGCCCAGGACGCCGAAACGGTCCTGGTAGAGTGTGCCCTCACGCCGACCGGCAAGGACAAGCGTCCTACACTATAGGTATGGCAGATGACGCCCACGTTCCAGTGGGAGAGACGCTGCTTGGAAAGAGGAGAACCTAACTTAGGACCTCCATAGCACACAAACAGCTGGTTTGAGCGGCGTAGGCCGTAACCGTGCCAACGTCAAAGTTATCATACTGATGGCGAGTAGAGGGTGCCCTGGCGCTTGATATGGTGCATCTGAAAGGGTCTGAAAACCCAGTCAATTGCAACCCGAGCCTTCCAGTGGCCACACCCACAGTCTGAGACGCTGGGGGTTGGGGTGCCAAATCTGCCCATCCATTGAGTCAGCAGATCCCTCCCGCTCTGAAGACACCACGGGACCACGTTACACAGACTCCTTAGCATAGGGAACCATGGCCACGCCGGCCAGAACGAAGCCACAAGCAACAACCTGTGGCCCTCCTGGAAAACTCTCTGGAGGGTAGGCCAAACCAGAGAGAGGGGTGGAAAAGCGTATAACAGAACCTTTGACCAAGGATGAGCTAGCGCATCCTGGCCCAGTACGCCCAGCTCCCCCGTACGGGAACACCACAGGGGATAATGATTGAACGCCTCTGTGGCGAACAGATCTACCTCTGCTTGGCCAAAATGCTCCCAGATCATGTGTACCACGTCGCTGTGAAGTGACTACTCTCCCAGAGCAGGCCGGTGGCGAGAGAAGGAGTCTGACATGATCTGTGTGACACCGCTCTGTGTTGCCACACTGCGCGACAACCCATAGATCTGTCGTGATCACCTCTCTGCGACACACTACAGTCCCCATGGGGACACCTTTGTAGAGATAACGAAGACACAACCGTGTCACCACCAACTTGTGATGTCTGTGCAGCCTGGCGTCCAGGTGAAAGCTGTTGAACCACCTCTGCAAAGGGCGTAGCGACAGCAGGCCCAAGGGCACAACCCGAGTGACGACGTTAGGTTGCCTAGCAGCTGCAGGAAGGCAACGAATGGAAACTGCCTTCCCAGCCTGAATCGACTGACCAACCTGAGTATATCTTCCACCCTTCCAACAGATGGGCGGGCCCTCATGGTAGTCGTGTCCACCATGACCCCAAGAAAAGTGGTCAACTGAGACGGAATCAGGCAACTCTTTTCCAGGTTGACCCTGAGGCCCAACTGAGACACAGGAGCAAGGAAGCGAACTGTATCCCGAGAAGCGCGTTCTGCAGACAGGGCACACAGAAGCCAATCGTCTAGGTACGGGAGAACCTTCAGTTCACAGGGTTGTAGAGGAGAGAGGGCTGCCTTCACACACCGAGTAAACACCCTCGGAGAAAGAGAGAGGCCGAACGGGAGAACCCGGAATTGTCAATGGTGAGCCCGGAAGGCAAATCTGAGAAAGCGCCAATGCTGTGCCGCAATGGGCACATGAAAGTATGCGTCTGTAAGATCTATGGACATAAACCACGCCCCTCTGTCCACAGCCTGAAGGACTTTTGATGTCGTAAGCATGTGAAAAGGTAGCACCTTTAGAACCATGTTGAGTCCCCTGAGATCCAAAATCGGATGAAATCTGGCCATCTTCTTCGGCTCAATGAAGTACGTTGAATAGAAGCCTCTGGCCGTAGAGGATCCACCGCCTCGATTGCACCCTTGGCCAGGAGGGTGTATAGCTCCTGGTCTAGTGCGTAAGCTTTCACCGGGTCTGTGATTACAGTGACCTTGACCCGGTGAGAAATGTGAGGCCGTCGTCGGAACTGTAGCCAGTAATCATGCGTTAAAGTGGCAACCACCCATGGGTCCACGGCATGAGCAGCCCAGTAACTGAGCTGCTGGTGGGAAAAGCGTCGAACGCCTGGCCCGGGGATATAATTTCCTCTCACCACGGCCCCTATGGGCCTTGGGAGGGTGGCGACCAGGGTTTGTTCCAGAGACCCGCCTGGTCAGTTGGCGGACTGGGTCACGAAAGTCCCAGATGGGACCCTGCTGTACACCACGTGAATAAATGGCCCCATACCGGACACATTTGGGAGGACGTGGCATAGACCCAGGTCCTGCAACCGGGTGCATCGAACGCCGAGGAGGGGGAGGGGGCATACTCCTGCTGAGGCCTGAAAGCTGCTGCCTGTTTTGTTTTGCCTGAACAGTCCGTTCCAGTGCCTCTAGAGCAGCAGAACCAAATAACTCCCCTGGAACCACAGGGACACTGCGGAGGGTCCTACGACATGTCTCCTTCAAAGTAGACTGGGCCAGCCAAACCTGTCGACGAAAGACATCACTCGACCAAGCTCTCTGGTCATCAGTGCAAATGCAGTGCTTCGTCACTAAAGCCCACAGCTGCAGCTGCACCCTCAGCATCCTGAAGCGATGTAGAGAGGGCGAACATGTGGTGTGCCTGGGAATTGCCAAAGCAACCAGAACGTGCTCCTGCATTGTAAGCTCTACAGAGACGTTCATCTGTAACACGACATTGAGGTCGTTGGCACAGCACATCATGACGCAGAGCCTCATCTGGTGACACGATGAGCGAGGTAACTGCATTTTCAACTATCGGCATACACTCCAATCCTGCCTTGGCTGAGTCATGCATCCGTGGAGAGACATGAAAAGGCCCTCTGGTCCTGCCAACACGCAGGTAACTCCCTCAGATACTCCACTGATGGAGGGACAGAGAAGGAGCCCGCCCGCGCCTAAAAAAAGCACTTTCAGGAGCGGAGTCCAACTGCGGGGCATCCAGCTGCAACCGTCTCAAGGCCATGTTCATAACCTCCCGCATAGAGCCATCGGCTGACTCGCTAAAAGCACTCTAAGAAGAAAAGTGTGATCCAGAGCCAGATGTGTGAGTCGACTGAGCACTCCCCTCATTCCTAAAGTGGGAGGCTGAGGCAGCCAGCGACAAAACATCATCCTCAGCAGTCAAATCAGGCATGGGTGGAGAAGAAAGACCAGCCTCTGCCCCCGGAGGATCCAATTGGCGAGTCTGAAACAAAGATTTCATCTCTGCCAATTCCCCAGACAACTGATCAACCCTAGTGAGAAGGCTCTGATCAGACTTGGCTCGCTTTTTCTGAGACGGAGCCAGGGGAACCTTGGTCTCACTCCGGCGCTTGGAACGCTTAGCTGGGGCCAGGTGCCCAGAAGGCGGAAGGTCAGTGTCACGCTGAGGTTGCAACTGAGCCAGCCGAGCCACCCTCAAAGCATTGGACATGTAACTACAGTTCATGCAGGGATTATCCGAAAGCGCCTCCACCAGGTGATCATGCCCGAGGCAGGAAGGACACATGTCATGACCATCATCCGCCTGCAGTGCAGTGCCGCATTTCACACAACAGTGTGAGCCATCCATGATTAAAACAGTCTGCCACAAGCGAGACTGCAAAAAAAGGGGCCAAAACCCTGGAAGAAAGAACCCAGGCTACAATTGGGAGAGGTGGCGAAAACGCTGCCATCACCAAGTACAACAAAAAATAAAACAGAGAGCGGCTAACACATATAGTTAGACCAAACTCTACATATAAAGTCCGCTAAAATTGGGAGAGGGGGCAAAGCGCTGCTGTCACCAATTATAGCAAAAATAACTAACTTAACAAAGGCTAATACGGAACAAAGGGTCAGCTAAAACCGGGAGAGCGGGCAGAAACGCTGCCGTCACCGATTATAGAAGACACCAACAAAGCCAGCGCAGCTGACACAGCCAGCCCGCGGCAACTTTTAACAAAAAAAAAACTAGGCCCAAATTGGGAGAGGGGGCGAAACGTTGCCATCACCAATTATAGCATAAACAAAGTTAGCGCGGCTAACAAAGTAAGCCTGCTTCAACTGTGAAAGTAATTCGGCTAAAATTGGGAGAGGGGGCAAAACGCTGCCGTCACCAATCATTGTGAAAGTAACAAACAGAGGCTAAAACCGTTAGCTCCAACATAAACACAGTGCGTATCTGTAAAGAACTATTGCCAAAAGCCGCAAGTTGGGAGAGGAGGTTCTAACGCTCTCATCACCAACAAAGGCCAAAAATACCTGGAAATGCTTTCCACAGCGAAGATCGATCCATCGCAGCCCTAGGAGGACGAGGAACCGCAACTCCAGCGAACAGGGGACAGGGTGTCAGGTGACGATAAAACAACAGGTTCGAAGGCCGAAGCCTGTGAACCGAATCGCAGCAAGAAGAAAAACGGAGCAGAGCCTCGGATGACGCCAGGACTTATAGATTCTTGATTGTCATCAGATGTGTCACTGGTGTGACTCTTTTGGTATTACTACTCGAACGGCGCATGCCCGAAGGGAATATTCAGTGCTTTCAGCACCGCCCTCAGTCGGTCAGTAGGGATGAAATAGAACCATTTATCTCTAAAAGTAGATAAATGCAGTAGTCCTAGAGACTTTTTGCAAGTTAAGTTCCTAGACTATCTGGTTACTGAAGCTTAAATTAAATGTTTTTGGTTGATCCACTTACATTGGCTAGTTATCTGTTTGGTTCTAATTGATTAAAAGAGTGTAAAAACATAACTTGTTACAGGTTTTTCACTTACCAATCAAAGCCTGCTAAGGAAAAATTCTAATTATGGTTTATATTTTATTATTGAGCATCTCCAGTTCTCCTATTTAATGTTTTTTTGTGTTTTTTAAAGTTTTTGTGAAACAAAAACACAGCAACTTCTCATTTTACATCAAAGGATGTATTTTCTCTGAAACCTCAGAAAACGTACATTTTCTTCATTATTTTCTTCATCAGATTTCCTTTCTGTCGGCAAGACTTGAACCCCTTAGAGCCAAACGTATCAGAAGGAAGAGATCATATTTCTCTAGGGAAATTAATAGTACAGTGCATTTCTGGACCAGGTACAGATTAAAAACTGGGCCCATTATAAACCCATTAACCTAGTCATTAAGATGTAGGGAAAGATTGAATATGTGGGTGTCTAATTTTGGAGTAACTTTATCACTGGTTCTAATAAATGCCTTTAGGAAACAAAAAGATGTTGAGTATATTCTCGTCATTTTTCTCATTTTTTCCCCCACTCTTTTCTTAGAGACTTGCAAATGGAGCTGAAAAGTTTCAAAAGGAGCATGAGTGGAGAGACGACAGTGTGGTAAGTGAGCGACCGTGGGTCAGTCTGATATGTTCATCAGCACGCCCTGTGTTAAATAGAGATCAAGAAGTGCCGTGAGCTAGATGTGCATAGTCAGTAGAGGGATATGTCACCAATATGATTTTAATAATTAGATAGCAAATCTCTTTACAGTAACAGTTTTTGTAATAACTCTTTAAAAGATTACATTCCATTACATCACACAACAGCATTAAAACAAAGCAGACCTGGTCATGATGAACACTAATGCACTACCTTCTCTCTTGTTTTTCAATTAATAGGAGTATTAACTGTGCATTAAATGGGATTTCACGACTATTGTGAAACCATGCTTATTTTACTCATTAAGTCACAATGCCTGAACGCTTGCTCAGTGAATGGTTGTTTGGGATTGTTGTTTTTTTATTATTATTATTGTTACTGTGCAAATTTAGAAATGATGTTCCACCGCATCCAATTAACAAATATAAAATTCTGTTAACATTCAGTAATGAGGGGGAGGAAATGGAATGCAGGTCTTAATCCTTTCAGGGTTTAGAATCTTCCCAGTGCTTCCAAACCTTAATGACTCTTTTCCATTAAACATCACAGCATTATTCAACGTCATAAATATTTTCTAGTTTTGAAGGATTGAAGTAGTCTTTAGTAGACTGACTGATTTATACACTATTCAACTAAATGGATTTGCTTGCCTGGCAAATTGAATACATTTTTGCTTAATTAACTCCGATTTTCCTATCAGAGTTCAGTTTGCTGAATTACCCCATCTGCAAAGATAAATTACAATTATGACAAAAAATTTGAAACACTGGTCATCAATTGTAACAAGATTGCACTGGATCTCTAAGATTTTTTATTTTTGCACCTTAATATTCGCTCTGTTTTTTATGTTGCACTGCTGCCTACTTATCTAGTTCGCTTTACTTTCTTGTACGGCTGTTCTGTTAGATAAAGAGATGGAGAAAAATTGAAGATTTTGACTGCCTCAGTGAAAACCATGTGTGTGTCTATCATCCAGAAATACAACCTGATTAGAACCTGGAAATCGAAAGCAGATGCTGGTGTTTGGATTTCATTTGATTATACTCCTTTTTTGAGCTAACAGAGGCAGCAGCACTTGGTGAACTGTTATTGTACATAGTATCAGAGCAAGCAGACAGGTGGTGGGAGTCAGTGAGCCAGCTCAGTCGCCCTGGGCTATTAGAACATCAACAGCGGGGTTCGCTTGTTAGGGCGCGACTAGCCTGTGTCAGTAATAAGCCCAGCAGTGCAAAACAACTAGCCCCCCACCCCAACTAGCCCCCCACCCCACGCTGATGCATGGTTTCAATGCAGGTCTTAACAGTATAAGGCGAGATAAGAAAAATTAAATTAAAACTTTTTTGAAGCATTTTTTCTACCTTGAATCATATATTCCCAAGTTTGTTATATTTTAACTCATGTATTTCTTTTTCTCTTTGGACCTCCTTTCAGCCTAATGAATTCCGGTACTACAATGCCAAAGATGGTGTAAGTACATGTTAACTTTTTGGTAGCCACATTTATGAAACTGCAGAAAACTAGAAAGTAGATTTTACTAACAGCCCGTGAAAATTTCCCATCTGTTTAAAGATGCTCATTTGTTTATTCTTTTAAATGGAAAAATTTTTTTCTTATGTTATTTTTACTGAAAATGAATATTGTGTGCTTTGGGTCATTATCCTGTTGTGAGGAGAGCCTCTGTCACAGTCTGACATCTTTTACAGTGTCCAAAAAAAAAAAGGATTCCCAAATTATGATTCTGCTACCTTCATATTTCATCCATTTTTGACACGCATTGCATTTTGAATGTAGACCAAAAAAGACACATCAATCCAGAGCAAGTTTTTGGTCATATCTCCTGTGTATTATTCCTGCCCTATAACCTAGTAACCTAGTAACAGACTGCAAATGGGGAATTCCTTTCAGTTTCTGTGAGTTATGCCTTTCTTTTTTCAGCTCATCCATAATAGCCAGTTTACCAGTGAAATATTTTAGACTATTAGAAGGTGGATGAATATGCCTCACTTTGAAGGTTTTCATTTTTTATAAAATAAACTTTCAAGACCCTCCTTTATATTCCCTTAATGTTTTTTTGTGTGTCTATGACTGTTTATGGTTTAACTGTGACCAAATATATTTAAAAATAATATCTGGGACACATGTTCTCTCAACTCACAGGTGTCAGCATGTTATTTATCATCAAGCAGTAGGATAATGGTTTAATTCCACTTTATGTTTATTTTATTAGTACGTACTATTTTCTTCTTCTACTCCATGTGGATGCTGACAGTTTCCTTTTACAGGGATGCACCTTAAAAAAAATATTTTAACCTATTACATGTTTTCTTAGTTTTTTTTCTGGATCCCTTTGCACAGATAAACAGAACCTCATTGGAGAAAGCAAAAGAGGACGAAGAAGAGAAACGGAACAGGTTCATTCCAGATGACTTCGAAATGGACCCAGACTTCAAACGTCTCGTCTCTTATAACACCACTGCCGTCCACATCCCCACTGACATATATGAAGGCTGTAAGTTGAATATAAAATCCTTAATTATAAGTAGTTGAAATATTTATTTAAAAAAACTTGCCTTGGTAAGTCATGGTTGACTAAGAGAGAAGAGATGAAAATGGATGACGAGCCATGATGCAATAGAAAAAAATTACCCAGCGGACAGACGGGTACATGACAAAGGCTTTCCGTTTGAACATTGTATTAGCGTAGAGCAATTCCACCTTCGTTATCAGAAAGTGTTGGGGAATTTTTTGCTTTTTAGTTCGTTTAGTTTCTTCTCTTTAGTTTTTCCTCCTAAAAAAATCAAATATCTTCCTTGTGAGGTAATTTAATTTGTCTCAAAGCACATATTGTGGTTGAGGATACGTAAAGGAAAAAAGTCTAAATTCCTAAGAGCTACAAATATCTTTGACAATTAACCAGACAAAATGTGGTCACGTTTTAGAATTATGTTTTTCTGGTTGACTGTCTGATTCAATTTATTGGGGATACTTTATTCTATTTAGTCCTACTCAACTTGCAGCTTATTGAATATTGTCTCTTAGGATTTACTCTCAGTTCTAAGAAGCAGTTTTCTAATGACCCTTTTAAGATTAAGCCCTGCTGTAAAGTCTTAAAATGGTTTTAGCCAAACATAGGAGGGATTTAAACTCTGGATTTCTAACACAATAAAAAGCTACTTTAGCCTTCTGGGATATCCACACTCTACATACATAAGTAAATTAAGGGGGAAAACCAATAGGTAAACTATAAATATTGCATCCTGAAATGTTGGATACTTGCACATACCAATCAGTCCTGGTTTTGTGGTAGAAATTACTTTCTACAGCACAAATGTACTTGTAATTCTAGCGACATAATGAAAAACCAGTAGATGGAACAAAATTGGCATGCATGCTGCATACAATTAAATCAGTATTTTTAATATTGAAAAAAAAAAAATCTTATTAATTTGTTTTAAGCTGTCATTACCATGTTTACCATATACGGTAGATTTCAGACGTCTACTGAGTTGCACACAGTTCTACAAGTATCTAGTCTATATATAGTTCAAATGCAATTCACCCACTGGTCAGCAGACTCTAGACCCCTCTTTACCCTGGTCACCAGCGGCTCCCTTTCCTCATGCCTTTCAAATTTAACAAAGTGTTAGCACATCCAGCAAAAATGGCTCCTGTTTAGTTTTTATCCCGTAGACAAATTGTCATTTCCACATTTTATATTGATTAAAAGTTGAATGTATTAACAAATCAAAACAGCAATGTACAGAATACTATGACTACACAACCCTACCCCTTATCACCGGGGGTGGTTCTTCATTCCAAGCTAGGGTCTTCTAGGGTTCTTTGTAGTATCTACGGTTTTTCTGGGCTCTTCTGGACTGAAATGTCTGTTTTTATAGGTGTTTGTTGGAGCTGTGTCACAAACAGCCTTTGCCTTTACAAACAAGGCTCCTCCCAGCTTTTTTCCTATGTTTTTCATCATTTGTGATGGCCACATGAATCAAAACACTTGTCCGTTGCTCATTATGAATGATCTGGAAGTCCAGCAGGATCCTAGGGGGCTCCTGTTTGTATATGTATTCCCAATATTCTTTTTCATAGTATCTTATACAATTCTGTGACACGATAGGTTGTTCCATGGACCTCTTTGTACAGCCTGAAACTGGCATCTTGCCTGTTATAGTAGATCAGGGCTTTGATGACTACGCAACAAAGCCTGTTCCTGTGCTCCCATGACCAGGGCTTCTGTGCTACCCTTCAGTCCGGTCCTCTTGAGCCATTGGTATGAGCCACATCAACCATCTGTGTGTGGTACAAAATAGGCAGATATATTATCCTCATTTAATACTTCTTTCTACTATTTCTATTCTGCTTTGCATTTTTTGAAAGCGACTGGTCAAATTTCTCCTCCCTGAAATACATTCTGATGTCTGTCATTTATTTTTAGTGTGCAGCTAGATGCCACTCATAGTCTAAATTAAGTGAAATTGTTAGTTTAGATTGTGGGAATCAAAGCATCCATGTTTCCCATAGTCCATTTATCTATACCTACTGCCTAGAATTACTGTGGTAGCATTCTAACAGTGTTTTGTTGTTGTTGTTGCTATCTTCCTGTAGCCATTATGTCATGTTTCAGTTGCACATTTGTTTCACAGTGGCCTTATTTATCAGCATTGGACACAAACCTTGTTTGACTGGGTGACATCTGAGACAGTATGGTTCTCTGTTTTTTCGCTCTCCTCTAAATATAAGGAACACAGTTGGAGGTACGCACCTTGCCTCAGGACCAACATTGGATGTTGTTATATATGCTATATTCCTCTTACATATTTCAGGAGGGATGTAGAATGTCAGAGTATGTAATCAGGTGGGGTATGGGGTCTATAATTATCTGGTTTGGGTTCAAAAGAAAAAGGGTTCAGTTGTCAATGCATTGGGATTTT
Source organism: Orestias chungarensis (assembly GCA_032876305.1). Lineage (NCBI taxonomy): Eukaryota > Metazoa > Chordata > Actinopteri > Cyprinodontiformes > Cyprinodontidae > Orestias > Orestias chungarensis. The sequence goes on along the minus strand of JAVLVB010001023.1, from coordinate 260,824 downwards.
TATGGGTACCTCAATGGATGGTGGCCTAAATTTAAATATAATCACATTCAAAATTGGTTTTAAATCTCTACTTCATACATGTACTGTTAATTGTAGAATTTGAACATAATACAGGCACACACTCAAGTTCATTCCAGACCTACAATACTAACTACTAGAGATTACTATAATTGTAAAAAAGCAAATACAAGGAAAAGTTCCTCAATTTCAAGGGACCTTTTGTTTTTTGGTAAAATGTTCCTCTTTGGTAGTATTATTATATTACTATATACAAGTACACACATACCTCTCTGTACTGTATTGCTTCAGAATGCACATTCACCCGACAGACCCAATTGATTTAGCCAGAGCAACTCAAGTAATTGACAGGTATACATTTGTATAAAGAAGTTTAAAATATGAAATTTTTAAAGAAGTAAATTAGGCTTATGATATTGAGGCATAACACACGATGATATCGCTTTATTTTGCATTCATTACCATTGATCAAGTGTTCAATAACAACTTTGGCAACAGTCTTAACAGTGGGTCTTCCAACAGCAATGGAGTTGGTCACGTGACTTTTATGTCCTTATACAGCAAGTCACTCCCCATAAGGTGGACTATAAATGTGCAGTGACAAGCCTCTGAGGCCTCTGACTGTGCAGACATTTTGTCATTGCCAAATGGACTGGGTTATTTTTACAAGCAGCAGTTATAATGATGAAGAGGCGGGGGAGTTGGGTTCAGAAGATTCAATACTGTCTTTTGCTTAGGATGATTCAGTTGTTGTTGTTTGTTTTTGTCTTTGTTCAATAATGGTGAGTGAAATACTGGCAGCTCATCTTGGGATATGTGTGTAGTCTTACTTGCTTGTAGTAAAGTGCCGAATATCTGCTTCTTGACGTACATTCAAATTATTGTTGGTAATGAGCTAAATTACCAACAGGAAGATATTAAGTTTTAAACAATAGGTTTCACATTACTAATAAATGTTAAAGGCCCTTACTTTCTTATCCTCCATTTGCTGGCCTTAATGAATATAAAAATAGACTACAGGCTGCTAGACTTCAAGTAACACCCACTTACAGTTTGGATACCCACCCAAGTTACATCATTTTCTTTCCTAAAGGTTTCTAAACCTCCAAGGACATGCTGACTTGTATCTATTCTCATCTGTTTTAATTAGTGACTTGAAGATCCATGCAAAATAAATTGAAAACAAATCCTTTTGAAGAAGATCAACCCTAAACCGTAATATATACTGACATCAAGATGAGATTAAAAACATGTGGTTGACATCTTCCAAAAAAATACAGCAGTAACTAACAACGCTAACCATACCCTTTCAAAATGTGTCGTGGACATGACAGGCCTTTCATAGCAAAATTGTGGCAGGATACAAAATTCCTATTGATCATGAAAGATCAGACAACCTTTGACCTTAATCATTTTCTATAGGTGGTTTTAATTGTTACTTTTGAAACGTCTTCAGTGCCAAGTGGTTTTGCCGTGATATTGCTTTATTGCGCATGAACAGAAACTGGAAGCATGAATGAGAATGGCTAATTATGTGTCCCTGCTTTGAAACCTCCTGTATGTAATGAAGTTTAAGTCTCAACTTTCCTCATCAAACCCAGCAGCTGAAGTTCTCAGATTTAAAGTAGTCCACCTGAAATTTAGACATCTCTATAAGGAATATTGTTTATGCCCAGGCTGGGTATTCAGATTTCAAAAATACATAGTGTAGCAACTACCGCTCTATTAAGATCTTGAAATGAAGACCAGCTCCCATTCCCATTCTGCTGTCTCTCTGGCTGGGCAGTACAGTCAGGGTTACCATAGTAATGTGCATTTTTTTTAAAGAGAAGCAGAGACTTTAACACACCCAGATGCTCCCTTTTGGCATATGGAGAGAGTTATAACTTGATTAGGATATTTGGTCTAGACAAGACTGGTGTCCCTTTTGCTTTTTGTGATGCTTTTGGAGTGCCTTATCATCCACTTACTTCTTATATTGGAAAATACTTTCTCAAGAGCCGAAAGAGTTCAGGCTTTTCTTCTATCGTACTCTCATTTGTTTTTCCACTGCTTTTTCTTCTACCTTTTTTTTCACGCATACCATAAACTTAGCTCCTTTTTTTTTTTTTATAACAGATTCTTGTTCAAGATCACAAAAGTGCTATTTTCTCCCGTACAGGACTGGAATCTATTCTCTCAGCTGATCTAGTGTAGGTGGTCAGACTAGGATGTATGTAGTGTTTGTGCTCACACACTCAGACCACAGATGAGTCAGCTTTTCCACATGCATGATTGTGTTTGAGGGAAAGATGGAGCAAGAAACACTCGTGGTGTGAGAGTTTTCACGTTACGTGCACCTATTGAGCTGTGTATGGATCTCGTGGCTGCATATGCATGTCTTCCGGCTCATTGGGCAGAACAGTGTGGCTACGATGAGAGATATGAAAGGGGATCGTTGGCAGGGGATACGAAGTTCGGCTGATGCCCGTTTCCATCTACGCTGTGTGACACCTGTCAGCCCTAGACATGCACACTCTGTGATATGCCGAGATACTGCGATTTTGTGGGTGTCTGGGATTGTGGTATAGCCAAAGTCCTTTTGGCAAAGCTCACAGCTTATAGATGTATTTTCTTTTCTATTTTCACCCTTGTGCCACTTTATACACATCCTATTTCATTTATAATGCTTGCAGCCAAACTATAAGGTGCACTTAAATCCGTCTCTGTCTTTCAACCCTTCCCTCTTCATCCTTGTCTCACTGTCATTACGTCTATTACTTGTGTCCTTTGTGAGGAGTTGGATGCCTGCCCGCGATGTTCCAATCAGCTAAATGGAGGTCCCAGTTGAATGTGAGGAGGGTACCAGACAATTTTCTTCTAATCTTATTTAATCTTTTCTATAAATCAAGAACATTAAGAGACATTAGATGTCTGTCCTTATCCGTTTTGTGACTTCAAGGCCTATCATGTGTACTTGGAAAGAACAATGAATGTCATAGCATTGATGGGACATACCATTCCTTTTTATTCTTAAAGTCTCATCCTATGTCTGCAGCCTTCAACATGTTTTTTTCTAGTCCACCATATATTAACAATAAAAATAGCCTCCCCACCTTTACAGATGGGTTGGATCTTGTAATGATTGGAAGCAAATTTCTACCACAGTAACATGTTAAATGATGTTTGATTCCAGTTCCTTTACAGTTACCCTGGGCCTCTCATCTACATCTAGTGATGCCCTTCTTCTTCTTGGTCATAATAGTTTCCGTTTTGTATAATGCCAAAAACAGAATTTATTAGGATAGTCAAAGCTTTATTAAGGTCTATTGACTACATTTTTTCTGTGTTAGAATAATTTAGTATCTCAGAAGCTGCAAAGTATTAAGGGATGACTCAATGAAGACCCTTTCTCATAAAATGATTCTAGGTTTTCCCCACCTTACCTTTAACCATGTTATTAGTTTCAAGTGCATCAGCAAAGTCAACTACCAGTTAGCTGATTGCGGGGAACACTGTGGGTCATTGCATGACATGGCACTGAGCAGAGTCTCTTGTCAGTGTCACTTCCTGAACCCAACTCCTCTTAATTCACTGTTCTCTTATAGTATTTTCTTTTCTTTTTTTAAACATGTTCCCATGTGTTCTTGACTCATACAATTTTTTTAATTCATATCTTATATAAGTAACCATGTATTTCAATTGTTTGAACTTGAATTGAACAAATTTAATTGCGTTTTTTATGCCTTTTATTTATTTATTTTTATTTTATCATTATAATCATATTTTAAGGATTAGATTTTTTTGTGTATTTCATCAATTTAGATTGTCCATCTACAATTTAAAACATTGTGTTTTAAATTGTTGCAAGTAATTGCAAAATTGCAAGGTACTCAAAGCTTAGTGAGGTGCAGCTTTTCTACAGTAAATTTTAAACATTCCTTATGTTGTACAATTCCTGATTTTTAATTTTTTGTGTGTGGCATCCATTATTTTTGCAACTTGCTGATGCTTCTAAAGCCCTGTCTCCATTCATTGTATTTATCTTTCAGATAATGTTCTCTTTATACAGAATGTTTGGGGGAATAGCAAGCTGTGGAATAAGTTTTATCGGTTTTCACTGTGATTTTGTAAATGATAAAGGAATCCTGAAAAAAGTCCGACCTGAGCATATTAACCATCTGCATGTATTTTTTTTTTTACCCATAGATTTTCAGTTTACTTGATTTAAGTGCCAAATTATAGTAAATGTAATTTCAAGGCCCAATCTTCAAACAAAATCAGTTGAATTTTATCAAGTACAGCCCAGTATCAGTCACAATCATATCCAGTTTTTGAAAGACAATAGTACAATGTTATATTGCTTATTTTATTGAGTATCAGCCTCGTCAAGTCGCCTTTGTCCATAACTCAGCAACTATCATGAGTAGCGCCACTTAATTGATAACTTTTTTCTTTGCACATTTTAAACAGATATTTCTTTGAAACGGTTTGTTTTTACATTGACATGGTTAAATATTTACTAATGGGGTTTAAAGAAGAATCTAAGATTAGATTTCCTCCTTTCTAATAATGCCGAAAAGAAATGGTGTTAGAAGAAATGGAATATGAACTCATTTTGAATGTGTGCTAAACTGATTAAAGATGCTGAGTATCATTCATATCATTTTAAGTTTCAGATGCGTGATGATTTAAGCATGTAATAAGTTTTCTGTTTGTTTGGGGTTTTTTTTTCTTTTTAAGTTAAAGAACATGGAGAATGTACCAGAATCTACCCGCATACATTTAAACAGCCAGTTAGAATATTTTGGGCAAAGTTCATGTTGGCTCCAACACACATTTGAGGAATCGGCCCCTTCTGGGCCGATTCCTCTTAGGCTTAGGAATCATATCTTAAAAAAATAAACCACTTTAAACCAGCACTCAGTGGTTGTTTTCATATATGGCACATGCTAAAAGTGCTTGGTCTGGAGTTTTTTAAGAATGCTTTAAAACCTGCCTGTGGTTACAGAAAAATGCAACAATGGCATTACTCTTGTAGAGTTTCACTGTAATGAATAATAATTCAACAGAAGTCATCTTCATGTTTTTGGTCCAGTTTGACCTGGTCTTCTTTGGTAAATGAATGCTCTGTATACTGCTCTACCAGCACTACTTTATTTTCCTGCCAGACCATTTTATAGACGGCTGGTCAATAAATCAAAGGTAAGTTGCTGAGAAACGGATGTCAAATTATCCATGCAGCTTGTTAAAGTGAGTCTGAGGCTTTTAAACCTGACATGGTTAATGCATATTACATTACAATTTTTCATATAATCATTGAAACTTGTGATAAATAATTATTGATTACTCTGGTTAGTATTAGACTGGTTAACATGGTAGGTAAACCTGTTGACTGCCCATTTTGTTTTTGTTTATAAAAATGGAGCAGTGCAAGTTGGAAAATCAGGGAAACTGGAAAATAATGAAGATTTTTATCACTCAGCCATATTTTCTGAGAGACTCTGATCTATGCTTGTCGCTCTAACTATGCAAACACTCAACGCTGCACGTGTTAGCCTCTGAAATCCCTCGGGAAATTATGCCACAGCTGACAAACAGAGCCAACCAGTGCTTGCATCGCTCTGGTGACACCTCTCCTCTTCTTGCCACATTGACCTCGAGCAAGCAACAGGCATGTCACTTCACAAATGGATCTGTTTAAACAGAAACTGATTCTTTCCAAAATTCAGCTCGGATTAGATTCCGACACAACATGGAAGTTAAGGGCTCAGCACTGCATCCTATTAAAACGTTGTGTTTGTGATGGATCTATATTTAAACTTTTATCAGAGACCAGTCACTTTTTGCCGTGGTTTGAGTTTTTTAATGCAAATAAAACATTCTATTGCTTTTGCTGTTACACAGAAATAGTAATGTCAGCTATACCAGAATCACTAATCTATTAGATCCCAGATCAAGGAATAATTTTATCTGTCGCAATTGTCACAAAAACCTAAGGGACCATTCTAGGTATTTGCTAAATCTGTCCTTAGCCCTCATAATTGGGGAGGGGATAATGCCTGCGGTTACAGGGATGCTGGAAAACCTCTGGAGCAGGAGAGCAGAACGCAAGGAAAATGGGATGAGTAAGGAGGGATACTTGTATTTGTCCAAACTAAACAATGTCACTTACTGAAGCACTCAGCAATGACTCGCATGCAGTGAAGAGCTTTAAATTGGCACTTTTTAGATTGCACAATCCTGATGGCCTCATTAGTTGTTGGACCATGAAATCATAAAAGTGCCTCAACAGATGTTCTGATTTCCCAGGCAAAACATAAAACATTATTACTTAGCAGCGTCTAAGTAAAATCTAGGAGAAGACAATTGGCACTGAACAACCTTACACCTTTATGATTCTGTTGAAATTATGTTTTATTGCTATAGAAGAAACATCTGAAAATTTAAATAATATGCAAGCTTGCTCCCTAATATCCTATTGTATTTTTTTATTATCCTATACACTGTGGTAAAATAAGGGTAAATTAGATTTGTCTTGAGATTTGTAACTTTTCTTTCAGCCTTTTCATTACTACAGTTGAAGCCAATCAAAATCCCATTTTGTTTTGTCTCATGGAGTGCGCTAATGCTCTTGATTTTTAAGTCTTATTCTAGTACCTCTTAACACATAAGACCTTTGAACAAGTCATGTACAGTTCTCCTGGTAGTTAACCATGGTAAGTGGTGGAAAAGTCAAGCTCAGATATTCATTTATTTGCCACTTCCTTCCTGCTGCCTGATGTTTTTAGAGCAGTATAAAAAACATGTATCATCTTAAGAGACTTGAGTCAGTTTGAATATCCATGAGATTGTTCTCTCCTAGCAGTCACCGTCAGTAGTATGAAATTGGACAAGCTGTACGTTTTAATGTGTTTCATAGCATTTATTCAGTTTTTTTTATATATATACATTTTGTTTAAAGTACACTTCTGCTTTAGAAATCTCAACGCACTGATTGTATTGCTTTCTACAGATAATTTATTTTATCCATTCCATTCTGTTCTCTTCCTCCAGCCACCATCATTTTGAATGAGCTCAACTGGACGGAAGAGCTGGAGGATGTTTTCAGGCAAAACAAAGAGGATGACCCCTCACTACTCTGGCAGGTGTTTGGCTCTGCTACTGGACTGACTCGGTACTACCCAGGTAAGCCAACATTTCTCCAGCTTGATGAATCCAGACATAAACAGAATTTTTGTGAGTAATATGCTGCTCCTCATATATATATATATATATATATATATATATATATATATATATATATATATATATATATATATATATATATATA
>JAVLVB010001023.1:211518-253394 GCA_032876305.1 Orestias chungarensis | reverse complement strand
ATATATATATATATATATATATATATATATATATATATATATATATATATATATATATATATATATATATATAACTAACTAACTACTCAAAACAATGTTAAAAATTTTGTTTGACTGATTGTTTGGTAGAGAAATTGTTATAAACTACAGTTTAAGTTTGATATTTGCGTCTGACCAGAGGGTGTTTTGTCTTTATCAGAGCCTACAATACAATTCAACAAGAAACTAAATAAAAATTGTTGCAAAAACTACAGTATATCTTACTGTATATTGGCTTTGCAACAATTTTTCTTTAGTTCCTTGTAGAGTTGTATTGTAATACTTAGATGTACTTAGAGTAACATCCTTGGTGCTTCAGGTGTATCTCCATTCATGGATAATTATCAGTTTGGAACTTAACTGAGGTCTAAATTAAAGACTTGCTTGTAAATGTCTTTGAATTACTTGCATGACATTTTGGTTGATGCACTTGGCTCTTTGGAAACTGTAAAATGTAACATCTTTACTGGTAATACGCACAATAACAATTAAATATTACATTTTATCAAGAAAAAGATGTAATATGCATTTTACAGTGGTGTTTATATTTTATCAAAAAAATAGTTTGTCCTTTAAAACATTTTTTTTTTAAGGTTTTCACATTTTCGTAATTTTCGCAATTTTTAAATGTTAAACACAACAGATGTAAATAACTGGAGATAATTCTAACATTATCTCCAGTTATTTACATCTATTTAGCTCTACCTTTAAAATTGCTTAAACTTGATGCTAATTTATTCCTTTTACCTTTTTATACTTAGAACAAAGTAAATGCATCTTAAGGCAATTTTAGTTTAAACACAATGAGTTCTGTGCTTTTGTCTGACTGACGTAAATACATTCTTCTGCCTACGCGCAGCTTCTCCTTGGAACGACAAGAGAACTTCACCGGACAAGATTGACCTGTATGACGTACGCAGGCGACCTTGGTGAGCACAGAGGTTCAATTGTAGAAAGTCTCATGTAACCATGCCCAAACATTTGTTAATTAAGAAAATATGTTATTTTAAAATTATGTGAAAACAAAACTGTTTTTTCTTGAGATTTTTAAAGAAACATTTTAATAGAGGTTTATGGTTCTGAGAATAATTTTAATTGTTTTCTGTGTGTGTGTTCTCCATATGTACGATCCATGTGTTTCTGGTATTACTCACCAGGTACATTCAGGGGGCGGCGTCACCCAAGGACATGCTGATCCTAGTGGATGCGTGAGTGACATCCTCATGATTCATGCGTTACAGTCCGATTGCATTTTCTTTTGCACGCCAGGAGGGCCTGCTGCTTACGCTGTGACTGGCCTCATCCCGCTGGGCACTGCTGTATTGCGCTCATGTGTGACACTGACTAACAAAAAGCGATCAGTGCACTGGCCAACGTACTTGTTCACAGTCCAGTTGTTCGCTAAACTGATGTAAGACGGGAAAACTTGGGTGTTTAGAATAACTGCGAGGTCCATAAGGGACTCTTGGAGCATTAACTGATACGACAATTGTTCTCTCACATCAGCGATTCAAGCACATATTCCCATATATTTACGGAAGACCCACCATTGACAGCCATTGACTTTAAAACTGCAAAGGATGATATTAGAAAAATAAACTAAAAATAATGTTCTGTATTGCAGGAGTGGAAGCGTTTCAGGTCTTACCCTGAAACTGATCAAAACCTCTGTCAACAAGATGCTGGAGACCCTCTCTGATGATGATTTCGTAAATGTGATTTCTGTGAGTATTGACACAGCTGAGTCCATGCACTGTTGTTCTGTGCGTTCTAGAGTTGAGATTGAAAATAGTTGTCTCACTTAAGTCAGTGATTTGAAAATGTTAATAGACTTTTAATGAACATGTGAATTCATCCTGGCCTGTTTGTATGCATTTTCAATATGCTGTCCTATAACAAAGTAATTACCTCTTTGTACGTTTCTTCTGCTTTTCTTTTCTTATTATTATACTTGAAGTCCTCAAACTAATCTTAAAATTCAATGATGACTAAGTTTATGGTTTCAAATAGTTAAAAAAGAAAGCTCTCCAAACTAACCTGGCTCTGTGTGAACCAGTAATAACTGGTTGTGTCTTTGTCTTAATCCTGCAAAAACAGCAACTGTTTTTGTAGGATTAAAAGTCATTGATGGCCCCTTGCAGTATTTTGTCTTTACTGTTGTCACTGCTGTTTACTGCAAAACCCAAACCTTGTAGATCCAGGCATTATATTTTGCTTTTTGGAATTATTCTTACATACTTCATGATGTCAGGCAGGTTCTGTTTAAGTAATTGGCACTAATCAGGAATGGGTGTGGCTCATTAAATTTAACTCCAACCTTCCAATAATTTGTTGGTTATCAATTAATTTATTGTAAAACGATTTTATTTTAACAAAGTCAGGTTGCACTGGATATATTTTTTATATATTTAATAAAATCCTAATTTAAGTGTTTTAATTTAATGATGTTTTCTTCATTTTTTATTAAAATGTTAGATCTCGCGCAGCCCTGTACATAAACCACTTAATCCGAGTATGTCTGAGAACGGATGTGTAAGTCCTACTAAGAGCTGAGATGCAACATGAAACCTATGACAAACAATCTCAGCTTCATTGCTCTGCCACATTTTCCATTCCAAAGGATGGAATGGAAAAGGGAGTGGAAAATGCCTTCTTTCCCATTTTGAGATTTGATAGAAATCTCAAGTACCAAAGGTTTTCTGGCATTAGGGCTGAGGAAGCCTTCATCCATCTTGGTTTAGGACTCCACTGACTGCCAGTCGAATGCATTTCTACACCCAAACTATATTACTTTTGTAAAGAAAAATATCAATTCAAAGGGTTAGTAGTTTCCTCTAGTTCGGGAGGTTTAGGAGGCAGGGCCAAGACAAATTGGAGGCAATCGTACTGAATTGGATTACCACTAAAACTTGAGATTGTCCAAAACATGACCTCCCTGTTGCTGCAATAACTGTGCTAAATGTATTGCACTGGTAATTTTGCTGCAAGCAAATATGCTTGCTGAGCTTTTTACAAAGCAGTTCATTTAATATGTCATTACCTGGTAGCCGTTACGTGTAAAAACGCTCCAGGTTAATTCTGTCTTTGTTTTGTTTCTTTACATGTTGATAAATATATCTGTCTAAAACCACTAATGCTTTTCAGCTTAATATGGTCCTCCAGTTTCTTGGCTCAGTATGTTGTGTACTTAGATGTGACTTTCCTCTGTCCAGCATTTCCTTTATCCTAATTGCTTCTTCTTTGTCCTCCCAGCAGTCACTCCTAAGGCTGGGGACCATAAATTACTTTGCTTTCCAAATTAGCCAGAAATAACTTTTTTTTTTCATTTCCCCTTATTAAATGGACTCATGTGTGGTTGTTCTGGAAGGGCTGTTTTGGTTCTAATATATCTCCTCACTGGTTTGTGAAATACTTATATCATTTATTTTTGTGAAATATCAATTATACATCCTTTATCAGTCAGCCTTTACAGTAAATAATTATTTTAGAGTTGTAACTCAATTGATATCTAACATTATTCAAATCTGATTATTGGTTCTGTTTTGAATAAAACTGGGAGTTTTATTTGATATCCCAACACAATGTTGTATTCTAACTTGAGGTGAGAGGAAAGAGATGCATTGCTTTTATTGATTATTTTACACAAAAATGATGTTTAATTAGTCTTTATCGATCAAGTCTTTAACTACAGATGCAACTACTTGAAATTGTGCAGAAACAGTCATTTCTGCATGTTAGAGATGCTCTCATTTGTTTTGCAAGGTTTGGAGCATATTGATGGGAACTGTGTGCAAAAAGAGTCTCAAAACAGATGCTGAGTACCAATGATCTATGGCCCAACCCTTTAATAGATGCTGTGTGTTTGTGTGTATAATGACTCGCTTCCATCTGCTCCCACATGGGAGCTATTCACCAGTATCTATCTAAGGTTTTTCTTTTACATGCGTAGTTGTGATTTAACTATATATCTTTTTAAAATTAATTTATCTGTTTTTGTTCTTTTTTTTACCTCCATTTTCCACTGTTTTCTCATCCCTTCTATTACTCCATAATATCCTTCCTTGTGTTCATTTAGCTTTCTTCGGTCTGTAAAGTTTAGTTATAATCACCCTTTTTTTTCTCACCATGACAACTTTTGTTAAGCAAGCAGATCTGTTTAACATGGTTGTCTGCAATTGTTGTATTGTGTGTTTAAATGTTACTTAAATCCTTTATTTATAGTTAATCACGTATGTTTAAGGAAGACTGCAGCAAAATGGAAAAGCACATATTTATTACAAAATATGTGCAAGTGCCATCCCCCCTTCTTCCCATCAACCCTCCTTCCCTTATTCCCCCAGTTCAACAAAACCGCCAGGCCCGCAGCATGCTTTCAGAACCTGGTGCAGGCCAATGTGAGGAACAAAAGGATCCTAAAGGACGCCGTGCAGAGACTCAAAGCTGAGGGTATCACCAACTACACGAGTGGCTTTGAGCTCGCATTTGAGCAGCTTGCACAGGTAAAGCATGTGTGGACTGTGTACGTTTGCAGGTAAAGGCTTATAATTATTGTTTATTTTTTCAAACACATGTTTACGTTGAAAACTTGCAGACATTTGTGACATACAGTTTATATTAAAAGTCTATAGATGTCTTCTTTTTACACCGAAAATGGATGAAAAGTAAAACATTTTAATGATTATAGTCCTTTGCACTTTCCTGGCCAGCTTCGTTCTTCCAGGGCCAGCGTCCCATATGTCTTGAACGTGTCCCTGTCCAAGCACCTCTGAAGAAACGGCTAACTTAACCTTTTTAGGATGTCATTAAGTTATGAACTGACCTGATAAATGACCCATTTGTTAGATTATGGTCTGTTAAAGCGATGGACATGCAAGACATCAGCTCTTGAGGACTGTAGTTAATAATTAAACTAATACTTCATAAAAACACCTTTATTGTACTTTATGTCCATCTACAGGTAACTCCTAAAACTGTACACTTAATTAAGGTTTGGGTTCTACTTGCGCCATGTCCTAAAATTCAATCTTCATCTGATATTTTACTGATGTATGCATTGGTTTTATACATGAATGAATGAATAATGAAATAACAAACCTCTAGATTTCAGTAGCTGTCTTGTAGTCTTTGCTTATTTACAGTGCTTTTTATTATTTTAGTTTATTGTAGGGTGCCACGAATGTGTCCTTTAATATTGGGAAACACATTTTTTAGACAATTTTGCTACGCAGGGATGTTTTATCAAAAACAGGAAAGCCTTCATTATGCTCTACAACCAAGACACTTTTTTAGCAAACCTATAGACAGTTGTTTCCAGATTCTTGCTCTTACTGTTTATTGTGGCTGTATGCCTGTTGTTAGCTTCCCTGTACAGTTTCCTTTAACTAATTTCAGCAACTTTCCCATTCTTGGTAATGTCACTTGTTGCACTAATATATAATTCTCACCATATTTTATTTTATTTAAATTTTTTGGAATGAAAGCCTTTTGTAATACTATGGAAATTGTTTGATTCCCTTCACCTGATTGAAGTTTCTCAGAATAAGATCATGCTGCTTTAAAATCATATGGATTAGATTTTTGCTACACCTGAAAAAAGCCTACTGTAACGTCTGAACTTTGAGTTAATAGGATATGATTTTAAATGACAGCATCTGTGTGGAATTACACCTGATCTGGTATAGAATGTTCACACACCCTTATGTGCACAATACCACATTTTTGTGTTTATACTTGACTTTTAGGTGAGTCGGGCAGGTATTTGATCACACTTAAGCTCAAAAACTCTTTGAATCACAAAACACTTTGTATTCTCCTATTTTTATCCCTTAATTTTATTTACTTCTTTTCTGTTAAAACTTGGTTAACTTAACACCCAAATCTCTGAAATATGCGTTTACAGACTGAGTATATGTTGCCATCCTCTGGTTCCTTCAGATATTACACTGTCCCTCAATGCACATATTCATTTCTTTCTCAAAACCAGACCAATATTTCCAGAGCTAAATGTAACAAGATTATAATGCTGTTCACTGATGGCGGGGAGGAGAGAGCTGAGGAGATATTCCAGAAATACAATCCGAGGCAAGAGGTAGGACTTCACATTCGATTTCACTGCGGTTGTTAATATTTTTCTGATTTCTTTTTGTGTTTTATTTACTTTTAGCACTTCTTTTCCATTACAGGTGCGCATCTTTACTTTCTCAGTAGGTCAGCACAGCTACGACAAAGGTCCGATACAGTGGATGGCCTGCAATAATAAAGGTATAAATTATGAGTGCATTCATAATGGTTAGATAAACATTATAGTTTAATAGTTAACAAACTTTAAACTAAAAATATATACTGAAATGTAATATTTTCAGTCTGGGGGAAGGTTTGTAGTTTTCTATTTTATTTTTTTAGGCTTTTTGATAAATTGTACAAATCAGTATTTACAAAAAGGTTTGGTTTAAGGGAAATTAAAAGATCAGTTGTAGGCCAAAAGTCCCTGGATAATCTTTCTTCTTTTCCAATTCCTCAGGTTATTACTATGAGATTCCATCTATTGGGGCGATTCGGCTGAACACTCAGGTAAACATAAGAACACAATGAAGTAACTGTGCCTACTGTTCTCACAAGTTGTCCTCTTTGAAATCTGTCCCTATCAATTTGTTGCTTGTGTTGCCTCCTTGTGGTAGAACTGTTGATGTGCAGGTTGCAAAATAAGTTTCTGACCATCTTGGCAGGAGTACTTGGATGTTTTGGGTCGCCCAATGGTCAAAGCTGACAGCAAGCCTAGGAGAGACCGAAGGGCCAGGCAAATTCAGTGGACAAATGTCTACTTGGATGCACTGGTATGTTCTTTCTGGAAGAGTTAAGACAATCTAAATTTAATAAAATCATACCGGTCAGTATGTGAATGGGATAACTAATGTGTTTTTTGTAAGTGTTTACAAATTTGCTGTGACGTTATCTTGCTTTGCGAAATCACAGATAAACTTTATTCCCCAAGTGTTGCCTTTTTGTTTTTCTTTTTTTGTGCGTGTTTATGCTTCTGTCAAGAATTACTGGCAGGCGACAGCAGACAAGAAACCAGACTGATAAAAGATGTTTGATTGTATCAGAAACCGTTCGCTTGGGATACTAGATCAACTTTCTCAGCACCATAAATATCTTACTTCAAACAAAAAACTGCTTTTTTGAAACAAAAACCCATTACAGGCTGCGAAACACTTGAAAAAAGGACAGAGGTTCACTTTATGGCTGGACAGCAAATGTAGCCACATGTCCAGAACTACAGTAGAATGGATAAAAACTACAGTCTTTGAATGCTGGCAGAGGCATAAGCCAAGTGACTTTTACCGGGATTCTACAAAGCCTCAGTCATGGAGATACGCATTAAACATTTGTAAAATAAAATCCTTAAGACTTGCAACATTTTCCTTTAATACGTTTGAGTTTGTAACCTGACAAAATATTATAGTTCAAGATGTTTGCATAAATTGCTACACACATTTAACACAGATGTTTGCTGCATCTTATGTTCTGTCCTTCAGGAACTTGGTCTCGTCATTACTGGAACTCTGCCTGTCTTCAACAAGACCGACACAGGCTCAAAGGTATCCACTGATTAAGTCATTTTAAGTGAAGTCACGGATTCAAGGAGGATTTAACTTGTAATATTCAATAATAATAATAATAGTATTTATCTCTTACTGTCATCTTTTATACAACATTCTTTTGGCTTTAACTGTATGTCCAACACTTTGACAACATGGATTAAAGTTTCGTGTTTTGTTCAGTATGTGTAAAAAGATCAAAAGATGCATATTTAACATGAATAATTGCTTTTATTGTCAATCCTCTATCCTCTCGTGGCTTTGGCTCGTTCATCTGTTGATGCAGACGTCCCCCCCCCCCCAAAGCTCTCCACGAGAAAAGAATGTCGGAAGTCACACAGCAGAAATTCAAAAATAGATCAATCATGTAGATCAGGGTGAGAAATGATCCAGTAGCTTAAATGCTTCAAGATGAGTCTACATGTCTACCTCGAACGACTTGAAGCCTACATTCGGTGCGGCTGAAAGCAAGTCTGGAAATACCTCGTCAGTGACTCACTGCAGCACATGAAGCTTTTGGGAATGAAACTGTCCAGATTTCTATTGCAGCCATTTCCTTGAAATCCCTCACAATTCACTGAGGGAATTGACTCATCCAGGAAAAGCAACAGATCTTATAAGCGGGCCGTACAGTTACTCTTTCTGCAGCTCACATCCTCTGTGTTTTTCTATGTTTTTTTTAATGTCAGAAGTCACAAAACCAGCTCATCTTGGGGGTTATGGCTGTTGATGTCTCCCTGGAGGATATCAAAAGACTTACTCCTCGGTTTACAGTAAGATTACATTATTTCACACCTGTGTATAAAAAGTTGTATTCATTAGAAAGACATAACTTGACCAATTCACTTGTTTTTTTGTTTAGTTTGGTCCAAATGGCTACTACTTTGCTATTGATCCAAATGGGTATGTGTTGCTCCATCCTAATCTTCAGCCACTGGTAAGCAAAATCTCAAAATTATTTTCATGCTTTTTAGTAAAAAAAATTAAATAAAATGATAAAAACAGCTTGACATAATGGTATTACACCCATATAAAGCAATTCATTTTGGAGATGTGACTGAGATGTTTTTTTACACTTAATGTTTGAAATGTTGAATTTCTGGCTTTGTAAGTATCATTGGTCCAAATCTTTTGGGTGAAAATGCTAAAATGCAGGAGGTAAAATGAAATAAAAACATGCTTTTCAGAATTTTACACTGCCTTTCAGAAAATTATAGGAAAATCTGCTAATGATTACCTAAAAATAATCCATCCATTGACTTTCTTCCACTTATCCGGGGATAAGTGGAAGATGCAGCTTAGTCTGCTCTCCCTCAACATTTAGCCAGCTACTCTTGCGTAATCCGCTTCAAGTCCAACAGACAAAAATAGACTTAGTATGTCCCTTATGCCTCTTCCTGCTGGGATTGACTGGTTAACCTAACTAGGGAGTGGTCCAGGCAGAATAATTTACACATTCTCCAGCCACGTCAAATGACTCCTCTCAATGTGAAGTAGCAGCTGGTCCACTCTGAGCCCCACCTGGAAATTGAGAGCTGTTGACATGATACAAATTAAAATTAAAAAGTTTTGTGTAACAGATCACTACATTTTATTGTAAAAACATCTCTGGAGACAGAGATTTTGTTCATCCTTGCAAAATAATTTAGTCTCATGGATAACTTACACATATGTAACATATGTAATAATACCTGTGTAGCTGTGGCTAGATGCTCAGGTCGATTTACCTGGCAAGAGAATCAAATTGAAGGCCTGAACAGGATTCCTTCCTTGGCTGCACTGTATTCCCCTCCATTCATTCCGTCATCAGCTCTGACCAGCTCCCCTTTTCCATGCTTTAAAAGGCAATCCTGTAGCATAATGCTGCCACTATCATGTTTCTGAGTGCAGACTGTTTGTTCCGGGTAATGTTCAGTCTTCTGTGTCCTCGGAAGCTCCTATTGGCTTCATGGCTGCTTCTCTGATTAAAACATGTCGCACGTTTCCTCATGACTTGCAGTGTGTTCATTGGTCATTGTGATGTTCTTTATTAACATATGTTTTCAAAGCAACCTGAGGCTTTCACACAAGTCCTCATTCATACAAAGACAGAGTCTTTCTCAGACTAGCTCAAACTTCTAAAAATAAATTATTGCCCTTTTATTTAGATGGGAATGAATTAGAGGGGCCTTAATTCAAATATAAGTCATATTTTGCCAATTTATTATAACTATTTTTTATTCATTCCCAATGAAATACAGCGAAGTTTGTGGTGATCAAGTAACAAAATACAAAAATGGGGGTATAATTACATTTGCAAGAAATTGTATGTGTTCATGGGAAACCTTTTGTGACCCTTTCAGAAGTAGTTAATGCTGCATCCATGAAAAATTTATTGCAAGTCTTACAGAAGGACATTTTCCCCACGTGGGTTCGTTTTTAAACAAAGCTGCTTTTGTTGCTTTATTATGTTTGCAAATCCATAAATCACTAAATAGTTGTGTCTTTGTATCGATTTAAAGACCTAAGTTTAGTTTTTGTTTTGTTTTTTCCACCATCTGCTTTATTTGCTTGGCAGAATATTCCTATCACATCTGAGAATTTAGATTTTTGCTGACATCTCAATTACTTGCAGACGTTTAAGAGATCCTTCCTGATTATTTCCATCACTAAGACTGCCATAAAAAAACAGATCAATAACTGATGTTTTCTGGATATTTCTTTTTTTCCTCCTTTGTGTCAACACCAACTGATAGATATCCTTTGTTTTTTTTTGTAGACTGCGAAGTTTGATGAACCAGTAACGCTTGACTTTCTGGACGCTGAATTGGAGAATGACATCAAAGTGGAGGTTTAAAACATAGATTTGTTTTCAAATTCGACCCAGCAAAATCGACTGAAAAACCTGTGTGGTGTTATCTTTAACGTATGGTTATGTGTTTTTCTTTTTATATAGATAAGACATAAAATGATTGATGGAGAAACAGGAAATCAAACTATTTCTACACTGGTGAAATCCCAAGATGAGGTAATCTGTTACCATTTGAGTTTATACCCACTGTTGTTAAGAAGCCTGTTTAACAGACTGTGCTATCTTTATTTAAGCGCTACATAGACAAAGGCCAGCGGACCTACACCTTCACTCGTGTGAAGGAAACAGACTACAGGTAAAATTCACTCACACTCATAAACCAAACAAACAATTATTTAAATTAACTCAAAACGTCCAAGTATGAAACATTATCGATTTATTTCTCTAAACAAATTCAAAAAGGTAAACTCATGTATTTTATCACCCCATTGTTTCTATGTGGAGTTTAGGTCAGAGGAGGCAGTCATTAAAGCAGGTCTTTGTAACTTTAGTCAGTTCCGGCAGGGTTCAGCATCTAAAGTCTTTCTCAGATCTTTGGGAGATTGATCCCACCAATGAAATACAAGAAATCCAACTATCTAAAATTACGATTCAGATTTGTTACTGGATGGGTTTGTGGGGATGTCTGGCTCTAGCTTCATTGTCTTCTTAAAGCCACAGTTATTTCTGTTGCTTGTGCCTTGTGCACATTTTTCCTCCACATTTTTTTTTTGTTGAACAAAACTTTCCATTGGTAAGTTTGGATACAGCGTTGTGAACACCAAGCTTTTTGAAGAATACTTAATTTAAAATTTAAAATCACATTTCGGATTTGCATTAGCTATAAGCTATAGTCCTCAAAATTAACAAAAAAGGTTGTTGTTTTGGTTTTATTTTACATAAGAGACAGTTCTGTTTTAGATGAATGAGGCGTCAATCACAGCTTACTGAAGGAAAATTTCCCATAAATTGGTTAGAAGGCTGGAGAATGGTTAATTCCCTGGAGAATATTGCTGTTCTATTTGCTATTAACGGTTTCTTTTTTGTGCTCCTCAAAAAAAAAAACAAAAAAAAAAACACCACAGTCATATTTGTAAATTTCAGTTCTCTGTGTCCAAAGTTATGTAATACTGGGTCATTGTATACATCATAACACTTCCTCTTTTTTTTTTCGTTTGTTAAATTGCTCCAGATATTTCTTGACCTATTAATGGCTGTTCAGGAAGATAATTTAATTTTGTTAATTGTGCATCAACGATAAGATATTACTTACAGATGCAAACATTCTAATGGTCTAATCCTTAATTATCCATATTACATTAAAGTATATTACGAGAAACCTATGAAATTCAGGGCATGCTGCCGTTTATTTTGGATTAGAAAAATATGGATAGAGCTGAGGTAATGCTGCCTTGCTAAATGAAAATGCATGCAAGCTAAGGTAACATTTGACGCGCAAACATAAGGTTTGTAACTATTTACAGGATAAGAAAATTGGATGTTTTGTTGAAAACAAGTAAAAGTTCTGTTTTGTTCTTCTTTTTTCCTTTCCCAGCCTGGCTCTGGTCCTGCCCAACTACAGTTTGCACTACATCCGTGCAACCATAGGCGACACAATTACCCAGGCAAAATGTAAGTGAACATTTAAATCACAGTAAAAATGCTGTTTACATTCATTTATTGTCACACTTTAAGTTTCACTGACAGGTTATTTTTTACAAAGGTTAGATAAACGACACTTTTTATTATGCATCTACACCACCCATGCTGGACTTGTTAATAATATTATTAAAAACAAAACATACCGTCATCTGTGCTCATTTATCAAGACAAATTAACGCAAAACTGTTTCTGCACCGTCTGAAAAGAATGGAATTCATTTTCCATTGACCAGATGGAAGAGTTGCTTTGAATCCCTCCTAAATTCTTTGTTTACAGTAACATTTGGAAAACTAGGTGAAGAAAAACAAATCCATGTTTATGACACAGTTCTTACGCATGGACCAAATCACAGTCCTTTTTTATAGTCTAATTATAAACAAGGGACCCATTAATATTTGCAAGTACAACTTTGTAAGTACTTTGTAACTTCACCTATGGTTGTGCAGTCTGAATGATCAAAAAACCATGTCTACACATGTTTAAAAAGATTTAAACACTTCCCTACAAGTGGAAGATACAGATTCCCCAAGTAGTTATACTCCATATTCAGAATCAGATGCCCAACAACAACTAATACTGAATGCCGCTTCGATCAGGGCTGGACAAAGCATAGTCCTAGTTTCAGTAGAAATAATAGTTTTTCACTCGTACCCCTTAATAGTACTGAGACAGATTCTGATGCTTGCTGTCAAGGTAGCAGCACCTCTTTTTACATTCCATCTTTAGGTAGAAACATGTTTTTTTATTTTTTTTATATATATATATATATTTCACTGCACAATTTGCAAAAATGCTTAGTTATAGTAAATATGTTGATAATTTATGATAATAACTATCAAAAATGATTAGAATGCCATTATTTTATTATATGTGCTGCTTATGTATGCTTTAATATAAAGTTACTATATTGCTTGTAGAGGCTTTTTTTTCCCTCATCATTAGTCTTTGGCAGGTAGGATAATAGTGTTTATCAGTCTGACCTGTAGGTGTCCCTAACAAGCAGCCATGAAGTTGTCATGGGGTTGTGAACATTTTGTACGTTCACACTCTATAGAAGAGGCCCAAAACTGGATCACATGGTATAAAAAATAAAGGAAGGATAAAGTTTAAATTTACAAGATATAATTTGTATGTTTGGATGTGATCCATGTGGGATGCATTTCTGTAGTTTTGAATTAAGATGGAACTGTCTCTTATTAAACTCCGTTTTGGATTATTAGATTTTTTATCTAATCTTATGTTTCAATTTGCATGCATTTCTCAAACCTTGCAATGTTTCCAGCTGTTTTTGGGGGACAAAATGTGCAGTCTTTCTATAAAAAAAAAAAAAAAAAAGTTGCAACCAGACCGAAAAACTGGGAAGGCCTTTAAAGAACTTAAACATCTGTGATTTACTTTTGCGTTATTAAAGTGCAAAATAGAAAATAAGCACAAAACTAGTCGAGATTAAGAAAATATAAAGTGCTTTTTTTCTTTACGTCAGTCCAAATGTTCAGTTTAATTCATTTTTTATGCAGAGGCAGTACACAACATGTGTAGTTATCAAATAGTTCATCATGTTGGGTGTGTTTGTTATTTTTGTAATGTCAGTTATTGTGCACTGTGAGCTACTGTAACCAAAAACAAGTTCCTTGTATGTGTGAGCATACTTGGCCAATAAAGTCTGATTCTGATTCTGATCATGTTAAGTTTACTATTCCAATATTTTTTTTTTTATTTCAAACCAAGCAGATTGCATTGAGTCATTAACACACGGCATCTTCTCCTCCTAGATCAGCCCTTTTGAAACAGTAGATGATAGCTTGTGTTGTGTATTGACATTACAGCAATCCCTTGTACTGAGATGTATGTAGCAACAGTTACCAGGGATGTCTGTTTGCAGCAGTGTACCACTGGTCAAATGCTTTCAGAAGCCAAATCTGTGTTTTGCATGACCAAAGATGGTTTCACAAACCTAAAATATTAATTCACCAATTTAGTACAATATTAAAATGGCTATTAGTTAGCTTTAATAAACAAAAACTGTTCAATTTATGGGTATATTTGTTCATTTAATACCAATAGAGCGTCTATCTCACCTCTGTGGCAACCCTCTAAAAAGCACATTGGTCCAGGGTGCGACGTTTCTTAGCCAGCTGAGATACCTCTTCATTGAGTTATCCTCAGAGTACGGAAGAAATATCTGATCAGAACCAGAAGAGAAGAAACAGCTTCCGCAGTCAAGGTTATATTTCCATTTGCTTTCTCTTGCCTGTTAGAAGGCCACCACTTTTTTGAGGACACTGCTTTAATTTGGAGCTCTTAAAACGCCAGAGAATCCAACCAAATCAGAGGAATTACTCACTTTTGGGATATTATGGAATCTCCCAAATTTTGGGAATGCAGATTCAGTCTGAGGAATTCAGATTCAGTTTCTGATGTTACAAGTTTCTTCTCATAGGATATGGGAAGTTACCAGCTGAATAAGGTTAAGTTGGTGAACATGGTGTGCATTTAAATATAAATCTTTAATCTTTTTTTGTTTACCTACTGTAGTTCGTATTATGACCCTTGTTTATGTCAACTTACTCATGGTTACGGATCCTTACGCTGTAGCCTTAATCAAGCTAGGATTAAGTGTTTATTTTCCCCAAACATGGTTCATTGTGGTAAGCAGATTACATTGAGTCATTAATGAGATCAGCCTGCCGAAACAGTAGATGATAGCTTGTTCATGCTACGTGGCACTTTCTGAAAAGTGCTTCAAAGTAGTCATACCTGTCTGAAATTCTACTGAGTCAGATCCGGATGTTTGAAAGAGGAGACACAGTGAAGCAGGAGGAACCTCGCTACATGCAGTTCGTCAAGAATGTTGCTAACCCAAGCCCTGGAGAAAGACGTGTACCGTCTCCCTTAGCTTTTGGAGCGCCGCTTGTTGCTTCTGCTGATATCTTCTTCTCTGAAAAGATATTAAGTGACTTCAGTGAAATTTGTAATTTCTCTTGCCCGGTTTTGCATCTCATGCAGATTCTCTCCAACTCCGGCGGCGTGACCGCAGGTGACCGCAGGCATTGTACTATCCCAAATTTTTTGCGCCCCAGGGCTGGAAAAAATGCATCGCCAATCAATGACAATGAACAAATCAACTTTACTCATTAATAACTAAAAATTAGTTATCGTACAAATGAAAAAAACTGTCTACAAATATGTTAGAATAGTTTTATATTTTATTTCGGTTTAAAGTATTTGTCTTAATTCAGGTAGTGTGTGGTGGGAAGGGGGGAGCTGCCGATTCTGCGATTCAATTTACAAACTTTTTTTTTCTTAGCATCTACATTGGCTTATTTTGAAAATGACCCTGTCTTGCTGATTCCAATGATATAGATGTAGTAGTAATCTGTAATAGTAGCATAACATTTCTGTATTATTATTATTATTATTATTGCATAAACAAATCAGCTAAATGTTATTTCTCTCACCTGTGAGCCAAAATGATTTAAATTACAATAAATAACACTTGAAAAATCTCTGTAATGAGTTCTTTAAATAGTTTCTTCTTAATTTAAATTGAAAAGATTCACTATAGTTTACCCGTAATTGTATTACGTTAGCTGGAGTTGAACATTTTTTCATCTGTACTGTAAAACTTGTCGATTTGAATTTTCTGCATACAATATTCTTATTCAATTCAATACACATTTGAATAGAATATTGTATAACCCTGTTCTCTTTTTTCTTTTTCAATTCCCTCATTTCTCTTCCCAACCCCTTAACCTCTTGTTCTGAACTCTTAACCTTTCCTGCTGTTTTGGAACCTCTGCAGCATTTTTGGGCAAGTATTCTCCCTTTGTGCTTTTCCCCTCCAACAACTATTCTTGTCTTCTCACATTTGCATCATCCGCAGACCTGGGATGTAAAACTGCAGACTCACAAACACCAAAGCAGTTTGTTCTTTGTTTGTTCCCCCTCCAATTAATGACAAATTTGCCACAGTGAATCAAACCGGGATAGTTCTCCCAGAGGCGTCTGTTTGCATGCAATACATCCTACCAGTGCTTTGCAGACAGTGGGCGTGTCTGTGTGTGTGTGCGCATGTATGCATTAATTCCCCCACCTGCTTTGACTGTTCAAGAGCCCTCAGATGTGGTTTTGGCACAGGCTCACTGTAGCAGGAAGATCAGACGGACAGGATGTTTGCATTACTTAAAGGTGAAGCCATAAAGGAGAAAGCTGTTGGTCTGTAACCAGACTATAAACTGGTGTTTTCTTAAGTTTCTCTTTTCTTACTCATTTAGTGTTTTACAACTTTAGTAAATTACTCCTAATAAAAAGCAGGAGTGTCCATAACACACTAGGCTTGATCTGTTCTGTTTGTCCAACTGAATGCTTGGTCATCAGTTTTCTTTTTGTGGGCGTTCAGTCAAAGCTATATTGTTAAAAATCTCTTTTTCTTACATATTATTAATTGATACTTGGTTTAACTCTAGCCAAAATCCTAATCAAATATTTTGATGTTATTGATAGTACTGGGACATGACTTCAGTTTGTTGGATGGAATTTTGTAAATGAGTAAATCATTCACAAAAATGATGTTGACGTCTTTGGCTTTTTGATTTTGTGCCGATGTAAATGACTCCTTTTTATTAAGGCTTTGATACTGGGAGTGCAGATTTTTTCATCACTCCTAACATCTAACCCACAGTACAATTTTTTTTTTCAGAATTTTTGAGGAATAGCTAACAGTAAAGGCCTGTCCATAAGTTGCAACTACGTCCCACTTTAACGGCCACCAACAAAGACAATGTCGTAATAAGAGTTTGTGTAAAACCTCAGCCCAGTGTGCTTTGAGGTTTTGAGCTTTGCTGGATGTTTCTACTTGAATATGGTGAACAGCAAATCCTTCATACCAGTTTGGTAATTCCTCAGATTTACCAAGTCATTAAAAAGATGCTTAGATTGGTTCTGAAACACACCCTCTGACCACAGTCTAAGCCTCCCTGTGTGTTCCCTATCACCACCATCCACATCTAAAAAACCTTAAATCTGCCATTTGCGTTGCAATATTTCTATTCAGGACTCGCTCTGTGAATAAAATATTCTCACCTTTGACTTGTTGTGGTTTTCACCCTGTCTTTTTCCCCTGCTCTTTTTTCCTTCTCCTCTTTACCTCTCTGGGGGATCCTCGTGTGTTTTCGCTTTCTCTCCTCTGGGATTATTTCTGCTCCAGGGAAAGATGGCAAGTATCCTTACTCTTCACTTTCATGTGTCTCATCCCAAGCTTTGCCCTGTCAATCCTTCATGCAGTTTGGCTCAGCTTATGTTTTTTAGGAATTAAAAAAAGAGATTTGTTACAGATTTACCCCTGAGTAAATCAAAGTGATTTTTGAAAGACCCTCTACGGGTAAATGTTATTTATTAAAGCCATATCACATTTCTTAACTCTGGGGTGTGCACAAATTATAGACAATAAGTTTAAATCTGTGGTTGCAAATGCAGTGTTTTACCTTAAAACATGTTGCATAATATTAGTCAGGGGTTCCTGAACGCAAAGAACACGAAAACCGGAAGCTTCTCTCAAATATTTACACACATGGACACATTTCTCATTTTACCCAAAAGCTAAACGATGAGGGTTTTATAACCAAGTTCGGTAGCAGGAAGCTCAAAATAATGCAGTGAACTAGGTAGGTAAACTGCAACGAAAAAGGAAAAAAAAACTGACCATCTCAAAACCAAAATACTTCACAATATAGATTTCAATAGTATAGAAATATGCTTTTAAATACAATGCTATAAAAGTTGTTTTTTCCTTTAACCAAAACAATGTGGTGCTGGTGTCATGTCAACTCAAATATTTTAATAAATTACATCTCCCCTTGGAACTACTATCTACCAGATGGAAGTTACCCAGTTATTCTGGTTCAGTAAGGGTTTCAGTCATATTTCTTAACCTGCCTGGCCCAAGCAGGAATCTGTGCTTCAATGATTGGAAGTGTTTGTTTATTTGTTTTTATAAATCTTTGACAAACAGTAGACAACTAAAAAACAGGTTACAAAATTGTGGTCCGGATTGATTAAGGGATGAATCGACCCGACTACATTCATATCTGTGGAGTTGTTTGCCTGTTTATCCTGAAGATGAGGTTTATGCTTATTTACTCTGTATTTTAAAAAGTGTTTCTCTATGTCCAGTTCTCTCATCAGAACACTTGATAGCAACTTTATGTTTCCCTGACTAATGAAATGATTTAAATAACTTATCTGTAGTTTCCGAGAGCCTGCTTGCAGACAAGTTTGACGAATACGGGTATACATTCATTGCACCAAGGTATGTTTACATGTAACATTAAATATCACTTTCACCCCTAATACGACTGATTTAACTGTGTATACCTCTGATGCTGTTTTACTCAGGATGTATTGCAGGGACCTAAAGCCACCTGACAAGGAAACAAACAACACAGAGTTCCTGATGGACTTTAACAATTATATCGATACAAAGACTCCAAACAACCCTATGTGTAAGTGTGTTCACACTGTTTCCGTAAATGCTAGATGTAGGTTGCTCTTTCATCTACCAACATATGTGGTAGACCAACATAATGATTGGTAATAATTATGAATAGTAAAGAAATTATACTTTTTTCATAAAAATTGAAGGTGTGTATTTTTGTTTACACAGAATCAATGTTTTGTTCACTGATATACTTCAAACCCCATTTCTGAAAACATAACTTTCTGTTATCGACGCACAATTGAAGCTGTCGTGGCAACATCAACCTTCTTCCTTATCTCTGCTCTTGGGAGTACAGCCAGTCCGCGCCAAGGAAAAATAACGCTGTCCCTGGATTGGCCGATATGCAGATAGTAGTCAACCAGTAATGTGTCAAGTAGCATTTTAAGTTTATCCTCATTCTACTCTATTGGAATGTAGGCCAGAACGTTTATATTTAGTCTTATCCTACCAGAACTTGTTCTTGCACATGCTTGTTCTCTCCTCTACATAACTTGTGACAAATTACAAGGGAGACTGGATCTGAATTTACATACATATTTCCTCTTACCATTCCTGTACAAAGCTGAGATTTTTTTAATTTTCCATCTGAAGAGTGAATGTCTGCAGGTTCATCTGAGCTCCCTTTGCTGGTCCTTCAAGTATAGTCTTGTTTTTAGTGAACTAGTTGGTTTATAAGGCAGGTTTCCATTTTGCTTGATTAATTGAACAGTTTTCAATTTTTAAAGCCATGCGTAGGGCCTTCATTTTACTGTTTGATTACCAACACTCAAACCTCAAGCGCCATAGTTAAGATGGGGGGGCAAATTTAAAATACTTGAACCTTCTAATAAAGAATTCTAATACAGATTGAAGTTATGCATAACTTGATAAAACAAGAAAATACTTTAATAAAGATGTTCTAACTTATCTTTGCTGTGTTGTCTTTGAATTAATCCCTGGCATCTCACTTGAAGCACTAAAAAGAGCATGGAACATTTTAATGCAAGTGCTTTAAGCGGCCATGCCTCCCAAATGTGTCATTCCAGTGAAATACAAGTTTGGCCGCATGGTTCTGTGTTCATGACCTGGCAAAGCTTTGTAATGTGGAGCCTCCTCCCTCCATGTTACCTATTTGATGCTAATTCCACGGGTCTGACCGTCACATGCACGGCTGCACATGTGTGAGGCACGTCGGCTCAGTTGTGACACACACACACACAAAGGGTTACAAGCCATCCACCAGTTATATGCCTCACACACCCCTCCTGTAGCCGCTCGACCTCATCCAATTACTGTGTGTTTGTGAAAAAGAGCAGGACACATGCAGCAGAGAGTGCGAGCAGCGCAATAAAACACAAATCGGGTCTGATGGACCTTCTCTCTAACATCTGACCAATGCATTACCATCCTTACCCTTTCCTGCATACACTGATTGATCTGAATGACCCATTTGTTGGGGTATTCGACAAAGCAAAAAGTTCCCTGGACATTTATAAAATAACTCTTTTTATTGCGTTCCATTGTTTAATTTGATGGTTTGTATTTGAGGACTTACTTCAAACATCTCGACATGATCAATCCAATAAAACTTTTTACCCAGTTGAATTATTACTTTCCCTGTTATTAGCTGCTAGTTTAATGGAGTCCACAGAGAACCACAAGGGAGGGAGAGGAGTGTGGCCCATGTGAAGGATTGGCGGCTCAGGAATCGTTACACGCTTTACGCGGTTAAGCCACTGCAGTGGCGAAGAAGTACATTAGGATTCCTGGGCTGCGTTCAATAAAGAATCCCTAATGAAAACCACTGGATGGTGGGCTCAGAGGGGACCAAAGTGTTACACCAGCTGTTCTGTCTGATGTGTGAGGCGTGCCATAAAGATTGGTGGAGGTGGTGGTGGAGGTGTATCAGCGAACCCTAATGTTTATGAACTGGAGCGGGTCGATGGTGGGTTCAAAGAGCCAGCAACGGCCAAAAAGGGGGCAATCCCTTTTATCGCCTCTTATGTCTGTCATGTGGTCTTGTTGGATGTCTGCAAAACTATTTTTTACACCTGAACCACCTCACCACCTATACCGCATAGTTTTGAATTGCAGAGTTTTTTCCTCATAACTTTGCTTCCTTTTGAGCCTATAAAAGCATTTTGTACTGATGTTTATTCAGTTTGAGGTCCTCCAGTTTTCTCTAGTTTTTAATCCATGCCGGATTTTTCATCAAGTATTTTTCATTAGTTTCATATCTAATATGTAATTTTAAGCCTTTAAAAAATGTCACATTTTGTGTTTAGGTAATGTAGAGCTTGTAAACCGACTTCTCCTTGATGCTGGCATCACCTCTGATCTGATCAAAATCTGGAAAAAGAATGAGTTGCAGTAAGTAAAGCAGTTTGATTTGCTTTTTGGCAATACAGATGGTTTGAATAATTCAGCATCACTATCAAATGTCAAGTGTGCATAAAGCATATTCCAGGTTTTTGTTACCATGTTCTCATGGCTGTATTTTCTGTTTGTCAGGCATGGTGTTATTGCCAGATTTGTTGCAACTGATGGAGGAATCACCCGCGTTTTCCCCAAAAGGTATACAGAAAATTGTATGGGTAACAAATAAGGAGTTTAGACACATAGGAAACGTGCAACATAAAACATTATTTGCACCTCTGATAATGATGTGTCAAGAATCTTTAAATTAAATTTTCATTGAACTGTCAATTCTGATGTCAAATATTTTGAAAAGTCCCATGTTTTATTTTGCGAGGGTCTATGTTCGTACTTAAGTATTCAAGAGTGAGCTTTGGAGATTTTTTTAACGAATGTGTTAAGACAAACCAAACTATATGACTTTCAGTCCTTGGCTGTCATCCAGCCCTAACGGCTAGTTGCAAGCCAATAGTGGGTTCCATTTTATACCTCACGGAAGCATCAAGCTTTGAAACAAATGGTTAGGGATGGCAATACCTGTTACATATTGAGGAGATTTTTTTCATTTT
Source organism: Orestias chungarensis (assembly GCA_032876305.1). Lineage (NCBI taxonomy): Eukaryota > Metazoa > Chordata > Actinopteri > Cyprinodontiformes > Cyprinodontidae > Orestias > Orestias chungarensis. The sequence continues at coordinate 231,806 of JAVLVB010001023.1, read as the reverse complement.
TGAATGCATTTTGGGTTTGTTCTGAAATATTTTATTATGTAATTATCTTTCAAAGAAAAAAAAATTGCTTGATAAGTTTTCCAGAGGTGGCAGGTTGGAGAATTCTTTAAGTGATATGAAACCATCACAGAGACGAAGGAAAACACAATTATTTCATATATTAGCAGAATCCATTTTTGTAAGACTAGCAAGGTTTTTACTTGAGTTACTCATCTGAATAGTGGTAGGTTCATGTAGCAACTGTACTATGCTTCAAAACAGAGATTGGCATTACCATAGAGAATCAGAAAAGCTCATCTTTCCACAGAATGTATTCTGAATACTTTAATGTAACTTTAGTGCAACTTTAGTGCCAAGTCAGTAAAATTTGCAACTCATCATTTTAAAAGGCTTTAAAAGGCATTTTCCTCTTTAAAAATATAAATGTTTTGTTTCATGGGGAAGGAACAGTGATTTTGTGTCTTTTTACAAATATAATATATATAAACTCTAACTATGAGTATAATTTGAGTTTAAGCTATTGCCTTAACACAAAATTCATGAAGAACTCTGCTAAATGTAAAGTTGGACTAATATCACAGTATTAACTTCAAAAGGACTCCAGATTATATCATATAAAAAGGCAGACTTTGGTTTCATCGTGGTCTTGCATGTTCAACAGTGCCGGCCTAGACTGGAAAGAAGATGCAGAGACGTATGAGTCAAGTTTCTACAAGCGAAGTTTAGACAATGATGTGTACATCTTCACACCAACACGCTGCAATGGTAAGTCTGTCAGAAATTACAGATATACAGTGCCTCGCAAAGTACATAGTAGCCTGTTTTAATCACATCATGAATGGTATTATTTTTCTTTAACAATTTCTGAAATTATATTGAAATTGTACAAATAATTTTTTATACACAACCTCACAAAAGTATCCACTCCCCCTCAACGTTTTTCACATTGTCCCAAGACACAACCACAAATCTGATGCATGCTTATATACTAGTATGTCCCTAAATAAAACCCAGTGCACTTAATAATTGCCTATAGCAGTTAGCCAATGCTTAGTGAACCTGTATTAATCTCAGAATACACTTTTCCTTTAGTTGTTCTGAGATTTGTTTGAGGCGAGGCAAAAAGCATAATGCAAATATAGTAAAACTTAGCTGGCCACCAAAGCTGACTGGCGAGGCGAGGTGAAAATTGCAGACTTGATTGTCCAAATTTAAATCCGCACTTAAGCAGTCTGAATACGTCTGCATTAAAGAGAAATCTTTATAGGAAAGCTAAAAAAAATCCTCTATTATTTTAGTACAATAAATAGCTATTGGTTTATCTAATAAAGTCCCTACTAAAAACACTTTGAATTTCATACTTGGGACATGAAAAATGTGATGAGGTTCACAGAGTATGAATAGTTCACGTTATATGGATTCAGATTTGTTTTCTAAAAAATGCATGTAAAAAGTTGCAACTTCTATCTTCTTTGTGCAGAAAGTGAAAATGACGTTCTCGTGAGCCGAGCGGTAAACGTCGAGATATCCGGCATTACACTCAAACCAGCTGGTAAGCAGCGTCCTAAAAACCCGCTAATACCTGATTTTTCTCACTTCAGAGCCTCTTCCTACACCCCTACATTTGTGACTGTTGATTCTTTTACATCACAGTTTTATCATCCACAGCCATTCTCTCATTTCAGAACAGCCACCCCTTGTTCATCCGTTTCTCCCTGCTCTCTCAGGCACTCACAGAAACCACATATAAAGTCATCTCATCGCCTGTGATCTTTAGCCAAGTTGAATTTTCGGGGTTCAAAGTGTAAAGTTGACACAGAGGACCAGTATGATCTAGGATGTCTGGGTTTGTGATTGTTCTGTCTTCCCTCAGTTGTCGGTGTGAAGCTGGACATCTATGCGTGGATGGAGAGCTTCATCAACATAACTTACAGAATGAATGTAGGTAGCTGTTTATCAGCATGACACTTTCAAGCATGGCTCACTGCCAATGTCTGACCCTGCTGCGTTTCTCCCTGTTTAAAGTGCAAGGATGAAATCTGCGGTTGTAAGAAAGATGATCCGGTAAGATTTTATTTTGTCTTTTTGTTTTTTTGTTTAAAACAAAAAAGTGGAGAATCCAAAGAATTGCTTTTGTGATTTCAGTATATAGACTGTGTCATTCTGGATGATGGGGGTTTCTTGTTGATGTCCAATCAAGAGGAGTATGTTGGTCAGGTGAGCCTCTACTTTTATTCAGATTTGCTTGAATTCTTGTAAGTGAGTGAAAAATTATCTCAGACAGCAACATGAAAGGTTGATTCAATTAAGAGTTAATTGGCTGCTTTTGACTTTATTCGTATCCAAATATCAGTTTTATTACTCTGCATTATTGGATTGATTATTTTTATGTTTTTTTTTTGTAAAGTAATAAAGTACATTAAAGTCCAGGATTAGTAATGTAGTTCTCATGTTATTGTTTAAGTTACAAATTATATCAGGAAATGTAAAAAAAAAACTGTCTATTTCTTGGTTTATAAGAACATAATTAACACATGTTTACCACAGTTTTTCTAAAAATCTCTCATGTAAAGTATTTATCTGCTTATGATCTGCATGAACTTCTTGCTGCGGATCATCCCCAATTCTTCACATGCATTATATTTAACATGTCGGTTTTAAAAAATTTTTTTTTTTTTTTATCCATGCGCAAAAAGCAAAATTTTCATCTAAAAGAATAATACAAAATCAAGTAAATTTAAATATATAAACCAGTTTATTAGAACCAGAATTGTACAAGACTGACAGCTTCGTAAAAAAGAAAAAGTGCTGTAAAGAGCTAAATGTTTTATATAAAGAGATAAAAATAAGGATTTTAAGTGCTAATGTGTTCAAGGCTTTAATAATTTTAAACTGAACTCAATCATTAAGTCCTATCATGAGGAAGACTGTATTTTGTATTAAACTATAGAAATATGGTCTCTGATTTTAGTCATTAAAATAAATGCTGTTTCGTCTAAGTTTGACATTCACGGTGCAAACATTTGCACTAAAGCAGCCCCTTCCATGGAGTTTGACCCATATGGTTGTTTTATTTAACATTCACAAAACCCAATCGCAGAAGACATAGAAACACTCCTGCTTCTTGTGCAAAATGCTAACAGTGAACTGCTAATGTAAATTGAGTAAACGCTTTACTTTTGTTTGTTGTTTGTTTTTGTTTTTTCCCGGCTTTTACATCGTCCCATCACATTCAGGTCTGGGTGTGCATTGGATAAATCAGCTGTCCTCTGATGTTTGGCAGTCGTACTAAAAAGCCAGCAGCCTTGTTTGTAGAAGGCTGTGCACGCTCAATCATATTTCCTTTAGGAGCAATCTTATTTCCTTCTTTATGACTTTCTCTCCCTGCTCATTCCTTTTTGATTCTTCTAAGTACCCTTGGGGAGTCTGCAGCCGGTTAAGCTTAGACCATTAATTCATTATTTGTTCTGTTGCTCTGTTCCAAAAGAAGAGAATACTTCGTTACCTTATGGATTGGAAGATTTATAAATCGTTTGGCTACAAGTGGAAAGCTTGTGCGGAGGGGCCACTTGTTAACGGTGACCCAACCAAGTGGAAGGAAAAGGATAGTTTGCGTTTCCTAAAGTGCTCGCACATGCATTTAGGCACATGTGCAACAAGATACTTACTGTATGCGAGAGATCCCACCTAGATACATGAGTACTTAAACACTTCCAAACATGTGGTCATGTCACACTTTGGAGATTACAGCTGCTTGATGGACTGTTTTCATCATATTGTAATGAAATCTGTCTTCCTAGTTTGAGTGTCTGTGAAATTACTGCTATAGCAGACTGTATAAACACAGTTCTAAAGAAATGGACATTATGCTTGAACATTTTCACATTTTATGTAAACTTAAAAGTTGTTGTTTTTTTATTGCTATTATTCTGTCGTTCAAAAAAGTGGTGTCATTGTAAAGTGGAAAGAAAGCGATGCATTCTTTAACGTTAGCTTTGAACAATTTATATTAATGAAAAAGATGACTGAAAACCTAAAAAACGAATCCGCCTTAACTGACAGACTTAATAAAGAGAGTGACAATTAGTAGTAGTAATGTTGCAGGACTTGACAGACCTGTTCAGGTGGGTGAGTCTGTAGAGAAGACAACATATAAGGCATGCACTCTACAGTCTGTACTTTGTAAGAGATGCAAGAAGCTCCCCTGAGAAGCAGTGATTGCAATTGTTCAAAGTAAATATACTGCTTGGCAAGAAAAATAATTTTTGGTCCACATCTCATTTTGATTAATGCACAGATTTGCTGTGGCGTTATTTCAATAACCTTTGCTTATGATGGGGAGAATCTGATCATTGTGCAAATAATTCCCAAGAATTAAAGATTTTTTTATGGGATAAAGGGTCCAGACTCTGTGATGACCAACCAGTGTATGAAAACGGCATCTTATCCTCCCCTTGTTACTCTCTCATAGTTTGGGGATGAAAAGTCCAGTCATTGCTATCTTGGAATATGGCTGTGGCATAGGTCGGGGAAAGATCCATTGATTAAATATCCTGGTTATTCCCTATAATCAGGTAGTCACCTGACATCATTCTTTGGGAAAATGATGTTACTGAATCTAGAGGTGGCATTGTTCTTATCCATGCCCCCTCATGCTTGTACAAAGACAATGGGAATTATAGGTCCATCACTTTATCTGCTTTTCTTCTTACTGAATCACCATCACTGTGAAAAGGTGTAATTCTGGATTCATCAGTCCATCATGACCTTCTTCCATGACTCTCTTATAGCTGATCAGCGCTTCAATACCAATAATTTGAGATCTCTTTGTATAAGTTTGTAAACAGTTTTCTTACTTACACTATTAGGCATCATTTTCTTGTTGTTGCTTGGTTTGATAAACATTTTGGTGATTTCACATCATGATCATTACGGAATTCCTCGGAGATTATGGTTCCCTACTTCAACCTTTTTAAATGGCATGTATCTTTTGACATTTTTGATGATGAGAACAAACTCATCTTTTTCCTTGCTAAAAGAGAAGCAGAAGCAGCTCCGCAGTTTTAAGTATTTTAGTTGTTGGAAAATGCCAATCTTATCTTTTACTTTACAACTTTGTATTGTTTTATTGCTTATAAAGACCCAGTAAAATACATCTTCAATCATCTTGTGCAAATCAGAATAAGAATAAAAACTGGCGTCTTTCTGCAAGGTGTACGTTATAGTTGTTGTTGCCGGTTTTCACATTTCACAACATATCAACTGGACTCTGTTTCCTAAAAATGTATTGCCAGTAATGTTTTCAGGTCACACAGTCACACACTGGGAGACTTTCCCTAAGGCAAATTACTACTTCTTCTACTCCCAGTTTTTGTTTGGAATCAGGTTTCTCCTTTAAAAAAAAAAAAAAAAAAACTGATGTCATGAACCCTGAACTCCTCGCCAAAAGTGAACCTTAAGACTGAAGAAACATTTTCTCCCTCTTCCCCACATTAGATCGGCTGTTTCTTTGGTGTCATCGACTCCGACCTCATGAGAACTCTGGTCAACTCGTCGCTGTTCAGTGCCAAGAGCACCTACGACTACCAGTCTCTCTGCGAGCCCAAGAGAGAGAGCAAGGCAGCGGCGGGCCTGCGATCCATTTATGTGGTGAGTTATACAAGCCAGACCCTATCCACACCAAACACTCATGGCCATTTTCACATCTCCCCATATCAATACATGTACTTTTACTCATTTGCCTGCATGAGTAAAGAGATGAATGCATGTGCAGTGATTTAAAATTATATCTGCCTGTTTACACACAAAGGCCATCAGTCACCTGGGAGCCGTAAATCTGGATATAGCAGATGAGGGAGGAGTGGAGCAACACGGTGGAAGTGTTAGAGAGGGAGTTGCTGTAACAGTAACAAGATTAGGTGGTCTAATGTGCTTGAGTAACACATGGAGAAATGGAGAAACAGGTACTGGTTTACATCACTTCCAGAATGCACAAATTAGAGTGAAATGGTGCCGACTCCATGTAGCGATCACAGCGTTGAGTTTCTCAGGATACCCTAAAGCCCCCTTGCTCAAATAGCGGCCCGCGGGCCTTTTGTGGCCCTTTGGGTATCTATTAACACCCCACAAGCTCTTCTGAAAAGTTTTTTTTAATTATAAAAAAAACAAAAAACATTCAATCGCATGCTCTTATTTTTAAATCGCGCTCCGCGATCTCAATACGAGGCTGGGGGCTGCCTCCATGGTAACGATAAACAGATAGCAGCCCTCCCAAACTCGAGACAGCCATGCGTTGACCGACCGGAGCTCTAATGGCATGCTCGAAATTTGCTCCAAGAACAAAACTGGACAGCGAAAACCGCCAGTTCCAACCAGAGTGGACAGAAAGTGCACATCCTTACAATGTTCGGCTCCACATACAGATGTGAATCTGCGTTCTCAAATATGAACATAAATAAAAATCAGTACCGGAGTCGCCTAACCAACGAGCACATGCATCAGTGTGTCTCCCTGGCAATCACACATTGGCCAAAGAAACAAGAGGCCATTTCTCCCATTAAAGGTATAGGAGAGGATCTGAAGCTCATTCTCATTTTCACAACACTGTGCATGCGCCACCTCATCTCCAGTAACGCCCCCGGATATCAGAAGCAGGCACGCTTGTATCCCGAAGGAAACAATTTCCTTCAGGATCAATAAAGTCTATCTTATCTTATCTTGTCCTCAGCACATGCAGTCTGTTTACATCTGCGGGACCAAATCAAAATCAAATCAAATCAAATCACTTTATTGTCACGTCACATTAACACAGGTGTGAAAGGTGAGTGAAATGCTTAGGTGCTCAGTCCCTCACAGGTGCAATACACATTAAATACAAAAATATACGCATAAAAACTTACAGTAAAACTTTAAAACTAGCACCATTTGTTAAATATATACAGATGTCCTACAGGATCTTTATGTGCAGGTGTACAAAATTATGAAAGTTGATGAATATAAATATATGAAATACAATTGTATTATATAGTAGTAGTCCGAGATTTACAGTTATTGTGCAAGATATGCATTACACATGTTAAAGTGCATAGTGCAGAATGGGTTGTATGGTTGTATGTTGTATGTTGATTATGAGGGGTGTGCTTGTCCATTGCTGGACCACAGCTTTTACAGCAATGAATTAGCTACCAAAGGTTATTTGTTTAGGAAAAACGCTTGTACAAGAACATTTGACAGTAATGAATGATTATCAGTGATAAATAATCACGCCATTGGGTAGTAATTCCACATAAAGGCTGCACAGCTAGCATTTTCTGACGGACCCTGAGTAGCTATTACAACACTTTTGTCAAATCAACACAAATCCTTCTACATGAGCAGGTATAAGAACATTACCTGTCTAGCAGAAACTCTGCGACGAGTTGATCAGTTTTGAATCCCTTTTCGGCTTTTCTTACAAATTCAATGCCCGCCACCTCACAAAGCAGTAATCTCCGACAGAAACTCGTGTTTTGTTCATCTCTGCAGCCGTCTTTCTTTTTTTCTCAGAGACTTCGAACACGGTTTTTCTCTAGCGAGCTTCCATTTTCGCTGCCGTACGGGGAGAACCTCTCTTCAATGGTGAATGATGCGTCTTGTCCGTCCCATTTTACTTCCTAAACAACAATCTGCGCATGCGCGAATTCAAACATGGGTGGGGACATTAGTGATATACGTCATCGCTTAGATTTTATTTCCGCATTGACAGCCAGTTATTTTTCACCACCGGTCGTTTTTGATTGGCTGTCATTTTCAATGGGATTTTCCATTGAAATGTTTCTGCTGAAAAGATCCTCTCCTATACCTTTAAAGGGGACATGTGAGAAATGTGAAATGGTTCTTGAGATGTATAGTTTGTTAAACAAAGCACAAGAAATGAGCTGCCTGAAGGGTATTTAGTTTTAATATATGCCCAAATTAAAATTATATTTTTATTTTAGTTAATATTTTTGTTTGTAATAAAAAGGAAATGTTATGTTATAAAATATGTTATAAATTCATATGTTACATTTTTATGATAGGTTATCAGACACGGTCCCAATAAATGCCCCTTTGAGTCACTGAAAAAAAAAATCTGGCCCCTCATCCCTGCCCTAAAGATTTAGTGTTCGTCGATTCAATAGTCGACAGATGAAAATGTGTAATTTTCCGGCCTGAGATTAAATGTGTACCAAACACTGGATTGCATAGGAGAGGATGAAAGGCAACGCTATTAACTGATCAAAGACGTTGTCAGTGGCGGCCGATGCCTTTAACACGGTCGGTTTAGAAACCCCTTGATGACTCAGCCCACCATCAACTAGAGAAGGAATACAGCGGCGACTTTCCAAAACAAGACCCTCACATGCTAAACCCTAATCAAAGCAACATGTGGCTCTTTCACTCGAACCATTGGCTACTTTGTTTTCTCGCCGGTGCTTTGTTTGCATATTTACTCCTGCATCTGTTTAGGACGACGGCGGACTAATTTCCCCCGAGAGAAGAAAAAAAACGAAACTATATGGCGCTGTCGTTTGGTATTCATGCCTTGTAAATCTGAGCGCCGAAACAGCCACTGAGAAAATAAACAGGATGTGCCTAGGATGATTTGTTAAACTCTTCATTCATTGTCTGATTTCTCTGTTCTTTTTTTCTGTGTCTCTTCAAGCCCACAATAGCAGATATATTGAATCTGGGATGGTGGGCGACAGCTGCAGCCTGGTGAGTCATTTTTAGTTTTTGTTTTTTTTAGTATGGATACAATTAGATTCATTCCACTTTTTTCTTACAAATTCAAACATCTTTAAGCCAGCACTGTAAATCCTTCAGTCCAGTTCCTAATGAAAAGCAGGCAGGGATTTGTCCCTCCAAATGCACATATAACATAGCATCTGTTTAATAGATAAATTGTTCCCAAGATGACTAACATTCCACAAAAACATCTATTGATTTACGCTCAGTCCCACTGTCTTGATGTCATCACCAGCTTGTATTACAATATGTCCTGTAAAGCTGAGATTGAAGGCCACAGACAGCGTGGCTATATCCAGTCAGTGCTCACATTCATATGTTTTTAATTAGAATAAGATGCAACAGAGTCAAATAAGAATTTAATTAAACTGAACTGAAGCTTGCATATAGATTCATTACAAGCAGAGTAAAGTACATACATTGTTTATAGCTGCTAGGTTTGATAGACATTGCCTTGAAAGCCAGTGAAAAGTCTCGAGGCAATGTATTTTTTTAATATATATGACTAATAAAAACAATGCCAGCTAACTTGTATAACTGAATTCTTACACAATATAATTGCAAGTGTTTTGCAGAAAAATAAAACAACAGAATTAAACAGTGTGACTATAGGAGACTGTGGTGACAAAAAATATGAAGTTGTGTTACAAAAACATCAAACCGGGTGGGATTTTTTCACATTCTATCCTATGAAATCAGATTGAAAAGAAAAATGTTGATATTAAAATATGGTTCAACAATAGAGCCTTGTGGAATCCCTACTGTATTTTTTGCTTTCTTTCATAAAAGTAGTTTCTAAAACCCCTCAAAATCCAATAGAGCTCACCCAGCTTAGCACAGTACCAGACAAGAATACCCCTTCCAGTCAATAAAACGATCAGCCACGTCGACCAAAGCGCTGGGATCCATTAAAGACAAAAGTGTTTGATGCATCTCAGTTACAACATAACTTGTTTGAGAGCTCACACAATGCAGTTTTTGTTTGCGGTATGGGATGAAATAGTTGTGGGGACTGCTGACTGCTGAATCAGTCAGCCATTGACATCCCCGACAAGAAGGGTCACCCACAAAAGGTCATCACCTACATTGATTCCTGTTCAGAGTGCTTTCTCCAAGCGGATTAATACAAAAGTTCAGCGGAAGGAAAGTGTTCAGGTTCGTTGCAGCCATCATCAATCAAGTTTTAGATTTGAATGTAATTTTGCAATAGGAGAAACCGATTTTGGATGTTTTAAATTGTCATTCATAATAACCAATACAAAAATCAATGTGTGAGATATAGTCCTGTCTTTGTTATGAATCTATGTATGTATTTAAACTAAATTACTGAAACAAGTAAATGATATTGTCGCTGACTTAATCAAAATCTTTCATCAGATTTAGTTTCAGTGTTTAATATTCTAATTTTGGAACTTGTTTTTGGATTTAGGTCCATTGCACAACAATTGCTGGTCAGCATGACATTCCCAAATGTTCTGGATGCAGGTGGGCAACTCTAATTTCACCCCAAATACTTTAATCTTTATTCATAGTGTGAATGTTCCTCACTAACTTTAAATCTAAGTTCCTTTGTTAAACGGAAAAGTGGTTCTGTAGCTTGCTCAGTACTGGCTGGTTTGTAAAAACAATGAAACCCTCCCTTTTTTAAGTTAAAGTACAGAAAGGACTGAATGTTTTCATTTTTCCTTTAAGGCATATACTGTCTGGGGGGTATTGGGGGAAATTCCAATTCAGGGTGTCTTTGAAAATCCTGTGGATACAAGTGAAGTATTAGAAATTAAAGATCACAAAAGACTTCAAGACAAAGCCTAAAGAACAGGCTCGTCTGTTTTGTGATGAAGATGTTCCCTTGTTTGATTCATTCCTTTTCCTGCCATATGGATGCAGTTTTGGCTTAATAAATAGAGTTTTGAAATGTCTGTGTTGTAGGTTGCTGTTTCCACTTAAAATTAATGCCACAACTGAGTTTTACAGGCAGATGATGTCAGCTATGCACGAAAGATCTGTTCTTCTTCCTCATTTTTTGTGAAAGAAAATCATAATAATACTTGTGTTGGTTGTTGTAAATGTAGTTTTGGTCTCAAAAAATGTAACTTATTTCTCCACAGAAGATAAAAATCTTATCTCCAGGATTCAGAATTCACATTTAAGTGTTACCTTGGGTAACCGTTGACTTTTCTATACCTTTATGATCAATTCATTTTTGGGACAAACAGTTGAAAAATGGCTAGTTAGTGTTACTAAGAGAAACAATATTTTTTATCAAATATTTTTTAAGCTCAATAAATATGCTCAAATGTGAAGGTTCGCATTAATTTTTTTATGTTGTTTGTTTATGTTGTGTAAAACCGTACTATGACATCCTTCAGTAGTACAGAAGGGTCTACTCTACTGTATCTCAAAACTACGAGTTTGTAGCATAAACTCTTAGTTATTGGCTTAAAGTCTAATATCAATATGCTTTCAAATCACTATGCAGCTGAGATGGATGATGAAGTGTCTGATGCAATGTCTAAGGAGGTGTGCATCACGGAGCAAACTCAGTACTTCTTTGATAACGATGAATCATCCTTCGGAGGCTCGTTCGAGTGTGCAAACTCAACCAGGTAAATCGTGGCGTGCAAGATCTGCTTTTAAATATTTTTGTGAGTTGCCTGAAACTGCATCTTTCCTGGACTGGTGCTCTTGAGTCAAGAAACTGCCCTCATGTCTTTTTATGCGTCTTCCTATTTCTAGGCAATACCTTGCTGAAAAGATACCCAATACAAACCTGGTCTTCATCATCAGCGACAGACAACAAGGCAACAGCCAGTCCTGTGGCTTGGGCAAATTAGTACAGGACGAGCAGCCGTGTATCCTTTCCCAAAAACGTTCTGTTCAAAGAATGTGTTCATTGGATTCAGTAGACAAATATTTAAAGAGTCTTATGTAAAGACAATTCTGTTTAGATATGTTTATGGATTACCATTGTTTGCCTGTATTGTGTCTTTTATCTGCGATGCACATGGCTGTATGGAATCAGTCTGCCAAGTAGCTTACAAACAAATCTCAAATGTTTTTTCAAACGCATGAGCCTGCACTCAATTATGGAGGGAGCTTCTTGGAAAGCCCGATAGTTAAAAACGCCTTCCACGTCATTGGAGGTATTGACCAGTCCGCTTGAGATCCACATCTAAATATTTATTGCTCTTTTACGTTATTTTGGTTTGTATTGATATTCTGTAATCTTATTTTGACGGAAAAGGATAATGGTTTGCTGAGTTGTTCTGGGGTTTTGTTATGGTTTCCTATTGAACTCTCCAAGCTGAGGGCCCAGATCCATGTGAAATGGCTCTTACACCTCGCTACAGGAAATCCCCTTTAGTTTGCTTTGATAAAACTGAACACGTAAGTTGCTTTTATTATACGTCTAATGCTTTTTCTTGATCAGTGAGATTTATTTTTTCTTTGACCATATTTGTTTTCTGTACATCTTTCCCACAATTTATAACAATAAAAACTGATCATAAAGGGATACTTTTAAAGAATAAAATGGCATATGGTGATTTTGTTTAGTTTTTCTTTTTTTATATAGATTCGCTTCTGTTCTTTAATGGCACATATTTTAAAATAGCTTAAACACCGGCAGTCTGTAAACGGTGACTTTTATAGCTGTCAGACGCTGCAGGAAATAGGACAGATGAGAGCAATTAAGGCGAATCAAGGCCCATAGTAAGTCGTGAGCTGTTGAAAGATGCTAGACGTTGCCACGGAGTTGAGTGAAAGTGCAGGTTCATGGGATAACTTGCAGTGAGTTGTTCTGCAGTAACCTAGCTTCTCATTGCCTCAAATTTCCCCCACGGTCGATTCAGAGTTGTTTTAAAAACTAGCACACAAAACGGGGCTTGAAATTGAAAGGAAATGTTTCTAATGTTTCTAGTCACTAATGTTACTGCTTTGGAATATAGTCATGGGTTGTCTTTTTTGTTTGCTGATTTGCTCTTGCACAGTTTGACGGACCTCGTCAATTAAATTTGCTAAACTTGATTCTTCCCCAACAAATTAAAGGAGGAATGTGCTTTCTGCCAAGCACGAGGTATAGGTGATCAGGTCTTGTGTTTGGCCACAAAAGATACTGATTAGCATGGAGCAAACTTTCGTGGAAATCAGCCTACAGTGATCTTTAACCAATCAATCGCAATAGCAGTACTGACAAGAAATGGAATACCAGATTAACATTTATTTCTCCTGGAAAGAGATAAGTTTCTTTTTCGTTACTTGCATGACAAGAAGAATACCAACTATAGCAGTTTTCTATCTCCTAATATCGTTTTCATCTTTACTTGGTGCATGTAACTAAGCTAAACAAACATTTTTCGGAGCTCCACAAAAACTTTCCGTGTGAAACCTTAAAGCTTGAGTTGTGTTTATTTTGACTCTATAGTCTATTTTTTTTTCAGTGTCACTTAAACAGTCCCTCACTCGAATGCAAACACTCACGCATGCAATAACTCTTATTGCCTCTTAATTGAATGCATCTGCCTTTTTTTTTTTAATACCCTTCCTTTACTAGCGTACTGTTTTTTGGTTTTTTGTCTGCTTATGTTTGATTTCTAACCGTGTTGACCTTTTGGTGCATGATTCTCTTCTTTTCTGTTTTCTCTCTGTTCTGCCTTGTGATGTTCTATTGATGGTTAGGATGAGGCCATGTGTCGAAGGAGCGCTGGCTCCCCATTGGCTTCCTCTCTGCTCATGTTACTGCTGCCACTGTTCATGTGCTGTCTCGGGTCAGTCGCATAAAGCAAGTTCTATGTTTCTCGTGGGCATTTCATTATTTTCTTATACGGAATCGTACAGCCCTTGGCTTTCATGTCTTGCAGTGTTGTTTGTGTTGTCAGTAATCCCTTGTCCTGCTTTTAAAAAAACGTTGGTTTTGTTCCGTGACTTCATGCCTGTTTCTATTGTTTTCCCACACTTGTCCTCATCGCCTGTCACTCGCACGTATTATACTACTGTCTGACTTCACCTCCCTGTCTCTGTCTGTCTCTCCTCAACATTTTCTCCATCTCACCTGACTTTGACCTGTGAGCCGTGCTCCTTGCATCTTTCCTCATCTATCATTATCCGTCTCAAGATAGTCTCCTGTGCCTTTAGTGACTCTTGACGTATCCAGGCACCAGCAAAAACAGATCACTTACCTCTCATTTGCATCCAGAGTTTCGGATAGCTCTCTTAATTTTTCTCAACCAGGTTTCCACATTCTATTTATCCAGATCAAGTTTATTCTTAAAAGGCCTTTCAAAGATAGTTTTATCTGTTTGATGGACCTCAAAAGTATTTAGACATGTTGGAAAGCGACAGAACAAACAGCGGCTCATACAGAAATGATATTTTCAGATTCAAGTTTGAGCAGTTTTTTTGTTTGTTTGTTTTAACTTGACCTCATTAATTTAACGTCTCAGCTAGGAGTTAGGAATTGGAAACCTGCTACATCTCTAATTATCTGTAGATAGGATTACTGGGTGTAAACATAGCACAAAGAGGGTTCTGTCTCACTTGCAGCATCTTATTTCAACCTCATTTATAATGGTAAAAAAGCTCAACAAATATTTTTTTTGTATATTTGCCTACAATGTTTTCAAAGTTAGCCATCAATGTCTGTGCAGCCATGGCTACGTGACAGTATGAGAGTAAGGAACTGATGTAAAAATTGTACATTACTGTAATTACTTACAAACCTCCCTTACTCAATAAAACCACACATTTGGAATCCTATAATATAATCTTTTTTTAAAAATATTTAAAGAACCAATAAGAGGAATGTCAGCTTTCATCAAAATTTCAAGAGGAAGAATTTGATCTCTCTTTTCTTCTTTTAGAATGCTAAGCACGTTTTGTCCCAGGTGGGAGCTGTTACATACATTATGTTGTTATTGTTATAGTGCTTAGGCAATTTGTGTTATTCCTGACGCTGCACCAAAGACATGGTTCCTCTGCATCCGCTGTTACACTAACATTCTGTCAGTTGGCTGCATAATGTGTGGTGATGATGTTTTTTAGAAATTGTCTAACTTATTTAAGAATATTTACAGACTTAAGTGAAATCCAGTGTTTAAAGTAGAAAAACCGAAGAAAAAAAAATGAGAAAGTCGGTTCTAAGGAACATAATTCTCCGTACTCCCTTTATTAAGCATAATATGTGCTTAATGTCATGAAGTGAGCAGTGATCAGATCAAAATGCAAAGTGGCAGAATTTTTTTAACGTAATATTCAATAATGCTGCGTTCACACCAAACATGTGTGGAGCGTCCAAAATGCGTCTAACTCTTGAAGTTAGACGTGTGTACATTTTGAGCACTTTTTAGGCTCCGACGATTCAAACATGCTTGACGCATTTCAAGCATCCCCACTTCCGGTTTTCTCCCGTCGGAAGAGAGGAAAAACCTGATTGCTAAAAACATGCAGCTGGGAAAAGTTACTAAAAGGTAGGCTGAGGGAGAAAGAAAGAGAGTGGCGAGGGAAACATTAGGGGAGTGCAGGCAAAGGGAGGAGAATGGAAATAGCATAACAATACTAATAATAATAATAATGAAAACACAACTATTATATACACATATGAAAGCAATAACCAAGATAGAACTAAACTAAGGAATGAGATGAAGAAAATAACTAATAACAACCTAGAGTAACCTAAGAATTATAACGTTTATTTTGGGCCTCTGATTTACTTAAAGTTGAAAGGCTCTAATTGTATATTTGATATACGTATTCGACTAAAAACAACTCAAATGATAAGCGTAACAGCAATGAAAGAAGTTATTTTGTATGAATAATGTATATTGTAAAAAATAGCAAACTTTATAAGTAAAATTTTTATCGATCTAATATTAATAAATGTGTCTTAAGTAATGAGGAGGCATATTAGCGCATACAATAAAATCTTGTTGTCTTAAAGTTGATTAAAGTCTTGCGAAAGTATTTGGAACTGAGCTGGACTACAGATAACTGAAGTCTATTGGTTGCTTTGTATAAACAACTAATAAGGTATAGTATCAAGTTGTTACCTGGAAACAAGGGACATTTTTCATTTGTCTTTGTTGGTTTGCTATGGGGGAAGCGCAATCTCCATGACGAATATCCAGATTCATTAGATGTTTGGTCCAGTTTTAAAGCAGCAAACATTGAAGTTTTTCAGCTAGAAAGATTCATTTAATCAACTTCAATTATAGCAGCTGCTGTTTGATCACACAGGCTTAATAGCCTTAAGAATCAGGACAGTAAGTTTGAATAAATTTGAGTAACTTTATCAAACAAAAACTCTTCTTCCTTACGTCTTTCCAGGAAGAAGACCTGGACTGTGGCGGGGTGTCCGGCCTGAACCCCTCACTTTGGCTGATATTGGTCATTCAGGTTGTCTTCCTCTGTGGTGTGACTGACTCCAGGTACTATGCCATCCCATCATGACCTGAGAAAAAGAAAAAGAAAAATCCAGCCCTAGAAGTTTGCTCCCTTCCGATAAGCAAAAAATGGCAACCAGCATCCGGAGCCATCACCCGAAGAGAATAAAGAAAGACTCTCTTTTCTTTTATATTTTCAGGGTCTTCTCAAAGTGTCTTCATTTGGATTATGTGGAGAGATACATTGTCATGAGTAAAAACATTCAAAAGTGACTATCCTTTGTGTCTTTGGCTTAAAAGGAGAGCCATTTTGATCGGCCTCTGAACATTATCTCTTTGATGTCACTGATTGGACTGTTTTAAAGTGTAAAAGCTGGCCAACATCATGGGTGATGTTGGCCAGCACTCTCTTCCAACAGAAGAGAGTGCTTTTTTTTTTTTTTTTGCAAGAGTAAACTTTATTAAAAAATGACTTGCAGTGCGTAGTTTTTCTTTTTTCTTTTTTTTTTCTTTTTTTGAAAAGTTGTATAAAATTTTTGCAGTAGAAGCAAAACTCTAACTATAGTACTCGAATAAACATATTTAAAGTGTCTCTTACTACAGTCTGATGTTGTTTTGCTTCCCTACAAGCTGAGTGGAAACCTTATCCTAACCCATGTGTGACAAAAGCCAACTCTTCTGCTACGACACACTTGTGCTGTAGGTGTTGAGTTTTCATTTTAAAGCATTTTTTTTTTAGCTCAGGAGTTGTGTGTTTCTCCAGGGAAATGTTTGTTGCCGTAGCGCGTTAACGAATCAGTTAACGTCTGATGTCTGACTTGTGCCCTCTGCAGCTCAGCGGACAAAATCTTTAGTGCCATGTGGACTGTGTGATCCAGACAAACCATCTGTAGAGCGTAGCTGCTAAACAGAGTGTACTGTTCAATATATTACCTTGTTTTGAGTTGAGTGAAGTGTCAGTACAGGGACAGGGTTCATCCATTAAAGAATCTGAGTTAGGAGATAGCGATGTTTACTGTGGTAAACGGAGGTTCATATATGTATTTTTTTTATTTTTTTTGCTGTCACTTTTTAAATTAAATGAGTGTCTGAACTGAAATTCAAAGTGCAGCTATTGTTTATTGCTACATTTTATTTCCTAAACACTGGTTCCTCTTACAAAAATAAAAGAGAAAAAAATTACAAATTGGTTTGAGTTCTTTTAATTTTTGCAAGTTAATTTTTGAAAGCCATGACAAAATGGAAAGTTCAAGGCTTATGAATATATTTGCCAGGCACTGTGTTAGTAAATGTTGGTAATAATAAAAAAAATAATAATAATATGTCATGAAATTAAGACTTCCAGCAACTCTAAATGTAGGAATTTGGATTTTTATGTTTGTTGGATTTGCGATATAAATCCCACACAGGTTGGAAGTGGTGCATCATATGGGAAGTTAACAATCATTATTTAAGACCCGGATTTAAATTTGCTGCATGAAAATGTTCTTAGCTAATAAATATGCTCCACATTAACTGGTTAATCTTGCAGTTTGACATTTATTTTATCTTTATGGGAAAGTGATCAAGCTGATTGGTTCACTTACATAAGTCACATGTCAGATTATTCTCCTCCATGTATCCTTTAGTACCTGATGATGTCAATGTGGTGATGTTTGAAAATGATCCCACCTATTCAACAGATAAAAACTGCTTCTTCAAACAATTCACGACATTCAGTCTGGGGTAAAAGTTTGAAGTTTAAAACAAAGTCAAGGTGTTTGTTTGATATGCAAGTATGTTATCTGACGCATGTTTGCAATAACCATTTCTTTGTGACCTGAAAAAAAAAAGCAGGTATGTTTTGCTTCATTAATAACCGCCACTGTCTTATGAACTTTTGTGTACTAATCATTTCAGTCTGTGGTTTACTTTCTGTCTGTGAAGTATTTGTCAGCAGCAGTTCAGTCTGAGTCTTTGGCATAATCAATAAACCAAAACTTTCCACACTGTTTGGGGTGCCCGATCAGTGCCAAAGGGATTTTCTGTATTTTCAGACTTTTAACGAGATCAGTGTGGTCACAGTCGTAATCTATGCTCCTCTTTACCAACAAGAAGTGCCATATATTTGAACTTGTATTCTCTTGTGGAGAAACCTATTATGACATTTATGCAATGTTCTGAAACGCGACTAAAATCTGATATTGTATCCCTTTGCTGCATGGACAAGTCAGACAAAATATCCAATGTGCTTATGCTTTCTTGATATGTGTAACGTTTCAGAGCATTTTATCAACGTTGTCGAGCATTTTTCCGCTGTATAACAAGGTATGGTCAGCTAATATTGCCCTACTCTTGAGGAGACAGCATTTGGCTTTAATGTGGATGAATAAACCTGATTCAACAATGTTTAAATGCATTATTGAATCTAGCTGGATCAAGCCTTCCATAATTTAAACGCCACACCACTGATATAGCCCTTTTTCTACAAATTTGTTATCCTCAGAATTACTTAGCATTTTTCAGCTGTATTTAGATACAAAATTACAGTTGGTTCTAATAAAACTGTATCCAATTTGTTTCTTAGAGTGGTCATGATGTTTCTTTTTAACGGAGATTTAAACGGAGGCCCTCAGACAAACATTTTTTTATATAAAAGGAGAAGATGTTAATATCATATTAATATCATAATAATAATAATGCAATGGTTACTATTTTGTAATTAAAGTGTAGGATTTAGGTGGCTAGCTTGCCCTTACTATTACACCTAGTTATTATTATTTAAAAGCTAGTTGAAAAGCCTGTCTTTACCCCCATGGAGTAAGTTTGGTTCTTCTTGCTTGGTTTGTAAGTCTTACTCTGGATTTTTGTGTTGAAAGTAGAAGCAGAACATAGAAAAAGGAACACTGAAAACAGTTGTACCTTCTAAAATACTTTGAAATTAAGCTTTTCTAATTAATAATTAGTATTTAACTGTTCGTTAAGGAGACCTTCAGGACTGTGCTGCATGATGTTCTAGTACCTGGTGCTACAGCAGAGAACAACTTCATTATTCTTAGTAGTGAATACAGACAATTAATTTTACCCATATTCATAGTTATTGGTAAAAAAAAAATCCTTATTCTTGATTTCGTTAAGCAGCTTGGCTGTAGTGGTCAATTGTTTACATCAGAATTCTTACCAAAGATGTTGTACTGCTAGTACCGGTGTGAAAGCCATCTTGCTACAATGTTTGTTTCGTTCATCGCATGAATAGACTGAAGACATTAAGTTTGTAATTCATGACGTAAAAGTTTTTTCATCAATCTTTTATCGACTCATCCACCTCACCAATGTCACTAACAAACAGACTACACAGCAAACTTTATAGAGATGATAGTGTTATTGCTTTGGAGTGAATTAAAATTAGAGAATAAAACAACTAACAGATGATTAAGCTGAACTTTTTTTGTGTTAAAAATGTATTCAAGAAGTCATGAAAATGTAGACATTTGCTGATAAGCTCTTACTCGATACATTTAGTTTAATTATACCCCACTTTGTAATGCAATAAAGTGACACTACATGTTACCTTACTGCCCTGTTGGTTACATGATTTAGATGAGTGATGTGATTTTGTCCAAATCAACTTATTCCGTAATGGTCAGGAAAGTCTCCTCTGTTTTCTTTGTCATGAGGTGACATGTATGTTACCCAAAGAGTATCTTAAAGATGATCTTATTTCTGAAATGGAGTGTTTAATAACGTGTTGCTCCTGCATGTTCAGTAATTTATTAAAAAGCAAGATTAAATTTGGACTGATTTATGTATGTTTTGATATGACTTGTTCAAGATGCACCTTGTAGCATAGTGCTGTTGCTGTTTATAGTGTGCTGAAAAAATTACAGAGGTTTCTCCAGCTTTTTTTTAAGTGTTATAAAAAACTGGGCTATGCTTTTACTGCTCTTACAACAACCATCTGAAGAAAAGCATCTGACTGATACTGAAAGCTGCATCACCCAAAACGCTCTCTGTTGTGATTTTTATTTTTATATTTATTTATATATATATATATATATATATATATATATATATATATATATATATATATATATATATATATATATATATATATATATATATATATATATATATATATATATATATATATATATATATATATATACA
>JAVLVB010001023.1:163400-194468 GCA_032876305.1 Orestias chungarensis | reverse complement strand
CTCTCTCTCTATCTTCTTTTGAAAATTGCTTGGAAAGTTATAGATTTTTGAAACAAAAGTCCTTCTTTTGACTTTTTTTTGAAACACTGCAGTTGATGAAACAAGATGTTGGAAATCTCATCATGTTTTGTTTCTTCAGGAGGAACAGGAAAGCTGGTCAAATGTAAGGCAGGCCTGGTAGAAACCCATTTGCAGCCATTGGGCAATTTGCAAATCCAGGCAATTTCATTTGTAAGAACAGTTCAGGCAACTTAAAGTAAATATTTCTGCAAAAAGGTCGGATCGTCAGTCCTCAGCCATTCGCGATCTACATTTTTCCAAGACGGATTCAAAACCTGTTCATCTAATAAGTCTGCCTCTTCCCATTAAATCCCATCGCTCTCACCCCATGAGCACCTTTTATCCTTATCCTCATGCTTCAACAAAATGCTGCGGAGATATGTGGAGATAGCAGGGGTCTTGAGTGCAAGGAGAGGAAGAGACTAAGTGAAATCTAATTGAGCGGCCTGGCCAGACATCAGGGCTGGAACAACACGGTGATGACTGCCAGATGTGGTCCAGCGGAGCCCAAACATTAATAACATGTCCTCCCCTAAAACCATTTTCAACCGCGACAAGCCTCTAAACGGCCCACAGTTTACAGTATCCTAAGTACACACACAGCGTCTTGTGTTGGGTCTTGGCACCGGGGCATGTGGCTGTAACTCGGTAGCAAAGGATTTTCCCCGGATGATTTATGTTGCACTTGCCTTTAATTACAAACTTAAGGTTTAGAGGTGCCGGTGAGCTCCAGGAAACTACAGTTGCGGCAGAACTCAATCCGGCAAAAGTAGGAACTTTTTTTTTTTTTTTTTTTTTTTTTTTAGTGAGCAGGTAAAAATGAATGATTCATGTCACAGAAATGTTCATTTTAAAATGTGATATTGTCCTATTTGTGAACTCCCCGTGATCCCATGTGGATTGTGCCATTTTTTTTTTTTTTTGCAAAGATAAACTTCTCTTTTGATGTGCTTCTCCCAAAGAAACTGCTTTCAACAAAGCTCTATAAATTAGGCAAGAGCTAAAATATAACGGGTCCATTTGCTCTGCCGACAGCCTGGGGGTTCATTTTCCACACACACTTCCAAAAACCGAGAGGCTATACATTAAACATCATGCATAAAAATCTTTTTTTATTATTATTCTGATTGAGTTTAAACTTTGTTTGGCCGTATAACCCACTGGGTGAAACTTCTGGTTGCTCAATATGAAAAGAAATGAATTACAAGTCAGCTTTGATAAACAGCAGGACTCCTTATGAGTCTTTACCAACTCTTACAAAAGCATGAATGTAAGATTATGAAATTGGTTTCTGTTGGAGCCGTGATTACTCATAAATATATCAGTAACCTTAAACTAAAACTTTCCAAATGTGACACATTAGGTGGTGGGAAAAAAAAAACCAAACCGCTTAAGCCTGGAAAACAAAAGATTTAATTTCAAGAGGTTATTCATTACACCCTATACGCCTGTTGACAGGTGTCACTCTTGATTGATTTTTTTACCGTCTTTCATTTAAGATCAAGCAAACTCGCTTTCGGATGCCAACGAGCAAAACCAACGGAATTCCACTTTTGTTTTTCTGACTTTCTTCCAATACCATACTTGTAACGAGGTATTAGATGGGTACAAACTGCCAGAAATGTTCACAGGATTAGTTTTGTAGAGTATTTCTCGTAAAAGATCGTGCAATTCTAAAAGTTAGCTTGCTCTGGAAGGAGTTTGCTACCCACTTTAGAAAATCACCATTGCCTTAACTATTGAAGCAATGTTTGCAACGAAAATTGGATAAACAACACATCAGGGTTGTGTCAAACCAACTGTTGTAATAAAACCCAATTTTTCTATTACTAGGTGACCTACTGCATATCTCAGGTTGCAACGAGGAAATAACTGTTAGCACGGAGCTGTTTTGAGTCATGTCGCTGAAAGTGATAAAGTATTTTTGGGTGGTGTTAAGATACACAAAGCAGAAGTTGAGACTTGTTTTATAAATGTCTGTAAGTGCGATTTATGAGCCCAACTGAATTTCTTAAATTGCCAAACAAACATGTTTTGTGCTGCAACAGTCACTCGCGATCTTCCTGAACTTTTGGGGGTATACAAGCTCAAATTTGTTGTTGCATTAAATAATAGAGCCAATACTTTCTTGGAAGTAAAGTACTGAAAGTAACTGACCTAAAGTGAACTTTTCTTGTAACATTCATCAGCCTTAATGGTTACAACTAAGAAGTCACTGGAGAACTTAACGTTCTTGCTAGGAGCTTTCCTGAAACCTTTGTGGGACTTCCCAATTGCTTTCTCAAAACCTGATAGTTTTCTGGAATTCACTTGGTTCCTTTTAGAGAAGAAACCAGTGAACTTCCAGTATTTTCTGCTATGTAACCTCACGGAATCAAGGCAAATGCATTTAGAGAATGTGACCCAGTAAGTCTTTTAGGTACTCTGTAAGTTTCCTTTATAAAAAGTTAAATCTCTGTTGGTGTCTATTTTAGGTCTCTGTCGAAACCCTCGTCATCAGTCATTACAGAAGTACGAGAAGAGTGAGGGCCGCGTGTTGCTTTGCACAGACTGTTCTCTGACTCCAGTGATACAGAAGACCCGCTCACAAGAACACTGTGCACGGAAGTGCAAGAAGAAAAGCTCCAGTTGCAGGTGAGTGTCAATTTTCTCGGAATTTGTGTGTGTTTTCCCCACATGTTCCCCTCGCAGTCCCCATCCTCCCGTGCATCTAGTGGTATTTACATATTTTAGTTGTTTATTATTTGGTAATCTTTCAACTGCTTCAACAGAGCATTCAACTTTCAACGGCAGAACAGGAAATGCCACTTGCTTCCTTTTGACCGCTTCACCCACGGTGTGCAGAAGCAGGCCAACATCAACTTCACTTTGTATGAAAAAAAAGGTAAATATTATCACGTTCGAAGGCGAGTTTTTTTTTCTTCTTCTCATGAGAACAGTAAGAAGGGCGAGGATTTGTGCATGTTGTTTTTAGTGCCGACATTTGTGCATTGACTTGTCAAATCTTTGAGGTGTTTGTCGTCCCTGTTGACATATCAGAAGACGTGAACCTGTTCACACCCAGCGGTTGAATCATTCTAGTTTGGATAGCCAACGCTTGAACATGTGGTAGGCTTAAGTGCAACATAAATAACAATAAGAAAAAGAATCGTTGTTTACAGCCAACACGGCCGAGCTTTGCTTAAAGTGCAAGCTGTGGAATCTAGCACTTTAGAATTTACTGCAGAATTTACGAAGGCCCTCTTCTGTGACATTTAATGAACTTGAGGGGGCTTTGGCGTTTTTAGGGAATAACATACAAGCCGGGGGGAAAACCAAATGTTCTCGGGGGGGAAAATATTTCTTTACGACCATACTTGGGCAACTTTGTCTCAATCTGACAATGGCAATTCAACTTTTATTAACCTTTTTAAACTGGTACGATCACAAACACATCCGGAGCTTGATGTCTTTAATGTTTCTTGTGCCTTTGTTCTCGCAGAGTATATTAGAGAGTGTATCAGCGGCACCAAGGACAACTATAGAGGGAGGAGGTCTTGGACAAAGTCGAACATCACTTGCCAAGCCTGGTCTGATAATAACATCAATGAACACACGTGAGTCCTCTTTTCTTTTTTTTTCTTTTTTCTTTTTTTGAGACTTAACAGTCTAAATCCTAAAGAGCTGTAAAAACTGTACTAATAAACATATCCTAAAGAAAGTATCCCGATGTAAAATGGTAAATGACCTAACCATAACAGTTGATGCCACAGCGTTTACTGTGAAGGGTTTGTTTTAACTGCCACTGAATTGTGCACCTCACTTTAGTGAATACTTGTTTTTATTTAGCCAAACTTGAATGTTATTAGGCTATAATTGCATTCTATTAGGAAGCAAAATTCATCATCACGGTGTTTATTTCTATTGCTGCGTCAATTTGATGCCAAACATAACATGCGACTCGCCTTCCAAAATGTTCCACTATTGTTTTGTCAGTCGATTTAAATATTGTTTTTCTGTTGTATAATACCTTGGTCATTTTTGGTCGGCATCAGTTTTGCCATTGATACGCTCCCATACGCTCAATCAATGCTCAGTCTCTTTCTTATTGTTTTATTTATATTGTTTGGTGTCATAAATGAGCCTCGGGTAGAAATCTGTACACATGAAACGTATTCTGTTCATATATGTCTTAATACTTATTAATTAAAACATTATTAATAAACACTGGTCCTAAATGAGACAGTTCAGCCTTGCTATACATTACACACCGTTCTAGCTTCTTTGGTGATCTCCTGGTTGAGTTGTGGAAACATGATTAAAGTAGTTAAAGTAAATTTGGTCAGACCAGTTTAGCACTGTTCTTTGGTTTCTTCTCGGATGTAACAAAATGTTAATATATGTATATATATATATATATATATATATATATATATCATTTTTATTTTATTTTTTTGCAGATGCTTTGGGATTAATCCATTGTTTAGTATCACCCTTTTAAAATATTGAGTAATTTCAGACAGCCATTTGTGATTTTTAAATATCTCTTTCCTTGCTAAACAGATATTGTGTTGATCGTGCTCTTGATACATTCCTATAAAGTAAAACCAAAAGGCCTCAAAACTCATCTCATTTTTTTTCAGCTTCTTCCTGGATGCTTCTTGTATTTTTTTTCTGTGCCTGATACTGAACAGACCTTAGCATCTGATTTATTGTTGCTCGGTTCATCCCCTTCCACCTCGGGGGTTAAGGGAAGGTAGAGGCTCAGAGACCATTGAACGTTTATCCAGAGTTAAGTCAGATTGCTTTCAACACATGTAGGGATGTCCTCCCCATTTACTATATTTTTTTTTTTTTACTTTGATACACTAGAGGTGTATCCCAAATATATTTTTCTCAGCTACAGTATGGTAAACCGTGCAATCTTGCAGAGATGGATGTTTGCCAGCTTCTCATTAGCGGAGCTCATTAGTTACAAGATATTTTAACTGTGGCAGAGAGGGGATTTGGGAAAGGGGGTAATAACAGTTTGAAGAGGTGCAGAGTGAATAATAGATGCGAGGCAGAATAAAATAAAGACGGCGCAGAGATTTATGGACTGAAGTCATTTTTTTGTCTTCTATCCAGCTAAGTCCACTGAGTTACAAGCATACTGAGAGAATATACAGGTTTGCTCACAATTAAAATAGATTGCGGTGTGGTTCCTCTCCTGTTTAACAGAGCCCCAGTCCTGTCATCACTTTCCACAAGTGGTTAACATAAGGAAACCTTTGTCACTGTTTATTTGACACGTGTTCTCCGTGCTCTACTCAAATAGAAATGAACCTCGAAAGTACAAGTTTTCAATGGATGAGTTAGAGATTAACTGTAGGGATATTTAGGACCACCGTGACATACCTAGCAGTGCATTGTGTGAGAATTACCGCCATAAATAACAATGCACCATTTGCTAACTATTATTTTCATACTTGGCCAAGTTAGGTGGGGAGGAGTATTTCATCAGGAGGTAAACTTTAAGGAATAGGACTTCCACCCGCTGTCCGAATAATCAGTTTAATCATATTTCTAGACAATAAGTGCACTATATATATATATATATATATATATATATATATATATATATATAAAGGCGGTAGAACCTGTTATTGTCATTTGGTTAAAAGGAAGTGAAAATAAAAATTATGTGTAATTTTAACAAGCTGTAACAACTGGATTTTTCAAGACTTGGCAAAGGAGATCTATCCAGCGTTAGCAGATTCAGCTGGAATAACGAATACATTTTAGCCAATTATATTTTAGCAAAGCTAAAACTTTACTTCTTAATCATTGTTGTGTGTATTAAAAGCCATTAGAAAGATGAACGCACATCAAGGGGGTTCCTTTTTTCCCCATTGAATTCACCCGTCCACCTGAAAAACCTTGATTGTAGTAAATTTTCTTCAGACGTTTTGCAGCAGTTACTTTGGGCCCCGATTTCATCCTCGGTGTTATCCAAAATCAACCCAATATGTCGTTGGCTCCAAGAAGGAAGCATGTGTGCACAGTGTCTGCATGCACTCCAGTGGGAACAGACTTTAGCAAAATGATGAATAACTGGCCAACATCTGTTAGCAAAACATCATTACAGCTAACTTGCTCCCATGTTGCAGCCTTTTGCAGTCTGCATAACCTTTTTCTTAAAGCAAGGAAACCTGTTATTCCATTTCTAAATGAACAACACAGCATTTCTCATTCCTGCAGTCTACAGAGTTTGTAATTTGCACAAAACAGATGTGATCCTCACCCTAACCAAATGTCTGTGCAGTTTTTAGGTATTTTGTTATAGTTGCATCTATCACTCTTGTATTATGAAGTGTTGAGAGTGAGCTTGAACTGTCTTTATCGATTGTCTTTCTCGTGGGTTTTATCTAGGTAAAATATTAGGATAGCTTCCTTTTTTGAATGAAATGATGTCGTTCATGAATATTGAGACCTTGTAATAACCTCTCAGTGTCCTTACAATAGGCTTAGAAGGAAGTGTTTGGACTAGTGGGCAAGGACTTTGCATTCATGTTTTCCTGATACCAGTCGTTGAACAAGATTTTCAGCATTTTCTCTTGCTTTCCTTTTTACTTCTTAATCATTTTATTTACTCTTCTTGGAACAGTGAAACTTAAGCTTGCTCTTCTGTCATCCATCACTGTCTTGCGGTGTACATGAATAAGGTGTTGACGTGCCAGGTTTTTATCATCCTGCCATGCTGGGAGATGAATTTCGTGCGCTGTCTATTTAGCTTGTGGGGATTCCATTACGGCCCTTCTTTGCTATAACATATTTGCTTGGGATGCTATGTTACTTCTAACACTTTCCTTGACACTAATGTGGTATAACAGTTGACAGAGAAGGATTAGCTTTAAATGCACTCAAAAGTGGCCGGCGAGGGAGCTGCTCAGGCTGCTCCCACTGGCCCGTAGCATAGTTCTCTGCTGCTACTTGTTACCATGCTGTGACATTTGAGCTGCTTCACACTTCGGAATCTGGAACTGGTTGGAATTAGTAATGTGATTATGCAAAATATGTTAAAGTGCAAGGGAAAGACCTACTGATGACTTGGTTTGCATGTGATTGCCACGGGACATCATTCCGAGATGTAAAGAAAATTAAGATTTCCTAGACTGCAGGTGCTTGAATTTCACATAGTTATGCGTACAGCATAATTAACATTCTCTTTTGATTTATTTGGATTGCTGTGGACCACACTCGCAGGCCAATGTGATACTAAAAACACGGCACTTCGGGCCAAGCCTGCAAGCACACCGCCAAATTTATTTATACAACTTATGGTATCAGTTAACACCTTCAGCAATGTCTGTCTGTGTGTGCCTTTTTAGGTTTTACCCCGACAGGTACCCAATGCAAGACCTGAGGGAAAACCTCTGCCGGAATCCCAACAACGATCCTGGTGGTCCATGGTGCTACACCACAGACCCCAACGTACGAGCTGAGGAGTGTGGCCTACCTCAGTGTTCACAGGGTAAGACTAAATAGCATCTGTGGACAAAATGTTTCAGGTTAAATAAAGCCAAAATCAAGAGAGGCTCAAGAGTTCAAGCAATGTTTGTGTGGTTTATTGGTGTCATGGGTTTTGTTTGAGTTTTTGAAAAGGGAAAACACTGTTTTGATAATTGTTGTTTCTTTGTTGGCAGACGTTTGCCTGAGGTGTAATGGAGAGGATTATCGGGGCAAAGTGGACCAAACCGTAAGCGGCAAGGAGTGCCAAAGGTGGGACTCAAAGTGGCCCCATGCACACCCATTCCAGCCCAAAAAGTAAGCTGAGAATGACATCGTTGATCTCTCTAATAGACACCAGAACAAATCTATGACGAATGCTTGAATAAGTGATGAAAATGCTCAGGGGAGGTAGACCTCACTAGTTGTTGTGACTTAATTTTCCACCCCACTTTCCTTTTTCTCACTTTTTTCACTCTTTCCCTGCAGGTATCGAGATAAAGACTTAAGGGACAACTATTGTCGTAACCCAAATAATCGTCTGCGGCCCTGGTGCTATACCATGGATCCCAGAACTCCGTGGGAGTACTGCAATATCACCATGTGTGGTAAGAGGGTTTTATATCTGCGGCTGGGAGCTTTGTTGACTAAAGTCTTTAAAGAAACTAGGACAAACCCAAATGATTGTTTTGGTTGTGATTTATGACTCAATATTTCTTGCCCCTATGTGTCACACAATTGGGAAATTGTTAAAGACATTAGAAGAAGTCTTAGCCAGGGGGCATTGTTGTTGTTTTTTTTATTTTATCACCAGCAGCTTTTATCATTGAAGTTGTGCATAAGAGACTTCTGTGGTTTTGGTGGTTGTCTTAGAATACAGTTTTCCCATTTGCAGTCTTTCAAGCCGTTGTTTAATGTGGTGTTTGTCTATAGATTCTTCTACCTCAACAGGGAAAAGTATGTTGTTTTATGCTGGGATCATGTGCTTGAATAAAGAGCTTGGAAATTGGACAAGGAAAGTCGCTACAACATGTTTGACACACCGTGGTTTATAAAGTAAAAAATATCCTGCTTTTTTTGTTATGTTTTGTTTTTTTAATGCAGTTTGTACAATTAAAAAGCCGAACTTAATTATATTGAGTTGGGATTTTATGTGCAGGACCAACAGAAAGTATTACTTAATTAGTGTATAAAGTAAATGGAAAATAATGATCTATTTCCATTATTAATAAAAATAAGAAAGAGATGAAAGAGCTTTTATGTACCTAGAGAAAAAAAATCTCCTTCCAAAATCCACCTAATTAGTGAAGGCTTCAGAGGTTTAGTGAACAAATAGAAAAGTTTAAACCAAGGACACTGCTGACAATTCAGGGATAGCTTTGTCAGGAAATTTTATGAAAAGAGCCACAAATTCGGTCAGACATATGACAGTGGCTAAGGAAACAATGTTATAACCTTCAGCCGATAAGGTATCAGCAACACTTATACAGACTTTTATTGCTTTTGTAATGTGGAATGCTAAAAAAAAACATCTTACATAAACGTTAAATGTACTTTAAACTAAGAACATTCTACAGTTAAACAAAGTAAATGACAAGTTTGCATTGGTGGTACACTAAATGATGGAAAGGACTCCTTGTGTTGCAGTGCTGATGTCTGAGTTTACGATCTATGTAGATTTAATCAGATTAGTTTTTTGTTTTGTTTTTTGGCTGATATTGGACTGATATCCAGATCAGGACAACCCTAGTAGGGGCAGCAGCATGTTTTGGGGGTGCTTTTCTTCAGGAAGTACAGGGAAGTTTGTTAGAATTGTTACAAATATAGATGGAACAATGATTTTATGTTGTTGTTGTGCAAAGCGTAAAGAGACATTGCAAAAGACTTGCAGCTGTTGATGCAACAACGACGATTGTACAAAATATTGACTCCACGTCCTTATTATGCACTACTTTGTTCAGTTCTTGCCTAAAGTCACCCAAAAATACATTGAAGCTTGTAGGGTTCCACCGACATGAAGACGTTCACAAGGCAATGCGGGCTCTGAAGGGGACAGTAGCGCTTAGAATGGCATGAGCATTGGGTTTGAATCACAACTTTTTAGAGACAATTTAATGTGAAAGGAGGGAAAGCGATTGCAGATGCTTTCTCCCGGGGCTCAGGGGGTCAGTGAGTGGTGTGATGAACATAGAAATGATGCGAATCATATGCTGTGGCCCTCCCAGACACCAGACTTCAACCTAACTTAACAGCAGTGGGAGACTTTGGGCTTTCTGACATCTCAGGCAGAGTTCTGTCTTGTATGATTGCATCACCAATTGAGAGTGGATCTGTTAGAAAAGGGTGTTTCATCAGAAAGTAAATGGAAATATTTCTGTATAAACACTGGGGACCATCAGTCGTTACACACCTGACATACATTATTAGGCTAGAGGTGAATAATATGACTCAGATTACTTTCTGCTGTGTGTGTCTGATTTGTTTCTTTGATATCATTTGTTCTTCACATGTATTAAAGGCATTGAATAAATGTATAAACACTGGAGATCAAAATAACTTCATCATTGGCTTATTCCTTTTTTTGTCAAAATACTCTGTACAAAATAGTCTGAAATATTCTGCCGTGCACATCTTCAAGAGCACGACGTCTCTCTCTCTCTCTCTCTCCATCAAACACAAAAACGCGCGCGCACACACGCACAAAATCCCTTTACAGTACAGCTTATGATTTACAGCGAGGGTGGAGGTTCTCCATTTGTCCAGATGTGTGCATCCCTCAATGCCTGCCCTCAGAAAGATAAAAACCACTGACCTGTACTGCGTGGAGCACACAGACACTGGCATGCGTTACATCAATCCGGAAGCATTCTTCTCCTCCGACCGCCTTTTTTGTTTCTGCCTCAAAACATTCCCCGTTCCTCCTCCATCTTCCCTCATCTCATCTGTCAAAGGCTAAAGAAACAAAGGCGGAGATCCAGAGGGGGAGAAGGTGATCTCTGTGTACTGCTAACACTGAATTCCATCTGAAGATGTTTTGAATAGTTTGTTGAAAGTTAGCATGGCCCTGACATTGTAAAGTTGATATCATATATCCACCAAAAGCTGCACTAAACTTTGAGGTGAGAGAAAAGTTATGCCTGGTTTCCAACGATTTTAACAAATAACAATCTGACAAGTATAACATGGGTTGTTGTTCAGAGTTAATATACAACCGGATTTGGATGTAATTCAAGCTGCTGGTATTTTAGGATAGCATAAGAAATGTAACACTAAAACATGTTCTTTTTTTTATGATTAGAAGTTATTTTGCAACAATATCATCGCTATTTAAGCGACTTAAATAATTGCTTGTGGAGATCCCGGCGTGCAAGAATGTGTGGCACCACTGTTGTGAATGCAGCGAAAGTGTTCTAAGCCCAGAGGCAGCATGGAGTGAAGCGCTACAGTTTTTGATCATCTGCCTGCACGTTAAACATGTCACATTCTTTTGAGGATTAACGTCTCCCTCCTTCTTTTCATCCCTCATTCTTCTGCAGGAATTCAGCAAGTGACTTTCCCGTTTTTGTTATGGCTTCCCTTAACAGCTTTTTTTATTTTATTTCTCTTGCAGACTCGCACCACAGTGAGGACGCCCATGTCAACACAACGATGTCCTGCGTCCAGGGAGATGGCACAAATTACAGAGGCACAATGAATCTCACTCCAGAGGGTGTGACTTGTCAGCGCTGGGACAACCAGTTCCCCCACAACCACTCTTTCCTCCCTGTGAACTTTAAATGCAAGTGAGTGACGGGAAAAAGAAAAGAAAAAAAAAGAGGAGTGATGAAATCAAATAACTTAGCTGTAAACGATACAGTCATCAGCATCGTCATTTAAGTTGTAGCCAATGCGTTTGTCACAGGGACCTTCGGGAAAATTACTGCCGCAACCCCGATGGGACTGGTTACCCATGGTGCTTCACCACAGACCCTAACCGGAGGATTGCAAAGTGCACCCACATCCCCAGATGTGATGCAGAGCCCGAGCCCCAAATAGGTAATTGCTTTAATGTTTTAATTTTCCTGTTGAAACTGCAAGGTCGGTTTTGCTTAATTACCCATTTAAGAGAACAAACCAATAGAAATTGTTGTTGCTTTGTTGTTCAACTGTTGAAAGAAAAGAAAAACAAGTGCTAGATATCTTTGGATTGCAAAAGCAATTGCTTTCTTTCTCTATCTGACCTTTTGTGTAGTGGAGGCTTTTTGCTAAACAGCCCACAGGGTTAAGGAGAGCGGCTGCCATTAGGTTCACCGTTCGTCTCTCAATAAAGTTGATTTGTCAGTTCTCCATACATCTTGGAAGTAGTGGATTATTTTTGCTTTAAAGCACCAACAAGTAACTTTTCAACCTTCATAAAATGGTTCCATAACTTTCGTGATTATACATTCCTTAACTAACAGCCCGTTGAATGACACCTCTGTCATGGCCCAACGGGGGTCCGTATTACTTTAACTGGCACTAAGAAACTTTGAGGAGGTTGGCAGGAATCCTGCCACACAAAACGACTACAAATGTGCGGACTGCTCTACGGCATACGTCACTTCCCATGTTTCTTATTTTCAGCATCATCATATGACATTGTTTCACAAGAATTGGATGAATTACCTCATCGCTATTCGTCCTTTACACTGCCACTGGAAACAGAAATGTACTTCGATCAGGATTTCACGACACTCTGGGCTGGTGCTTATAGGAAAAAATGCGGTCTTCCTTCAGGCAAAACAGTACTGCTTTTTCTCCACACTGGGCTGTCCAAATCGACCAAAACTTTAGTGCTTTAATGTTATTGATTGGGACATGGAAGCAACGCTTAGAGACCTGCACTTTAATGCAATCTAAAGTAAGTAATTATTATATTCCAAACATTGTGTATTTAAATCAGTAGGGAATGAAAATTAGCGATGCACGTAAGACGTTTACGTGTACATGCTGCTAGTTTTAGTAAAAATGTGTTCCAATGACATGAATGTTTGTGCATGAACATCAGAGGGAACAAATTATACATTGACCCCACATTCTTTTTTAAAGAACATAATTCAAAGGCTAAACCCCAGATGCTTAAAGACACATGTCATGTTTTTGCTAAATTACATCGATATTTGCTGCATCGGTCTCAGAGGACTGAGCCGCTTGGCAGCGCGCTGCCCAATGAATTCCATTTCACAGAAGAACAACACCAGACTTTGGCAACGGCCCTCGCTGTCATTTCCCATGTTCCCCTGCTTTGTGTTGCAGAGGACCACACATGGCATTTACTACAGGCTCGCTGTTTCAGAACAGACATAGTTTAAATGACGTTTAAATATTCTGTTATATGTGAGGAGCAATAGTTACGCAGGCTGTCATCGACACGGAGCTGATCCAAACCACAAAAGCGGAGAGCATGTTTTTTGTTCCTCTATGCAAATTCATGCTCTGCAGATATGCAGGTGTATGTGAAACGGCAGGACTCTGTTGTGTTTGGCACTCTGTTGAATTTCAAATGGAATTTTGCAAAATAACCAAACCTTGCTCCTCCCTAGAGTGTTATGAAGACAAAGGAGATCAGTACCGAGGCACATTATCAACAACCCGATCAGGAATTCCCTGTGCAGACTGGTCACCTCACGTAAACAGGTAACAACTGTTGTGATTTTCCGTGGGAAACTGTTTTGCCAGTTCAATTCCTGTTGCTTTGTGAAAAATCTCTTTAATATTAATGAAGCCAAGCAGTGTAAACAAACAAGGAAAGGGAAATCAGGGGCTCCTTTAGTCTCAGTACCAGATCTAATTATTATTTATCTTTCTGATGAGGGGAAACCCTGGGGTGCTCCCAGAGTGACCAAACCTGACAAACAGGTTGCCAGTTTTAGGGCCTGTTAATTTATGCTGATGTCGAACTGTTGGATTTACTTAATTTACAAGAATTTTAAAAGCCAGAATGGCACAGACAGATGGACATGTTCCAGAGCCGACCCCTGACCTCAGGAAGTTCTTTCCGAGGAGAACAGATCAAAGTCAATCAGCTCCTTTGCATAGACTGCAGCCAGCAAGTCTACCCTGCTCAAGGTTAAGGGTCATCCCAGGGAAAACTGCTGAGAGCTAGAGCTTGTTTAACATTCTCCTGGGAAGTGGAATTATCTTCACCCCCTGACAAATTGTTGCCCTTCGCTTGGCATTATTTTTTGTGCCTGCGTGTCCAAGCCCCTACCTCGTAATTACTTTTTCCAAGGATATTTTGGGTATCTGAGAAGATTGCATTTAATTCTTGTACAGCCAAGTGGCAAAAAGACACAGAATAGATGTGAATTCCTACCAAGAGCAAAACCAAATTGTTCCATGGAGGATGTGGCTCCTGTTGGTCTGAGCCCTGCTGAACGCATAGACTGCATACTTTCTTACTCCCTTGAGTGCCCTCCAGAAAACTGTTTCCTTCTATGTGCTCTACGCAGCTAAGGCCAAGGATTCATTGTGCTATAAGAACCCCAGAGCCAAACTTTCCAGGCATAATGGGATTGCTTACAGTGTGAATCTACTGTATGCGTGCGACAGCTCCGCTCTATATGCGGTATACACATACTTGGTTATTTTTAGAGCGAGAGGGTGTATATTAATCTTCATGAGAAGTGACCTGGTGCTAGCTCTGATGCACTGCAAAGAATAACAAATGCAATATGAGAACCTGTATTTGTATGTCTTACAGTGGGGATTCTCACTCTACACTATCCCACGTAGGGCTGGAGAGGAACTACTGCCGGAATCCAGACCGAGACAAACATGGCCCCTGGTGCTACACGAGTCCAAATAACCGCTTGGTCTGGGACTACTGCAAGCTGAAGCAATGTGAGTGAATGAAGCGTTTTAACATGTGAAGCGAGTTTTTCAAAAGTACAGAACTTGGATGGTCGGTTTTTTAGAGCCTTAAGGAGGCCCGTCTGATGCACCTGTTTCCAACTGTTGCGTAAATGCAAACTAAGCTTAATACTGATGCGAACGTGAAACCACACAGTGTGCCTTTCAGAAACAAGTCAAAAAGGTTAAATAACTACTAACTAACTACCACGCATACTTTTAATAAAAAAAAATTTAATTTTTTTTTAAGCTTTACAGATGGTGGGGAGATAATTTATTGGTAGAAATAAGAGAAAACTAGCCTATCTCCTCTGTTCGTGTGTTTGTTGAATGACTGACAGAAACAAATGTTTTTTTTAAAACAACTCAGACGTTTAATATTTAGAAACATTAATACGAAATATTAGCAGGTGTTGAAAGAGTGGCAGAGTTTATCTCCACACCCTGTTATCCTTTCCTTTTGTGATTTTAATCTTTGAAGACATTTATTTAACTCTTTGCGCACTTATTCTTGCCAGGTACCGCACAATAGAAAGAAATTATCACAAAGCTGGCAGAGATTTGTTGCAAATGACTAAATGATTGACTAAGTTTCCATCATTTGCATACATTAGTTGGTCATTTTCACATGCACTTCCACCGCAGCATTACAGTTTGTTTGTACCTCTGACTGTATATTGATATTCTTCCGTTGCATTGTGGGTAGCGATTTACATCAGTAGATCTTCATCAAATAGCAGGTTTTTCGACTGTAGGACATAACATTTCTTTCAAAAGACACAGCCTGTGTAATGTTACAGCTAATGTGAACATTTCAATCAATGCTTCAGGCTTAACAGCACTGCCATTGTGCTGTTGTTCAGGTGTGGTGAGGTAGATGAAATAATTCGGCCTGAACTCACTTTTGTTACCAGAACAGAGTGCAATAATAGCAGTTCGCTTCTACCTCTCTCTGGTGTCTTTTGTGATCCTTAAGCTGTGGTTTTGTTTCGCCTATACTAGACATACCCCAAACAGCTAACAGATGGAGGACCTAAGTGCCAGTCTTTTTATTTCAACCAAAAAGAACACGCCAGTTCCTGAATCCAACATCTTCTGTGGCTGGTTTCAATCTGGCAAACCTTTTATGAATGGCGGCGCAATGAGTTCCATAATTAAAAACATGTCCTCCGTAAGGTTTTTAGGTCTTGAACAAATTTATCTGCAGTGTTTGCTGTCAAAGCCTCTAACAAAGATTCAGACGTGGAGATAAGTCTTCATAAAGTCCTCTTTCTTTTCTTATGTCGCTCGCTGCTGCTGTGAGGACTACTCCTTAAGGTTGTGCTTTTCTTATATTAGGCGAATCGGCGACCGTGGCTCCGAAACCAAACGGTGAGTGTCCATTTTGATCATCTGTCTTCACTAATCCGCTCTAATCTTGGTTCTCCTCCTTTCCTCTGTAGTTCTGTTGAACAGAAGCGTCTGTATTCATTTACCTAAGTAATCGAATTGTATTTCACGGCTGGACCTTTGAAGCTACAACAAACATTTTCAAAATGTCTCCTTACATAGATCTAACAAAGCCGAAGATCTCATGCTTTGTGCACATAAACACCAGAATAGTTGGGGGACATGAAGTTGGAGGTGCAGATGGCAGCTGGGTTGTGAGCATCCAAAGAGAGTAAGTTGGTTCCTTTCTTTTATAGAATCGTCCCATTGCGATATTTTCCAAAACCGTGCGATAAAACTTCTATGTACATTTTCTCAGGAAGGTTCATTTGTGTGGTGGCTCACTGATCAGAGAGAACTGGGTCCTGACCGACCAGCAGTGCTTCACATCCTGGTAACGATGCATTTCTTGGACATTTTGATAAATCTTCTCAAGCATATCATATTATTCTCCGTATGTCTTAATTCATTTTTCAATCTTTTGCAATCATCAGCGTTCCAAACCTAAATGATTACAGTGTCCAGGTCGGTGTGCGTCACCTCGGCGAATCTTCCAGGCGTCCCAGATTGCGGATCTCTCGCCTGATATGTGGCCCAGAGGGTTCCAATCTGGTTATGTTGAAACTAGAGGAGTAAGTTTCCTATAAACGTGTTTGCTTTCATTTATGTGAAAATACAAGAACCATCCACCTGTTAACACGCTCAGTTTGGGCTTTGGAGTTGGTTTTGGAAATAGTTATATTTTTTGTTTTCCCCTTTGAAAAAGAAATCTGTTTGCTCACATTATGATTGATATTCTCGCCTAGCATTGTATCTGCAGATCCTCAGAGAGTTTGCTTCTAAATTGCCGTTTGTTGGGGTTTTTTCAGTCCTGCTCCAGTGTCTGAGGGCGCAACCACAATCCATCTACCGGTGAAAGAGTGTCACATCGCTCAAGGCACCAACTGCACCATGTACGGATGGGGGGAAACAAAAAGTACTGCCTTCCCGTCACCTCGGCGCGATGACACTTACAGTGTTTGAGGCTGTTAAAAGCTGAAAGATTTCAGTATTGTTGAACCGCTGACCTAAGATGCATCTCTGTGCAGATACAGGACTCAATGATGTTCTGAACTCTGTGACGATGCCCATGGTCGACAATGAGATGTGCTCGCAAATCAAAGGGGACGCCGGGGAGAGCAGGATATGTGCCGGAGGCAAGATAGGTGAAGGTGTATGCGATGTGAGTCTCAATGTTCTTGCCCTCATTTTTTTGATTTGGATTTTATGTATTATGTATGGTTTGTAAAAACCTGTTTAAAGAGGTTCATTGTGGGTGATGATTTACTTTGTGTGCCTGCAGAGAGATTATGGAGGCCCGTTGGTCTGCCGGGAGCATGAGCGAAAAGTTATCATCGGTGTGAGCATCCAAAGGACAAAGTGCGCCTCGTCGCAGCCTGCCCTGTTTGTTAATGTTGCCTTCTACTCTGAGTGGATTTACAAAGTGTTTAAGCTTTACCCCAATGTGGAGTGGAGCTGATGACGCAGAGTGTGGGAACGGGAACAGGACGTTGCCAAACAAGAGGCAATCCGAGCCAAAAAGTGTCGCAAGTAAGCAATAAGGAACAACCACCTTTCGGAGGAATGCCACTGTTGGAGCTT
Source organism: Orestias chungarensis (assembly GCA_032876305.1). Classification (NCBI taxonomy): domain Eukaryota; kingdom Metazoa; phylum Chordata; class Actinopteri; order Cyprinodontiformes; family Cyprinodontidae; genus Orestias; species Orestias chungarensis. Next base: position 177,002 of record JAVLVB010001023.1, on the reverse strand, counting down.
GGATGTCAAAGGCGGAGTATTTCCGCCTGAACAATGTAAAAGATCAGTTTTTTTGTTTTGTTTTTTGGCACCTGGATGACCGGCTTCGTTTCTCAGAGATGTTCCGAATTTCTGAACCCACGCAACGAAAGTCAACACAAAAGTCGTTTGCTAGCCAAGTGTGACGAGCTCTCCTGGAATGTACTTGAACCTGGTTTGTTTGGCAGCTACCAGTTAAGGTAGCTCTTTTCAACTGGGACTTCTGTTTCGTTCAATTTGTTTAGCTGGACTACAAGTTGTGCTTTTTTTTTTTTTGCCTTTTTTATGATAATGTGATAAGAAAAATATGAGATGGCCATGAGGGGCCGCATTCCATCAAATAGACAACTTGTCACATAGATGATAATTTATGTGAAAGTTTAATATAAATATTTTAGATAGACTATCTAGCAAGACATTCATGATGAAGTTTAAATCAAAATGGATAATATACACATGATAAATATAGATATATATAAATGAGTTTTGGTTATTTTTAAAGTATTTAACAATAAGGATCATTCTTTATTGATGTTATAAATGTAATATTTCAGATTTTTTGTAATTCATAGTCCTGTGTTGCAGCACAACAGACGTTTGTTGTTGTTTTGGTTAGCGCTCCGACAATTTTTCCGCATCTCAATTGCTGAACAGGTTAACAATTCGGATGTTATAACCATTGCTGACAAATCGGGAGACTGTTTAAAAATGTTTTGTGAGGACTGTAAAACAAGGAAATACGACCTAGGGGAAATACTGAAATCAATATATATAATGCATGATAGTTTTAATGTATTCATCATGCTTAGTTTCTCAACTGTCAACTTTAATTGTTGGCACTTTAGGCCTTCAATCCAGTGTATCAATGTACTCATCAGCTGTGGTTGTCTGCCGCTTTGCATTTATTTCAGCTGTTAGTTGTTTCAATGTTAAAAGCATTGAAGCTCCCAGTGAGAAAATAAGTAAGTCCTTCAGTTTATAAAGCCAAAGCTGTCCGCCTGTAGGTCCAGCAGAGGTAGACAAATTATATCAATCGTAAATATGAGTAGATCGAATACACAACGGCAGCTTCTGTTGCCAACCTGGCAGTTTTAATTGTGTACAGTAGCTGAACTACATTTTCCCCAGTTAGCTGTAACTGTTAGTTGCCCCTGATAGAGGGACGAAGTAGGACTGAGCAAAACCGCTGTAGATCCTCTGCTAATATTTGTAGCATGAGGGAGAGGGAAGATGTCATGCCAAATACAACATGGCTGTTTGGGATCCAGTTGTGAGGGTGGCCCCTGGAGGGCTGTGTGTGGTCAGTAGAATATTTTATTGTTAATGTGTATAGACCTGCAGATTTATTTTGTTTCTGATATGGCGTAAGGTTTTATAGGTCTTATAGATCTGGATTGTTGTTGGTTCACTTGGTGTGGTCAGAAAGACTCCTTTGAACTTCTGATTATGTGGATTATTAAAAAAAATTTAAAAAAAAGAAGAAAAGAATTTGTTTGTAGTAATTTATATTTATTACTTTTTTTTAACTAGGAGGAAGAAAATTCTCCTAATTGAGCTAATAATCTGATGGTATGCTTACTTTGGTTTATGTTACAAATACGGTATAAAAGAAACAGGGAGGCTTATTAAAATGTGTCAAAAAGAAATATGTGGTTGACAAAAAAAGGAGATTTGGCTCATCAGCTGCTGTAATGTGGCCTAAAGATGGTTTCATATCGAGCTCTGTCACTTGAGAATGATAACGAACGTTGTCGTCCTGGTATTCTCTCGTCTTTAGCATGTGTTCTCCACGAATTCCAGTTTTCAACCTTATCCATGCATCGCACCAAAGAGCCACTTTACAGCTTGTCTCGGTTCGTTATGAACGAGCTGATCTTCTAAGACGGACAAGAACATTTCATGACCTTCTTTTACCTTGCGTATCACAGATGTTTGTTTGTAAGGAAAAGACAGAATATTCTGCAAATGACGTTTGTTTACGTTCATTTCCTCACCTTTGCTAGCCCAAATATGCTGCCTACAACAGTTTAAATCCGTTTCTTTTACTACCAATATTATAACATGATTGGCAATGGAAAAGAGTCATGCACATTCAGCTGATTTGGGGGGGTGGGGGGAACCAAATGCCAAAGGTTTCTAATTTTGTGGCAGTTTTTTTTAAATATTATTTGTTATTGTCCTGAATGTGTTGCGACTGTTATTTAATTCAGCCTAATGTAATGTAAATATTCTGTAAGTATGTAAATACGAGTTGTACATTTTGTTAATAGCATACTTATAAAATACGGCTGCTATTTCTTTTGTATCATGGTATTTTGTATCCTTTATATTATTGTTTTTAATAAACGGCTTTTACATTTGACTGTTTTTCTCGCTGTGCTGTTTTTGTTTTGTTTTTGCTTTTTTGTTTTTGTTCCACCACGTAATTCTGTTTATTCTGCTTTTGGCGGTCCTGGCTTTCTACCGCTGAGAGAAGCAAACTCCTTGTACGTGATGGATATTCTTGAGTGGCTGAAGCAGCAGGGGTTATCCACACATCTAGTCGAGGAGATAAATTATAACGTCTTCTGAAACGCTGCGATAACAAGTGCCAAATTCAGTCTGGCTGAGCTTTGCAGCCAACTTTCTGGTTTCTCAACACGATGATAGATGCGGTGAACTCCAGGTTTTATCTCAATATTTTTTCCAAACAAGTGCTGGAAGGTTTAAAAAGGACTTTGGGGGATTTTGTGAATGAAAGACAGCAAACAGGTATTTAATATCTGCCATTGTAAACGGTATGTTTAAAAACACCCAAAGTAGAAGAAAATAAATAAATCTCTCTCCTGCAATCGGGTCATTACTTGTAAAAGAATAAGACTTGTATTTAATAAACATACCGACTTTAGAAAGTATTCATGAACGATCTTAAAATTAATCTATTCCGCTTGCATTATGAAAAGAAGACGCAATAAGACTATAATGTCTTAGTCATAGTCAATTCAGTCCATGTTTCAAATATACTCCAGTTTTGATATTTTGTTTTCAATCTAGCATCTCAGTTGACAGTGACCATGATCGTTTATTAATAGGCTTAAATTGATTTTGCATATGCAACTACACACCTTTGAAATGCAGCATTCAGGTTCTAAACACACCAATACTTCAATTTTAATTAGCCTTTCCCACATGTTGTATCTTTTTCCTATTCTCAAGTTATGTAATATTTGCAGGTGCTGGTGCAAATGCATACATATGTTGCGCTTTCTTTGTTTCTCCAAAGCTAGTACTCCTCGCTCAGCGCTTTGTGCATTTATCTGTGTATTTCTTTTTAAATAACAAAACAATAATGATTGTGAAGTTTCATTGTACAGCAAAAGGGACGATGGGTATGGTTACGCAGTCTTGATCAGGTGCAGCCACACGCATATTTCTTTTTGTTAGTTTCAGTAGATCTATTCAGAGCCTGACAGCCGCAGATGTTTTTTTTGTTTTGTTTTTTTCTGGTATTGTCTGTTTTTTCTGTCCATTGTTAAACTGGCATGAGGATTAGGTTGCTTATATAAAGCTGGTAGCGTTTATTTTCTTTCTGCAGGATTCCATTAAAGGCAGATTCAGAACATGCACAAATGCACACATTTGCATTGCATTGGGCCTACTAAAGAACTCCAGGCTCATGATTCATTTATCTAAGCTGCCTTTCAGGTTGGAAGTTGGAATTCCTGATGGACGTACTTACACTGTTTACATAGTTTGCTTTTCATTCCCCAACAGGGGTGCCTGAATTCAGTCCTTGAGGCCTGCCATCCTTCAACGTTTATGTGTTTTCTTTTCTCCTACGTACCTGTTTAAAATGAATGAGTCATTACCGTTCCTCATAAAACCTGAATGACTGATTTTATTCTGGTGTGTGTGTGTGTGTGTGTGGGGTAACATCTAAAGGTTTGTTTTTTTTTTGCTGTAATTACTTTGCGTTACTATGAAGAAGCACACAATGTTCAGCACTTGTCTGTATCTTTCCTGTATAGACCTATTAACTCTGCACCTATTGCACTTAGATGCTGTCATGTGGAGATATCATTTACTCATCCACCTTCACTGCGTTGTATTCCAACCAGGGTCATTCTGTCAGGTCATTTCCACACTGCTGACAAAGCCGTTTGCATTCTGATCCCCTCATGACTAATTATCAAGGATCTCGGGGTCTTGGTGTCTATTGGCTGTTGTAAAGGGACGTAAAGGAATTCAATGCCTTTGCCCTGTTAGAGTAATAAAAAAATTTAAAAAAACTTTGCAAAGCAATGCAGAGAGTGGGTCATGTTTAGAGTTTTTGCAGCTTCTCTTTTATGGTTTCTCCCACCGGCTTTCCATGAGCAAAAATCTTGGAAGGCTGCCTTAACCTCCTTCTGCACTTTTGCAAAGCAGAGATAGCAACCATATAATTTTATAGCGATTGCAAATGATCCGTCAAGCTTTGATTTATGTTGACAAGTCATCAAACTAACCAAATCACTGACAAGAAACATCAAAGCACTCCGGCTTGAGTTGGTGCGCCAGTTCCTAATTTATCTTTTAATTTCCTCCATTAGCACGTCATATAAACGCCTAAAATCTACTCCCTGTGAAGCAAGCCTTGCGTTTATTGGCTGCAACAGAGCTTAGTACTAAAGAACGTATTTCCTGGAAATACAGATAACTAAACTGTTCAGAGAGAAAAGAGAAAAAAAAAAAAACAGGTTTATAACCAGTTTAACATTCAAACTTTATTCACTACATCCTGAATTGCCTTCTAATTTTCATGAGGGGGTTATTTAACATAAGTTTAATCTTCACAAAGAATGAAAATACCACATATGTTTCTAAAACACTCTGTATATTTCACTGACTTCTGTTTTTTTCAGAAAACTAAATGTGAAGGACTTGCAACATCAATCTTTTGTCTCCACCTACGGGCCATAAATGGTCTCTGCATTCTAGAATGTCATTCTCTCAGCAGTTCTTGATTCTGAAGACCCATCCCTGCTAATCTCCCTTGGGATAGTTAGACATCCAGATTCACTTTGATACCATTCAGCCCGGTAGATACACATCTCGGGGATGCAGGAACTTCTTATTTGTTTGATACTTGTTCCATATGAATGGCACACTCTCCTGGTTCCACTGCTGAGAAGCGGGACAGGGGCCTCCGATGTGCTCGGAGGCCAACTGGGGAGTGTTCCTTGAGTACATCCTGTCCTGAACCAGTGGGGACGTGAATGCATCTCTGTTGACATAATGTGGGATCCTCTGGAACGTGTGTGGCGTGTCACACAGCTGCAGAGGAACTGAGGAAGAACACACTGTAAGAAACCTGCGCATTGTACATCAATTTTTTTGACGCAGAACAAACTAGAATGAATACCTTTTTCTCCAGAAGGTTTACAAAAACATAATCTATTTTAGGTGACTTTCATAAGCAGATATCTATATACAGATTAGAATTAGCCCAGGCATGCCATCATTTATTTCTAATTGTTTCCAATTCTTTCCTTAATGCTGTTATTGTCTTGTTTGGTTATTAAAGGGTGGGATTATTTGAAATATAAATAATGCAATTTAAATAAACTAAACTACTATGTGCAACTGTCAGAGAAATCATTTGGACTCACAAGCTGTTAACTCTTATCACAAATGTGGTTTATCGCAACAATAGGGCAGTGCTCAGGTTTTAATAATAATAAGAAATAAATAAATTACAGCAGAAGAGTGTAAGAGTTTAAAACATAATCCAAGGATTTTATCTGAACTCAGTTCTAAATCATGATCTTGATGATAGATTTCATTATGACAATATGCATGTTCAACTTTGGTACGGGTTAAGAAAGATGGCCTTAGAACTGTCCTTTTATGTGGCTGACCTAAGGCTTATGGCATCATAATCTCCAATAGGACAGGCTGATGGCTAAGCTTTGTGAAGTATTTCTTATATATATATATATATATATATATATATATATATATATATATATATATATATATATATATATATATATATATATCATAACATCATATATAATAACCATAACGTCATATATTATAATTTATCAAATGATTAAATTACATAAACTATGTGTTAGTTTAGACATAAACTATTATACACATTGTAGAGATTATTTTAATTGTTAGTCTTAGTTTTACAGTAGCTCTGGGATAAATGTACATGCTGAAGTAGATATTCCTCTATTATACCTCAGTATAAACCCTTCAGAGCTTGACTAACATGATCTACTTTATAAATCCATTGTTGGGGTTATTATCCTGTCAGTTTTTTTTTTTTTTGGCTGTTTCTTGAAGAAAAGGAAAGTGCAGAAAAACTTTAAATGCTAATCACTTAAGCACAAAGGTGTTCAGATTAAAAGTCAACTGTGATCTTACCGGCGGAAGATTGAGAGAGCCAGTCATTGTGGAGCTTCCTGGTGACTCTGGATTGGTAAGTGGTGTGGTGACTGTTCATTGATAATATAACCATTTCCTGTAGTGAATAACAAGTGGAATTTTAAAGGTGTACAGTCCACCTTATTAAATGTAAAAGAAAGTGGACAGATGTTAAAGGCTTGAAAACCTCCTCTGAATAATCAAATAAACGACCTGTCCATATACCCTTTTCATTGACTGCTTTACTTTACCAATTATGCAAAATCCTTATGAACAAAGTATTTTGTAGATTCATGCTTAAAATGTTTACACAAACTGAAAATTATTAGACAAAAAACATTGATTCTGACATAAAAAATGCAAGCAGGACAGCAAAACCTGAAAACTGTGATGTAAAATTGAATCAAAAGGTATCAAAAGTATTGGCAAAGGCCATTGCAATAATTTTGTTGTCTTTTACCAAATTTGTTTTTTCCTCAATTGTACACCCATACGTGGAAGAGGCTGTGGCGTGACATCACCTTCAGTTTAACACGCAGCAAATGTGTCATGAAACCCTGACAGAACATTTTAAAACCCTGACAAAACGTATTATAGATGTCTTTGCTGTCGCAGTTCATTAAAACATTGAGATTAAAGGACCGAGCTTTAACGGTTTCGTACGGAAAGTGAGTCACACTTTACCTGTGAAGCGTTTTGTGTGAGCGCGGGATTTAGAGGAAGGCACTCTCTTTGCTGTTGCATCTCTGAAGCTGTAAGGGAGAGGGGCGCTTTGTCAAAATATATGAATAGTTTTTTTGTTTTGTTTTTTCAAAATGGTTTTCACTGCAGATTCAGATGACTGTGGGTAAATGTTCACTAAATTAGAAGGTTTCTCCTGGCTACATGGCTGTGTTGCCATCCCCCCCCCCCCCCAACCTAACATCCTTACTTCTTTGTTTGGTTTCCCTCCTCCATTTAGCTCGTCTATTTGAAAACCAAACCTACAGGTAGAAAACGAGGCTTGGTGAGTCATAATATCCAAATACGTGCGTGCATCCATCCAAACTAACATGGTCATTGAAAGTGTACCTTGACGGTGTCCTCAGGAAGTTTGATTTCGGCCGACAGTTTCTCTCTCGTGAACAGATCAGCGTACTGGCTCCGGGAAAATTCTGGATTTGAAAGAGAGGAACGTTTCTGTTCTTGAGCGGAAACATGCTGCAACGATCACAGGATGATGAACTTAGATGATTACCTTCCTCGAGCGCTCTGCTCTGCTCTGGGGTGAAGGTGGTGCGGTTCCTGTGCTGGGCACCTTCAGATATCTGGTCATCAGAGATCCTCGCGTGCTCGTTTCCTTCTTCAACCACAGAGTTTTGATCTGCACGAAGGTTATTTTGATATGCTGGTTAAAAAGGAAGTTGTCTTTTAAGTGCATAATATACATTTTATATTTTATGAGCATGTGTTTAAGGTATTAAAATTGCACCCTTTAATTTGAACATGTCTTTATCATAAGGAGAAATTACTTTGGTGTCTGCTTGACCATTGATGTGAGAATGTATGATAGGTTCAGTTTTATTCTTGTGTCTCAGAGCATTTCAATCATGCAATGCCCTGCATGGAGAGTGTCAAATAAGAACAGGACATTTGAGACCAAACCAAAAACACCCAAGTTTTGCTGTCCAAATAAAAGTTAACCTAAAACAAGCTGCCAAAAAATTCAATCAGGGCACTTAAAGACATCCCTTGATGCTGTTGAGGTTAGGGCGGATGCTTGCAATCCCAAATAGACCACAAATGTGACCCTTCAAGCTGTGCAATAAGTACACTTTAGCTCTCTCTGTGAAAAACACGAGGCCTACACAAATGATTGATGAAAGAGTAGTCAGATTATGGCGACTAGAATGTCACACTAGGAAAAGAACCTTATTCTCGCTGTAAAGCATGGAGGTGTTTAACATGGGGTATTTGCATAACAATCGAATGTGGTCATAAGGACATCTTAAACAGATGAATTTAGTTAATTAACTTTATTTTAGCTGTTAAACATCTATTTTTTTCTGCGTAATATTTATGGTTGTAACGCAGATTCATTACAGCAATGTGACTTTGAACGAACGTGAATTCCGAGCTAAAAATGAATAAACTGATACTATTGTGTCCACTCACCCTGTCCAGTCCTGACAGGAGCCTCGACCTCCAGGCACATGAATCCATGATCCAAATGGATTTTTCTTAAAGTCCTATTTATAGATGACACCTTGCAGGAAGCAGCGTGTAAAAACAAAGGCTTGATCAACTGCAGATAAAAGAACATAATACAAAGAAAATGTTCGTTTTATTCCGCTTACGCTTGGGAGTTGTGCTGCTTTGAACGTTCGCGCAAGTCGTTTTCTTATTTCCCAAGCAAACATGGTCGGATGTTCCGTCTTGCACTGGATGATAGCGGAGATGAGGTCGGCTGTGAGGAGCCTGGGTCGGCTTCCCCCCGTGGATCTGGGCTTCACCAGCCCTGTGCGCCTGTATTGGCTCAGGATCTTACTGACGCACCCGTTGGATACCTAAAAAGACGCACCACGTCATGCGCAATTCAGTATGGGTCGATTTCAGTTGGCTAGATTACTGTTTGTTCCTACATTAATCAAGCTTTTTTTTTTTTTTTTTTTTTTGGTCCCCTTCGCATGGTTTTATGTGATTATATGTGTTTAGATTGTGCGCACCCGGAGAATCCTGGAGATTTGGCTCGGGCGGACTCCCTGCACCGCCAGCTCAACCATCCTCATCCTCTTGGAGTCTGGCAGAGGTCTGCCATTGAGAAACCTGCCTCCCAACTGGTTGACACTTTCACCACCTCATCATAACACATTCACAATCTAATTAAAACGTGTCAAAGACTGGGTGTGGGGTGCATTAAAAGTTGAAACTGACCTTGGCTCTGCACCTGAACGCCTGTTGCGCGCATGTTCTCTTGGGCCCCAGACAGTTAACCTCCCTCTGCTGCGCCAAAAGCAAAAGTCTGCAGAACCAAAGCCCTGAGTAGATATTTATACGCCAGACCTGAAATGTCAATAAAGCTGGGAGGCATGTGGGAGAAAAAAAAACGTGGCTTCAGACTGCAGGCTGTGTCTGCTGACATTCGTTTCATTGCTGAGTTTATAAGGCAATTGGGAACACCGGATTTTATTTTGGAGTATCATTCTCTATCCACTTCATTATTTACAAACTACCCCACCAAACAATCTAGTTTGTGTTTGGAGCTTTCCATATACTGCAAAAAATTAGCCTGTTGAGTTTTGTCTCTCCTGATCAGAGCACATTATTATTTCTGCTTTGTATTGATTATTATGTCTTTGTAGGTTTGCAGATCTGTTTACATTTTCAGATTATGCATTGAACAGCAATGCCGTGCAACAAACCTCTCAATATAATAGCTATTTTTACACATAAGTAAAGTCCTTTTATTCCTGTAAATTTCCTCCTCAGTGGAAAGGAAGGAAATTGTGATGCAGTTTATTTAGGGGGGCTTAAGTAAAGGGGTTGAAAACAGATTTCACCCCTTTCTCTATATTTGTAGTCATGAAAATCCCCAATATCATGCATCATTTTTCTTGCATGCTATAACTGTTATAACTTTGTCTTGGTATTCCACATAAAATCCCTACAGCTTGTAGTAACCCTTATTTTTCTAATTTTGGTTGCAACATTTATATTTCAAAAAAAACTTCACATTCAAACCATTAGTTTCCTATACAAAATAAGTAGAGAACAGCTAAGCAGATGTTTCTGACATGCTCCAGTGTAGTTTGACCCTACAGTCCTGTGGTCTCATCAGTTATTAATGCGCAATAGCAGGTAGTCTCAATTGGAGATGCTCAGTTTCAGCCTTTCAACTCTCTGCTTTTGTTCCAGGTTCATGTTCGACTTCACGTAGACCCCAGCTCTCCAAGAATGGCTCTGATTCAGGCTGGATCAGCTCCGGTAAGGGACCTGGAGTCACGTGACACGAGCATCCTCGTCCGCAGCTGAAGTGGCGCAGATTAAAAAGGTTCTCTGGCCTCCTTTCAGAAAGCAAACATTTGGAAATCTGCTCCAAATGATGACTGCCATATGGTAAAGTGCTTTTGATAAATCATAAATCCATCAGCTTGTCCTGCTTTATTACATTTCCCTTCAAAACGTGAACAAATACAGTCGCGCACATGCAGGCGCAAGGAGAGGGCCAATCTGGGGGACCTAGCTTATCCACAAGTGGGAGGATAACATCCTCACAGATGTTCCTTGGGCAGACAGCAGATAAAAATGCGTTGTAAACGCTTTCAAGGGGAAATATTTGACGAGCAAATATTAGCTTATGAGAAAACCCCACACAAGGCTCGTCTTTGGGCCCTGTTTAATGACTAATTGAATATCATTAGTTGGGTCCACACACACCGAAGTGGCATCGACATAAAGGTTCAGACTTTCACAAAGCCATATGCTCCACATTATACATTAACCATGGCTGAAAGGACTGCAACACTCTGTGTACAGTTAGGAAGATTGGATGGAGGACGGGCGCTCTTGGACACCATCATCTCCATGCCAACCGGGACAAAATTAACGTTTTTGTTTATTAAAGAAGATATGATGGGATTATAACTTTATATGCTACATCTTTACTGAAAGCTATGCATGTGCCAAATAATAATGGTTGAAATATGCTTCTGAAAACCGGTTGTTATAGCAGCAGTTTGTTTCTCTTGTGCGTAAAGTGTGGTCTCGCCTATTGTGTGATCGGCGGGGGTTTTTTCTCCCCTTTGGAGGTACAGCCATTGTTTGCGCTTCAAATACATGTTTCTGATGTTGGTGTTGGATAGGAAACAGGTAAATAGGAACAAATAGGTGTTCAACTTGGTTCTTAAGCGTTTTGTACTGTCAAAAATTTAGACGCGTAAAAACCATCACCAAAAAGTCTCCGTTGCGCACAGACGAGCTGCGTGCGCCACGGAGCTGCGCCAGGCTGGGTTTACTGGTCTGAAGTTATCAGAAGGAAAGTCTTTAGGGAGACCTCTTTTGTTTTCTGCTTTTCAGTCCCTTCACTGAACACATTACATAAATTACAGCCGATTGTTTTAGACTTTCAATGCAAAATAATATGATTGCAAAGCTGGGAAAATTACTTTCTTCTTGACTTATCGCTCAGTTTACGTTCCTGGCACAAAGCAATGCTTTATAACCTGATCTGGTTTATGGTAAACCATTAAAGCTTGCTTGTAGAACTGCCAAATTTACAACAGTTTTTATGAGTCCGTGAAAGTTTTATGTCGCTCTACATACATGTTTATGCTGTTTTGTGAAAAATTAACAAAATATATATTTTGAATGGACTGTTAAAGCATAAAAATTGAGCCTCCCACTTGTGCCTTGTGCAGCCTCGGCATTTTCACTTTTTGACATTGAAATACCAAATATTCAAGTTTTATTTAAAGGTTTCAGAAAAAAGATGTCTCAAATGATTACAGCTGCATTTTTTAAACATTTTCTCTATAACTAAGCAACTGCAGCCCTGGTTATTTTATTAACCTGTTCTAGTTGTCCAATTATATAAGGTCACTTGCATCCACTAGGTGATTTATTCTATCATAATCTTCCAAGATGTCGGATCAAATAGTAATTTGAAATCGAACAAATGTGTTTCTTACAGGTGACACAGAGATTTGATGCCAGAGTCAGAAGTCAAAGTTCAAGTCAAGTTCCAATGCAACTTCTCAATCAAAACTAGTTTCAAATCAAATCAAGTAAAAATGATGGAACAATTAAACGCGCATCAAATAGCAAAAAACTTTAACAAAACAAGATCCAGAAGTGCTGCTGAATGATCTGAAGCACAACAGGGAGTCGACCTTTAAATAGCTTAACGATACATTCAAATTCAAAAAGATAAATGTTTCAAAGTGGCCTAATCATAGTCTGCACTTAAATTCGTCTGGGTGCATTGGCATGGCATTAAACAGTGCGTTCAATTATGCAAAGAGGAATGAGCCAAAATGTAAAAGACTTAATGACAGTTGCTGGCAACAAGTAGTTTTTAAATGAAGTGCATAATTAATGTATCCCATAGGATAACGTTGGTTTGAGAATATAAATATATATATATATATATATATATATATATATATATATATATATATATATATATATATATATATATATATTTATTTATTTTCCTAATAAAAAGTTTAGTTGTCTAGACAACGACAATCTAGACAAAAGCTTCTTTTTGTTTGATAATTTTAATAATTGTTGTCTGCTACTAAATTTAGATTTAATTATCTTAATCAGTGTGACGGATGCACACTAAGAAATCCCCCCCCCCACACACACACACAAAGTTTTGTTAAAGCAACACTAAAGAAGTCTCAATTTTGGTCGATTATGGCGGCTAGTGGAAAAAAGCAGTAGTGTTTTCCTTGAAGGAAGACTGCATTTCCCATGAGGATCAGGCTGGTTGGATTGAAGTACATTTCTGTTTCCAGTGGCTGAAGGATGAATAGCAATGAGGCGATGAATCTAATTGTGACGAAACAATGTCATATGATGCCCCCCCCCCTGGCACCATGACAGAGGTGTCATTCAACGAGCTTATAGTCAACATATATTCACTATAGCTGTGAAAATATTTTAGGAAGGTTGAAAAGTTACACGGTTCATTACCTTGTTTTCCGTTTCCTCATTTTACTGTTTGGAATGTATTCAAACTCCAAATAAAGTCATCCTTTTTTTTTTTCTTAAGTAATTAAACTCAAGTCCTGAATAAGAAAAAAATGTAACCTGTGAGTGGCTTTAAACCCCATCACATTTTTCATTTCTTATTTTAATTTGCATACGCTCTGCATTTCCCTGTGTTATGCAACACAAGATGAGCTTCCTCAGGACACCATATATCTCAAAAACTGCAACAGCTTGTTACTGCATGCATTTGTACATGATTTTATGCTTGCTTTATTGGGTCCCATACACTGTATATTATGTTACACCCAGAAAATGGACTCAGAATTCACACATATATATATATATGAATATATATATATATATATATATATAGATACATATATATATATATATATATATATATATATATATATATATATATATATATATATATATATATATATATATATATATATATATATATATATATATATATATATATATATATATATATAT